>PVJI01001213.1:0-192279 GCA_004026765.1 Micronycteris hirsuta
AAAAAAAAGAACCTCCCCCTGCACCCCTCAACAATCCTGTACTGAGGGGGAATGGGGATTGTTAATCCCCTTGGGGGGCGGCGCTGTAAGCCCCTGGATGTGCAGCTGTAGCTTCCTGGTGCAGCAAATAGGCTCATGCTCCCAGTTTATTAAACTTGATGTCTAATTCCCTTTGCTCTCTTTCCTTTATTAATAACTAGTTTACTACTGATAGTAGCACCATGACCCTTCCTGATTTGGGAGAACAAATGTGTGCTAGAGGTTTGTGAAGGAAAAAAAGGCTGAAGGGGAGATTGGCAGGCGACCAGCTGGTGAAACTTCCTCTTGTGACTTAGGAGAGCCCATCCCAGTCCTTCTGTGCACACTGGGATCAAACCACTCGTTTGCTAATGGTTCATGGAGCGCCGCTTCAGGAGCACCATGCCCTGCCTCCAGCCCCGCACCCCCCTGTGCTCAATGTGCTTTCCCTCGATTTGCCAGAAAAATGTCCGCAGATCAAAGTTATGCATACAGGGATGCAGAACCCTGTAGCGGAGCCCTGCGTAAGTGAGAAGCCTGAGGACCTGAGGTTCCTTCCCTGGAGTCCTGCACGCAGGCAGGCGTTGTGGGAGGACGGGAAACAGAGAGTCTAAATTGCGTGTCTGGGTCCAGGCTGCCTCACTGATGAGCAATGCCCCTCTGGTTGGCAAATCTGTTTCACCACCTGTCAAACGGAAATACTAGCTGTGTTGAGCAACAAAGCACATTCTGTATTTGCAATCCATTTGTAAACTGAACAGTGTTATCGATGCGGGGAAGCAAGGGCCCGGCTGAATCCTCTCCCACACGATCCCGGGCTCCGCACCCTCCTTTGGACTGCTGGACGCTTTGTTCCATCATTTTTACATCTGTGATAGGACACCGAGCCTCCTCTGAAGGACTGGGCTCCCATTAATGCAGCCCTAACACTGGCTTCGATGAAAGCGATAAGCGAAGAGGCCAGAGGGTCTCAGGAAAGAAAGGAAGCTTGTAGCTTTTCAAGTTCAATGAGGCTTAGGAGGTTGGAAGGGTCGCCACAGAAAGGCCTGTTGAAATGAGCGCCGAGGATTCCAAGCCCTGCTGCTTCCAGACCTCGGACCATTTTCAGCCATGCTGGGAACATGTGTGTTTGTTTATCTGTTGTCGTGCACCCTTCTCGAGACACGGTTCCACTCTTGGGCCCGGACTCCCAAGTCTGTGATGATCCAAATGGAATTACCTGGCAGGGCTGACTGGGGTCAGCCCTCTGACCCCTGGGCAGCAGGTGCAGCTCAAGCTTCTCTTCCCAGCCCCAGCGACTTGATGTATGCAAATGCTGGGGCCAGCAAGCCAGGGACAATAGAACGTCTTAATCCCCCCGGCAAGGGAGAGGGAGCGCCCCGTCCTCCCTCCTGCCCCGCTGTTAAAACCTCTGCAGCGCGGGAGGGCCCTGGAGGGAGCTGCGGAGGGGAGCAGGGCCCGGAGGAGTTCCTGCAGGCGCCTGGCTCCGCCTGGGGCCGCGGAGGCTGGAAGGAACCTTCAGCGGCGCCTGCTTCTTGGTGAAAACAGGAGAGAGCCCGGGGCTGGACCGGGACGTCGAAGTCTGATTAGGCTGTGCAGGCATCGGCCTACGAGCAGCACTGGTTCGTGATACATTCGACCTACGCACAGAACCGGACCCCAAACGTCCCACCCCTGCCCTCTCCCTAATTGGTGCAAGTCCCTCTCCCTTGGCGACTGAGACTGCCCTGCCCCCTCTGAAAACCCACAGCGTTGGGAAGGCGGCTCCCGCCTGTCTGAAAGGTTCGGATGAAATCGCCGCCGCCGCCGCCACCACCACCCAGAGGACAGGGTTTCTGTCTGCAGTTGAGTGCTGGAAACCTTCTCCTTTATACTCACTCTCAAATGTGCGATCAGCCCCAGCTAGGCCCCGGACACACAAAGATGGAAAAATATGTGGTCCCCGATAGATACCCCAAAACAAGATTGCCCCTCCCAGCAGCTCTCTCATCACAGGGAGCAACTAAACCTTGGAAGTGCGTACGACTTACTCTCACGAAAGAATAGCACAATGCCGCCTGCATGTAAATCGGGGAAGTTTACAAGGTCAGTCTCACGATGCTCAGGTTTTGCCAATATTTCCAGTTGTCTTCCTCCTTCCAGACACTTCGAAGACCCCTTCCACCGAGCTCCTGCGATCACCTCTGGCCTCAGGTGACTACTGCTACTTCCAGAATTTCTTTGGTTTCAGCGCCCCTTTCCTGGCCACACAGCTCCCTTTAAAATGGGAGAAAGCGGCATTAAGTAAACCCTGAGGCTCCTTGCAGGCCTAAGCGCTGAAGCCTTTGAAACCCTCCAGAGCGCACGTGCAGTCCAGCGGTGGGTGTCTCAGGTATTGCACACAACTTCTGCTTTACCCCAGGGACAGAAGCAGAACTGAGCTTTTATGCATTTGAACTACAAGACTGAACATTTTCCCCTATGCCTTCTCCTCTCCGGGGAGACTTGCTTCTTAGACACGACCACTCTAAACTAACCGCTGTGAGGGGAAGCACTTGGCCTGTGGGAAGCCTGTGGTTCTGTGACTTGGACTCTGGTGCTGTGTCTGGAACCTCGTGACCCTCCGCTGGGACATCAGCTGTGCCTAAGTTTGAACCACAGTGCACCCAATGGCTTCCTCCGTGGGGCCTGTGGAACCTGCGCAGAAGTCCTTCCTCCCTGGAAAGCCACAGGGAGAGGCCAAAGGCCACCCTTCTGCTGTTGAGAAAGTCACGTTCATTATTTTCAAATATTCTCAGATTCAAATTATAATGTAAATTACAGATAGGAAATCACCATTAGGTCATTTTGCCATCCTCTCTGGGGCTGAAGTGGGATCAGTGACTGTTCTCTGAGTCTTTGTTCTCTGTGTTAAATAATGTAAGAAATGGGGCTTTGTTTCTGGAGAGGGAATTATATATTCTAATAGATTTTCACAGTTAAGAAATCCTTTCATCTTTGGCCCAAAGTTTCCTTTCTTTAAATTCATTTCATTACTTCATTCTTTGGATCTCACTTTACTGCAGCCTCTGCCTTTTGGGTTTAAAACCCTAAAGATGCAGCTCAGTTCGAAGAACTGGTTCCCCGAGCAAGTCGTGTGAGCCCAGTCTGCCTGGAATGGCAAACAGGTCCAACCAGACTAAGTCTGTCCTTCTTGTACAAATGGGAAGAACTATAGAAATGAACTAGGGAGCAATGTGAACTCAGATCCCTGAAATTGTTCTGTGGATATTTTATGATTCAAACAATATAAATTGTTCTGTTCCATCCAAAAGAGCCCAGTGCACTCAGAAACACCCCTTTTCCCCTGTGCGTTTCGCAGCCCCATCCTTTCACACCAATACCACCTGTTTCCACCTGCGGATGAAGGTGGTAGTGGGCAGGGAATCTAAGGTTCCTGGGTTGCGGGCGGGGGGTGGGGGGTTGTGTTTCCTAAAGCTGAAAGGGAGGGAGTAGCCTTTTCAGTCCCTGTTCAGGGACCAGAAAAAATCATTTCATTTTTAAAAGATGTCTGTGAAGGGTTGGCTTGTTAAGAGGCTGCAGGTGTTTGGTTCAACTCTGTGCTCCTGCCGGTTCTATGCAAAAATGGGGAAGCCGGTTCACAGGTTTGGGGAGAACTTTTTGGGGCTCTCCCGTCAGCACTTTGCCCCAGACCATGCCAACCCTCCTTTCAACCTTTGCTCGAAGCACTTATCCCTTTAGACTTTATTCCTTTCTTGGCACTTGACTTCTAAGAGCTGGAAGGATTCGGGTAAATTAATTTAACATCAGGCTTCCCCTGAGGGACAGGCATGGTGGTTGTTCACCCCCAGCGCTTGAGCTGTGGAAAGTAGGTGCTCATTTAACAGACGCTGAAGTGGTGCTACTGTTTTAAAGGATTCAAAGACATGGGGCGCTCCTTGTGATGAATTTTCCTTCTGTTTCTTTCTCCCTCCGTCCCTCCCTCCCTCCTTCCTTGCTTTCTTTCCTCTTTTCTTCCCTCCCTCCCTCCCTCCTTCTCTCCATTCTTCATTCCTTCTTTACTGGAAATATTGTTGAGCATCTTACCATAGCAAGCATATTTTTGATCTTCCAGAGAAAAAGAAAATAAGAAAAGCGAGATACTTTTATGAACATTGTAGTTTACTGGGGAAATACCATAAGCAGTCAACACAGAAATAAGTATGTTCAGAGAGAGACAGGTGCTGTCGGACAGGGTAGTGGGCAGCAGTGGTGGGTGGGTGGGCAGGGGAGCAGGAAGAAGGCACATCTTTAGAACTGGTTACCAGGGACAGCCTCTCTGAGTGACTTCGAGCTGAGAGTTGGACAGGAGGCGTCGCCTGTGTGAAGCCCGGGGGCAGAGTGTGCCAGGCAGAATGTAGAGTAAGTGTAGAAGTCCCTGGGAGGGACGGAACTGGGAAGAACACAGGAGGCCAGAGTGGCTGGAGACACACTGGCGGGGACCTCCCGCATCAAGTAAAGCCTCATAGGCCACAAAGCGAGTCTGGACTTTACTCGGTAAGCTAATCCTGTACTTCTCTCATTTTGGCTCTATAATGTCACCACTTTTTAAAAAATTTTAATATATTTTATTGATTATGATTATTTTATTACAGTTGTCCCATTTTTTCCCTCCTTTATTTCTCTCTCCCCTGCACCCCACCTCCCACCAGCATTCCCCCACCTTAGTTCATGTCCACGGGTCATACACACAAGTTCTTTGGCTTCTCCATTTCCCATACTATTCTTAACCTCCCCCTGTCTATTTTGTACCTACCATTTATGCTACTTATTCTCTGTACCTTTTCCCCCATTCTACCCCCTCCCCCTCCCCTGTTGATATCCCTCCATGTGATCTCTATTTATTTGAATTTTTTCCTGTTCTAGTTGTTTACTTAGTTAATTTTTGTTTCTATTTTTGTTTATTTAGGTTTGGTGGTTGATAGTTGTGAGTTTGTTGTCATTTTACGGTTCGTAGTTTTGATCTTCTTTTTCTTAGATAAATCCCTTTAGCATTTCATATAGTAAGGGCTCGGAGATTATGAACTCCTTTAACTTGACCTTATCTGGTAAGCACTTTATGTGCCCTTTCATTCTAAATGATAGCTTTGCTGGATAGAGTAATCTTGGATGTAGGTCCTCTCCTTTCATGACTTCAAATACTTCTTCCCAGCTCCTCCTTGCCTGCAAGGTTTCTTTTGGCAAATCAGCTGATAGTCTCATGGGAACTCCTTTGTAGGTAACTGTCTCCTTTTCTCTTGCACTTTTAAGATTCTCTTCTTAACTTTAATCTTGGGTAATGTAATTATGATGTGCCTTGGTATGTGCTTCCTCGGGTCCAACTTCTTTGGGACTCTCTGGGATTCCTGGACTTCCTGCAATTCTATTTCCTTTGCCAGATTGGGGAAGTTCTCCTTCATTATATTTTCAAACAAGTTTTTAATTTCTTGCTCTTGTTCTTCTCCTTCTGGCACCCCTATGATTCAGATGTTGGGATGTTTCAAGTTGTCCTGGAGGTTCCTAAGCCTCTCCTCATTTTTTTGAATTCTTGTGTTTCTTCATTCTGTTCTGGTTGAATGCTTATTTCTTCCTTCTGCTTCAAACCTTTGATCTGAGTCCCAGTTTCCTTCCATTCACTGTTAGTTTCCTGTACATTTTCCTTTATCTTAAGTTTCATAGCCTTTACTTTTTCCTCTATTTTGGGACCATTCTCAACTATTTCTGTAAGCATCCTGATTACCAGTGTTTTGACTTCTGCATCTGACAGGTTGGCTATCTCTTCATCACTTAGTTGTATTTTTTCTGGAGCTTTGATCTGTTCTTTCACTTGGGCCATATGTTTTTGTCTTACCTGGCCTGTTATGTAGTAAGGGGTAGAGCCTTAGGTATTTGTCTGGGTGGGGTAACCCACATTGTTGTGTTATGGTGCTATCTGTGGGGGAGGGGTCCAAGAGGGAACAATGCCACTTGCTCAGCTCTCCCAGGGCTTTCAGTCACTTCCACGGCTACCCACAAGCAAATTGGGCCCTTCTGGTGCTGATTCCTGAGTGGGTGGATTTGTATACATTCTAGGACCCTGTGGATCACTCCAGTGAGTTCTCCTATGAGGCTGGGAGTTTCTCCTGCTGCCTCAACCCGCATAGGCATTTTCAGTCAGAGGTTTTGAGGCTTTATTTCCCCATGCTGGATACCTGGGTTGCATGGTCTGTCCAGGTTTATCCAAGCGCTGATATGGGACTACCCTCTCCACCAGCCACTGCCTTGTCATGAGTCCTCTCCATCCCGGCTGCCCATCTCTGCCCCTCCTGCCAGTCTGGATGAATGTTTCTTCTTTAATTCCTTGGTTGTCGGACTTCCATACAGTTTGATTTTCTGGCAGTTATGGTTAATTTTTGTTTTTAAATTTGTCGTTGTCCTTCTTTTGGTTGTGCAAGGAGGCAAAGTGTATTTACCTATGCCTCCTTCTTGCATGGGATTTCCATGTTTCCACTTTGGGTTTTATATGAATTATTATAGGTGTGTAACAAATTTCCCCAAGACTTAATGCCTTTAAATAAGAATTTTCATATATGATCTCATAGTTTCTGTGGGTCAGGAATTTGAGTGCAGTCTCCAGTTCCATTCATTGGAAGGTTTGATGGAACAGGAAGTTCTCCCAAATGTCCCACTTGCGTGACTGGCAGTTTGTTGTGACTGCCTGTGCTGAGAGGCCCCAGTCCCTATTCACGAGGACCCCTCTCCAGGGCTCCTTGAGTGTCCTTGTGACGTGGTGGTTGATTTCTTCTGGAGTGAATGCCGTAGAGAACAAGCAAAACTGCTATGTCCCAGAAGTCACACAGCATTATTTCTGCAATATCCTGTCAGTTACACAGGTCAGTCTTGGAGTCTACGAAAGGCATGGGTCCCTGAAGGCGAGCATCATTAAGAACAGCCACAGGTGTGTTTGCTTATCTCTTCAAACTGGGTAATTTCTGATGTCTTTCCTAAGCCTGATATTTTATGGTGATAAGTTCCATGGATACCCTAAGTTCTCATAGGCATTCTAGTTTT
Source organism: Micronycteris hirsuta (assembly GCA_004026765.1). Taxonomy (NCBI): domain Eukaryota; kingdom Metazoa; phylum Chordata; class Mammalia; order Chiroptera; family Phyllostomidae; genus Micronycteris; species Micronycteris hirsuta. The sequence continues at coordinate 7,066 of PVJI01001213.1, forward strand.
AGTTACATCATTACTCTGCTATGAGTGAAGGGCATGCAAAGATGAGTAAGAGGAGCAGGATGAACCTCACAGCCCCCTTAAATCAGACCACAGACGATGGTACTAGGTGTACACTCAGGTTGACAGAATCCTGACTGGGGGGCAGGAAAAATAAAGCTGTAGACCTTTATGACTCATGTAGTTATGATGAACTTTGTCAGACTGAGCTTACCGAATATTCCGACATGCCAATGTTGTCTTTTCTGTTGCTCTTGGGACTTCTCCAAGCCACACACATACCAGTGTATCAGCGGGGAGATGTTTTGAGGGGGCAGCCTAACAGTGTGGCATTGTCCTGTGGGATTTATGACTAGGTTTCAACAAATGACCTTTTCTCTCGTTTGTTTTTCCCTGGGGCGGTCAATATGCCTCAACACAGGCTCGTGGGGGATGCTTGGGAACACCTGCATTCAGACTGCTTTTCTGTCTCCTCTCCAACGTTTCTGGGCACTTCGTTCCATGCTTGAGTGGCCCTGCCCTGGCAGTGTCCTGCAGATGCAATGTCATTTTAGGGAAGTTCTATGGGGGTTGGCAGGGGAAGTTCTTGTGATAGAACATGTTTCATAGTTGAGTTTTCTCTGTCACAACTCCTGCTCCTCGGCGTGGGATGGGTAACAGTGCAGTAAGATGGGGGGAGGGGGGAGGGTATTGTATGTCAGGCAGCGTTAAGGGGGAAAAGATGTTACAAAGTTACAAAAACACTTTTAAGGAAATACATCATTGAATCACTTATGATTTGTCAGAAAACCTGGGTTCAAATTCTGATGTCGGACTCTATGTTTTTGGGGCAACACCTTCACGCTGTGGTTCTCTCACCTTTTAAAGAGAGACGGGCATCTTTATTTGCCTCACATGGTTGCTGTGAGGATCGGACGATAGTCATAGTTACTAAAAAGTACTTTCAAATGCATTAACAGTTGTGGAGGCAGAGGGAGGCCATATGTAGATTTAGGACCTTCCCAGCCCCCTCTCCCCACCCTGGTTCCCTCTGACTGGCTCCATCCCTTTATCCCTCTCCCTTCTGAGGATGTAGGAGAGTTAGAGAAAAAAGAAACCAAGGAGAACTCACTTTTTAAAAGAAGATCTAAGATGGATAATGATCATCCATCTTTTCTGGAGCTCTGAAGAAAACTTTTTGGATTCCTAGAAGGGGCAGTGGCTGAGGTCAGCCTTTGAAGCAGTGACTAGAAGAGCCGAGGTTGTGAGTCATGAAAACAGCCTGGTGGGGTGGGGTGATTTGAACTTGGATGTGTAACAGCTCCTGACCACGGCCTGCAAAGATTAGCAGATCCCACCAGGGGTTGGCACTGCGCACTTAGAGGTGCTCTCAGGGAATTCCTAAAGGCTGCCCACTGGCATGTTCCCCTTTCCTGTTTTCACCCTGAAGATTGAGCAAATTGAGAAAAAATGTCTTCCATTTGGCAACTCTACCAAATCATGGATAGAATAAAGTGTTTTGGATACAATGGATGCTTTTTTAGAATTGATAAAGATTAAGAGATTCCTTATTTATTTTGAAAAATGGAAACACCTATGTAAGTTAAGAAGCCACTGGAACACACAACACAGGGAATTTATCTTCTAGCTGCTGACAACTCAGTGTGGTTTTGCTCTCCTGTCCTAGGCTTAGGATAATGCATCCAAAGCTAAAGAGGTGGCTGGTTCATTTCTTCCTCTTATGAAAATAAAATTTCTGCTTTCTAAGGGTGGACAGATGTTAAAACATTTTGACATTTTGGACGGTCCTTTTTGTCCTGGCTCTGTCAGCAGAATATCCATATAATCCATTCCTGGGTACTTTGATGAGACCAGGAATAGACACTCCATCCTCATATGTGATGAAGTCATCCCTCCCTCATAGCAAGACCTTCTGGGAAGGGAGAGGGCAGGCCTTGGCTCCTTTGATGTGTGGTTTGAAGTTATTGCAACATGTCTGATGGGCTGAGGTTGCCCAATGGAGACCGGCTGTCAGAAAATGAGCATATTGGTCCCTGAGGGGAAATTATCATAAAAGTCAGGGTACTCTTATCTGGTAACCCCTGGCTTAATAGAAACAACCATCATCCCACAACAGCCTGTTCTGGGCTCGTGGTAAACATCTTCTTCTCCTGGAATAGTGAGTATAGTTTGTGGAAAGCATAGCATGTTTTGCATGTGCATCGACTGGAAGAGAGCTGTCGTGTTGGAAGTCCAGATCAGCTTTGGGAGAGTCATCCACGGGAGTGTGGGCCCTCTTCAAAGCCTGAGAGTGGTGTCTAAGCACTAGCTGAGGACAGGGCCCTTCGGTGACCTCCAGACAATGGGCTACTTATCCATGAGGCAGTGGACTGACTCCCCATAGCAGGCAGACGCCTCCCTGATTTCTGGGCTTATCATGGGAGGAAGAGGAAAATGCGCTCCTTTCGGTTTGTGGGATAAACCCTGGGAGTCATGATCTGAGGACATGAGAAGTATGATCTTCCACTGCATCTCTGCGTCTGAAGGCTTTCTCTCAGGGTCTCAGAAGGTCACATCGGCCACAGTGCCTCTCCAGGACTACCGTTCAGGGGCTCACCGAGTGTCTGAGTTACTAACCCTGGACTCCGCCTAACACGCTTTAGTCCAAGGGACCCGCTTTCCAGCAAAAGGAGATGGGCAGGTGGCTGAGGGAACAGACACCACGTTGCCAGGCCTGGGGAGCAGTGGAGTGCCTCTTATAGGGACTTCAACCCCCCAGCATAGAGCTGACAGTCTGTGGAGTGGGGAGCTCTGTCCTTCCAGGTATAGACTACACCTCAGTGGGCCTCAAACTATGGGCTCTGGACCAAGAACTTCAACACCACTTGGGAGTGTGTTAGAAATGCAAAACCCTAGGCCCTACCTCAAACCTCGTATATCAGACTCCCATTGGTGGGGCCCAGGATTCCGTTGTAACAAGCTACCTAAATGATTCTGATGGATGCGGAATGACACGGAGGCACTACGTGTCAGGTCTGCAGTAGGTAGAACACACGGGGACAAGAACCACGGAGTGGAAGTCAGACTGGCTCCTCTTCCTGACGCTCCAGTGACTCACTGTGGGGATGTGTGCTTACTGTCCCTGCATCTTCCGGCTCTCCCGGGGTTACAGGTCCTTGTTCCCAAGGAGGAATGGCTCCACCAGGGGCCCAGGGAAGCATCAGAGCAAATTTGTAACTATGACCACCGGCTGGCAATTTGGGACTTTTTATTCCAGTAGGTCAATAGGCAGAGAAATAGCGACTTTGGGCCCTAATTATTTTGAGGCAGTAGGCTTGCTATTGTATAATGGGGATGGGAAGGGTCCTATTTGGAGCACCAGGAAGTTAGAGCAAACACAGCCAGAAGGAGAAGGAGCAGCAGGGGCTCAGCCTCCATCGGGGGACAGCACCTGGACCTCCCGCGCTCCCACCAGGTGAGCATCCTAAACCAGCAGAAACTGGCTGAGAGTGAGGAGAATCTAGAAATGGGTGGAATAGGGGAGAGATGACACATCATTAGGAGCTTCACCTGCTCCCTTAGACAGTTGTCCCTGTAGAGACAACGGGTCCCTTCTATGCTCTGGCTGCATTGTTCTTCTTCCATTAGCTTTATAAAGAAATTGGGACAAGTCACCACCTTGAGGGATCAGTGGCAAGGTGGAGTGACCTTAGCATGAGGCATGACTAGATCTGAGTGGTGTGGTGTTGGGCTATAACAGACTCTGTCTGTGGCCCGACTGTAACCCATGGACCCTACTGTTTCAGTGGGCTCTGCATGGTTTCTTCATACCAGGACCTGTGACTCTGTGCCTGGGGGCTTCTTCAGGAATGGTGGAAAGTATCTCCGCTGCGTGGAGACAGGTGGGAGGTGCTGGGAATTAGTGCTCCCCAGCAGCCCCTTCCAATCACTGATGGAACAATTGATGAGAGTTGATGTATAAATAACACAGCCTCCTGGCCATTGAGTGGGATAATATTTTCCACAATTTGTCAGAAATCCCTTATGGAGCCCTGGCTGGTGTAGCTCAGTGGATTGAGCGCGGGCTGGGAATCAAGCGGTCCCGGTTCGATTCCCAGTCAGGGCACATGCCTGGGTTGCGGGCCAGGTCCCCGTGAGGGCCATGTGAGAGGCAACCATACATTGCCGTTTCTCTCCCTCTCTTTCTCCCTCACTTCCCTTCTCTCTAAAAATAAATAAAAATAAAAATCTTTAAAAAAAAAAAAGAAATCCCTTATGGAATTAAACTCAAATTAATTCTGAGGTCCACCAGAGCAGTTGGGTTAATAAGGTATCTGCATCAGCCAAATTCAAATCAGAAAGACAGAGCCACACAGCTATTTGAGTGTGAAAAGTTTAATATAAAGAATTATTAACTAAAAGAGGGGTTTTGGAACAGCAGGGATTGTACTGTAAAATATAGAGAGATCTCTAAAGAACAGAGAAAAAGCAGATATAGGGAGTAATACCTACCCTTAGGGCTGAGGCAGAGTACCCAAAGAACGAAAAGCCTGGAATAAGGACGCCACACACCACATACAGCTCACTGGATGGTGAAGTCTTTGCAGTTCTATGCCACGGAACTTCCTGAGAATTCTCCCTCTGGGTTGTCAGGGGAAACTGTCCAGGAGAGGTTCCATCCTCAAAAGTTCCCTCGTGGTTGCCAGGGGACACAGACATAGGGCAGTATTCCATTTCATGGTGGCATTCCATTCCGAAGCTGTGCCAGGGGGTTCCGGTGGAAGCTTCTGGGCTCTGGCACTGCTGACCACTGCACACTACAAAGTCTGGGCACTGGAGAAGTGTCTGGGCTGCAGCAGACTCACTGAGGGGAAGAAGCTGGATGAGCTGAAGGAGCCTGAAGAGAGGACAGCACCAGACCTTTGTAAGTGAAACTTTTCCCTCCACAGTCCCTCCAGCGCCCTCTGCTGTAAAAGTCTAACATTGTGCCCACTGGCCTAGAAAAAATAGTTGCAGGGCCCACCTATAATACTGCAGAGCAGGCAATGAAGGATGAATGTGGAACTGAAAGACAATAAATTGGTAAGATGATACTTCTATGTTGACTTCTTCCCTGTCTCATTTTCCCACTCTCCTGATCCTCCCTAAATTCTAAATAAAATACTTGCACTTGAATTTCGACTCACAGTTTGCTTTTAGGAAAGCTGAAATTATGTTTTGAAAATACAGCTTAAAAAAAAGAAGAATGCAATTTTTTTTTTAAAAAAAGAAAGCTAATAGGATTATCTCATGGATTGGATTCAGGATATGAGGAAAACAGAGGCATCAAGAACAGCTCCAATGTTTTTGGCCAAAACAACAAAAAAGTTCATTTTCACAGTATTAAGTTTTCCAATCTAAGAATATGATACATTCGTCTATTTTCTTTACAGAGGTCTTTTCATCTTAGATGGGATTTATTCCTAGGCATATAGTAGTTTTGGTAATATTGTAAATAGTGTGAATTTTAAATGTTTTTTATTTCTAACTGTTGTTGGTATAAAGAACTACAATTGACATTATATCCAGCAATCTTGTTAATTTAATAATTTGTCCCCATGTTTTTTCAATTTTTCTTGTTGTACAATTTTTCTAGTTCAAATTTTCTAGTCATACTATCTGTGAAAAAATGAGTTTTTCTCTTCCTTATAATCTCTACGTTTTATTTCTTTTCTGTGCCTGCTTTCAAAATAATGAGATGTCTAGTGTGGTATTGTATATAAGTAGTCATTGTAAGTATCCCTGTGTTGTTGTTCTCAACCTCAAAGAGAAGAGATTTTATTTTTTTTGTTATTGGGTATAATTCTACTTGTAGGTTTATTGTATATACTCTGTATCTTATTAAAGATGTTCCTTTCTATTGCTAGTTTGCTATGATATTTTTTAACCTCAAATAGATGATTAATGGTATCACATGCTTGCTCTGTCCTTTTTGAGATGATCACATGATTTTTCTTCTTTGCTAATTTTCTCTCCAGGGTCTTGCTAAAGAAAAGCTTCCACATGTACCTTGAAATCTTCCTGGAATATATCCTAGAAAGTGATGAATCCTCTACTGGGGTCATCTCAAAATTACCTGGAATTACTATCATTTGCCTCACTCTCCATCTCTCCCCTCGTCTCTCTCCTGAGGCCCTTGGAATGGCGTGTTCTTCTGAGAGAACAGATTCTTACACAATGACAATGACATCAACTTCCTAGTCTCAGTGTCTATTGTGTTAGCTTCGGACTCTGGGCCTTTGAGGAGTCAAAACCTTTCCTAGCAGAAAAGCCCTGGCTCACAAACAAAATTTTAATTTAAAAATTGTTATGCCATTTTATCATTTCATGAGCCAATTCTAAAAGTAAAAAGGGCAGTCTTTGACTTCCTATTTTCAGAGTTTCATCCTCCATTGGACAGTCAAGCCTCAGCCTCAGTCTGTAGTATTTCTGATATAAGTGTCAGTAGCGAATGAAGCACTAAGAGCACAGCATAGCCCATTATCTTTTTTTTTTTAAATATTGTACTGCTACTTGTTCACTGATTTCAGTGAGAATAAAGACAGGAGGGGGTTCCAGGCAGGAATCTACTGCACTTTTCTGGGTGAGAAATGATGGTGGCTTGGTACAGAGAGAAGACAGTGAAGAGAAGAGCAAAAACTGGCTTGAAGGGATATTTAGAATGTAGAGTTATTTAAATTTAGTCTTTGATTAGACTATGTAGCGAACTGAAGATGAGGAAGAAGTCAAGAATAGTACTTGAGATTCTGAATGGAAAGTGGTCTCATTTTCTGAGTTGGAAGAAGAACATGATGAGTTAGTTTTGGACATACTGAGATGGAAGTGCCTGGAGAGCTGTCTCCATGGAGATGTCTGATAGGCAGCTGTGATAGGAAGCTGAACCTCAGGGAAGAAACCTGGCTGCAGACAGGCAGAATCTGGCATTGAACACAGGGGTGCCGACTGAAGTGGACAGGGTGGTCAAGTGAAAGAGAACAGAGTGCAAAGCACGAAACACTTAGGGCTGGACCATGGAATTCCAGCTTTTAAATTACAAATACCCTTAAGTGAAGAAAGATTACATTACCAAACTGTACATGCCAGGTTGTATTTTTTTTTTGGTAAAAGAATCATATGTTTATACACAGGGTTAATGTTTGGTCATATGTACCGAGTAGTGTAACAGTTAATAAACCTTGCTTCATGCCTGGCTGCAACAGTACTTTGAATACCACTTGTTCACACATTATTTACTTATTTTCATTAAATCTTTCTATTTTTGTGTTTCTTATAATGCAGATGATGTATGTGTAGGCAGTACATGTGTATTATTTATTTACTTACTTATTTCTTCTCTGACAGTGTTTATTGCTAAACTTAAAGTCAAATCTCTTCACAAACCCAAGTGAACGTTCTTTCATTTTTTGCAGGTTTATTGTTGTTGTCCTTGTTATGGTTATGATTCCAGTCCCCTGATCCTCTTCCCTATGGCAGCCCTCAGCCTGGTCTCTATCTATGATTCCGTTTCTGTTTTCTTTTGTTTATTTATTTTGTTTGTTCAGATTTCACATGTTGGTGAGATCATACAGGATTCGTCTTTCTCTGTCTGACTTATTTCACTCAGCATAATACCCTCTAGCTCCATCCATGTTGTCACAAGTGGCAAAATTTCATTCTTTTTGTTGCTTTATAATATCCCATTGTATATATTACTACGTCTTCCTTATTCATTCATCTGTTGATGGACATCTAGGTTGTTTCCATATCTTGGCTATTACTAGTAATGCTGCAGCGATCATAAGGGTGCATATATTTTTTGAATTAGGGTTTGGTTTTTTCAGATAAATGCCCAGAAGTGGAAATGCTGAATCATATGGAAACTCTATTTTTAATTTTTTGAGGAAACTCCATGCTGTTTTTCACAGTGGCTGCACTAATTTACAATCCTAGCAACAGTGCACGAGGGCTCCCTTTTCTCCACATCCTCACCAGGACTTGTTGTTTGTTGATTCACTGATGACGGCCATTCTGACAGGTGTGAGGTGATATCTTACTGTGGTTTTAATTTGCATTTCTCTGATGATTAGTAATGTTTAGCATCTGTATGTCCTCTTTAGAGAATGTCTATTCAGCTCCTTGGCTCATTTTTTTCATCGGACTTTTTTTTTGGTGTTATTTGTATGATTTTTTAAAAATATATTTTGGACATTAATCCCTTATTGGATGTATCATTACAAATATTCTTCTCCCATTCAATAAGTTGTCTTTTCATTTTGTTGATCATTTCCTTTGCTGTGCAAAAACTTTTTAGTTTGACGTAATCCCATTTTTCTTCATTTTTTATTTTTTTGTTCCCCTTGTTGGAGGAAACGCATCCAAGAAGCTATCGCTGAGAGCAACGTTAAAGAGTTTACGGCCAATGTTTTTTGTAGGAAAGTACCTAATAGTGTAACAGTCAACGAGCCTTGGTCAGTGCCCATACTGTAACTATATTTTTTAATATCACTTGTTTATTCATTTTTTTTAAACTAGAAGGGCAAAACGGTACTTCGCTATAGTCAATAAGATTAAGGATAGCTTTTATGTTTTTATTTATTTTTTAATATTCTCTAGAATTTCTGCCAAGAACATATTTTTAGTACTTTGTGTCTAGGATTTGACTTTAGTACTAGGGATTATGTATGTTTAAAAAAATAAAAATCTGGGTTGGATCCATTATTTCAAAATGTAGTTGGTAGTCAAAACCAACTAAGAAACATTTATACAATGACTATATAGATCCCAGACCAGATGTACAGAATCTGATATCTGACATCCATCTATATATTTCATGAATGTTTGTAGTATAATGGGATGTAAAAAATATTTGGCAAAAGAAGTTTTTAACTTGTAAATATTAATTGCTCTAAATGATAAAATTAGCTAAATCTTTAAACATTGACTAAAAGTCAAATTAGGAGATGACTATTCTTATTACAAAGAGATTCAGTGTGAGATGCCTTTAAATAATGAAGCTCTCAACTTTATTTAAAGGTATTGGTGGGTTGTTCATATTTTCTGGAGGAAATCTGAAACTTGAACCACTGAGCCAGGCCCAGCCGGACTCCCGCAGTAGTCATCTCTAACAAGGATGAGGGATGTCATCTAGCATTTGAGATGGGATGAAATGGAGAATTGGACCATTAATAAATGGTCCATATAAAGTATGTTCATTGCACTAAATTTTAAACATGATACAAAAAGTTAAGTTTCAGCTGAAAAAAAGAGAGAGAGAAAGTCTATTTTGTGTCTATTACAGTAAATTAAAACACTCTAATAGGATGGCTCAAGAAATAAACAAACAAAAATCCCAACAAAGAGAACAGACATTTTGGCCGGATGGTACAGAGCTAGAAGGCGAGACTCAATGAACTCTGGATACACGTTAGCATCACCTGGGCTGCTTACCTGGAACCTCCCCAGATCAATTAAGTCAGAGCTCCAAGCCCGAAGCCTCAGCATTAGATTTTTGTTTTTTTAGTTCTCCAGGTCACATTAGCAGGATTGAGAATCTTTGAACCTAAAGGAACTTTCAGACGGTTACTGTTCCATATTGGCTTTCTGATTCCGTCTACCCCTAGAGTTCCTTTTCTATGCCTTGGTGAGGCCTGGGCCTACAGGGTAGGAGTAGGAGCCTAGGGCAGCCCCTTGGTGTGTGATCCAGACTGTCACACAAAGCCCTGTGCTCCGAAGGGCCTTACACTTGGCTTACTGCTCTGGTGCTCTCTTATTAAAATTTCTAACATTTTAATCTTTGAACTTCTGTTTGGTAAATAAAATTCTATGGGATAACAGAGCATGCATCCAAGCAGAGAGATAAATAATATGCTGCTCCATTTACATACAGCATTCACAATGCCCCAAGAACAGACTTCTGGTAGACCCAAGATGCACAGGCTTCAGCGAGATTCAATGTGAGCACAAGTACACTGAATAATCAAGAGGCCGTTTTTTCCATTTAGGCTGAAACCTGTTTCAAATGCAGAAAGAAGTCCATGGCATTGTAAGTAACAAAGGGACTAAGGAACCCTTTTATCTCCTTTCTTACTCATGGAACTTCCCTGTAGTAGCCATCTATTTACATTGAAAATGATTCCTTTCCTCTGTCCTTTCTTATGCATCAGCAAGCCAAAGACAGAGTTGGTACAATGTACAGGTACCAAGATGTGAAATAAAAACAGTTGAGTTACTTTTATGCAGCTTGGAATGGAATATTATGCATGTGTGAGCTACAAAATACAGCATGTGCAACTCTGGTGATTCTGCATACAGGTTAATGCCTTTATATTTGCATGGAAAGCTGGCATCGCACAATATAAAGATGGATGCTAAATTTATGCTAATTTAAAATTTTAATTTTTTTTTACTTAGTACATTAAGTGGCAAACAATACCATGACAAGTAAAGAGAGAGAAACTCCAGGAAAAAGGAAGAGGCAATTTTTTCATGCTTTTTGAACCAAGGGTCTCAAATTTTCATTTTGTATCATGCTCTGAAAGTTACACATTTGGCCCTGGTAGGGGTTGTAGGAAGTCAAACAGAAACTGAAGTGCCTGTCACCTACTCACCCTCTGCCACCCCTACCCCCGCCCCCCCCCCCCGTACACGCCCGGAGGAGCCTAACCTGAGGGACCACAGGCACAGGGCCATCCAACGAACTGCTCCCAGTGGAGATCCGAACCAGCGGAAGACGCCAGGACTTCACTCCACCACCGGAATCCAGCCTGACTGTTTCCAGACAGTGCAGGCTGCAGTCAGAGAATGATAACGAGCAGTTTCCTTCTGAGGATGAGCTAAGTATGGGCAGGAAGGGTAGTCATTAGCAGCTCTCTTGTGGATACGCTAAGGCCAGCAAAAATGTCTGCAGACAAGTAATTTGACTGGGCGTGTTTTGACAATAAACTCAAACCAGACAGAAGTCGGGTGGAGAGGGGAGGGAGAATGCTGAGGGAGAAGCCATGAACTTTCCATAAGAAAATAACTAGGTTCCCTCATGCTCACTGCCCCTAGAGGTGAGCTGCAAAGTGTGAGCATCCTGAGGAGACAGGCGGGCTCAGGGGAAGAGCCCTGGGTGGAAGGCCAGGCCCTGGGGATCCCAGTCCAGATCTGCTGCAGACCAGCAGAGTGACCCTGGGCCCTTCCATCAGCCTTACTGAGCTTCTGTGACATCCTTCTAAGATTTCTATAACCTTGAACTTATCCATATGCTTAGAAGGGAGTTAAGTGGAAGGGAGACCAGAGCATCAGCCACCACCTTCCTTCCTTACCTCAGACTGGAGGGTGGCCAGGGTAACAGCCCTCAGTGTGGGCATAAAGGGGTGAGTGTGCCCATGGACCAGGCAGACGGAGGAGGTGAGCTCTCTCCCAGGCACCGGAAGGAGTGGGCCAGGTGTGAATTGTGGTTCTCTCAGACACCTGCTGTACTTTCTGAAAACAGGAAGCTCGTTTCATTTTGAGCTCTAGCCATCTGAACTAATTATCTTTATTTATTTAGATATCCACCGATTACCAAGTGCTGTAAGATCCGTTGCTCAGGCATAATTGAGTCAGTCACCAGGGAACTGAAGAATGTAGACCTGTATTTGCCATCACAGTTACTGACAGGCATTCCCGCCAGCTGCCTGAGTCCTCGTTCCTAAGGATGCTGTTCACGGGGGTGTCTTTGAAGAGGACTTGATTTATTTACTGTGGAGTCCAGAGCCTCGCTCGGCTTGTGTCACTTACTTATTTCTGTAGTGATTATTTCCTAAGTAGAGATTTGAGCCTCCTGCATGAGAAATTATCAATCAGTGTTAACTAAGAACTTGCTACACACTAGGAAGTTTGTTTTTTTTTCAAGACTGTGGGCCATTGAGACAACTGAAATGGTCTTTGTCATACAGCAGCATACCTCAATTTGTGTCATTATTGCTCCTTTAAAGAGAATATTTCACTTAAGTTCTCCCTAAAAAAAAAATAAATAAACAGTAAATAATATGATTTTTCCAGGGAGTGCTGAGGCCTGAAGGAACACAAACCCTTGCACTAAGATCTTTCCACACTTCTCGAGAGCCAATGTTCACCCCCTTGGGAACACCCCCCTGGAAGGGCGCCCCGTCCAGGAACCGTGCATAGATGAGCCACCGGCAGCATCGAGTTGGGAGAGGGATGTGACGAGGCAGAATGACGTGAGTTTGAGATAACAGAGCTCAAAATCAGATTCCCTATGCATGACTTGACATGAGCACGTCTGGTCCTCAATGTCCTCACTTGTTAAACGGTCCAGGAATGACTCCTTCCTCACAGAGCTAATGGGAATTAAATCAGGCAGCACTTACAGAGCACTTAGTAAAATGGCCGGCATGAAGTAAGCACTGCCTCAATGGTAGTTGGGAACCCAAATCCATACTAGTTACCTAGCACCACCTTATAAATTGCCAAACTCAGCAGTTTAAAACAGCAAACGTATTATCTCGGGCAGGTTTGAGGGTGAAGAATCCAGGACCGGCTTGGCCAGGCGGCTCTGGCTTGGGGCCTCTCCTGAGGTTGCAGGCAAATGTTAGGGCCTCGGAGACATTCTTCTTGCACTTCTCTTCCATATTTTAAGTGACGTAAGAAACAGCACATCAAAATGCAACATAACTCCCATAAAGACATTGTCCAGGACCGTATTTGTTCTGTTACATTGTGTTCTACCCAATTCCTAAGGATTTGCTGGAGAAAAATATAGGAAATACCTGTAATTTCTGGAATGATTGGTTTCTTTGTTGCTTAAGGATGCTCTATAATACGTAGTAATCAGATTTCACTTATCTATCACATTGGAAAAAGTAAATGCAGGAAGATTGTATGATATGTGTGTACATAAGCTTCATGTTTGGCTTTTCTGGGTGGGCCTATCCTCTTATTTCCCTTTTCCACTCTCTCTTCTAAGTTTCTGTTTTATATGTTTTTATAGACTTCCTTAAAACCATTTGGGAGCAAGGCAATAAGTTCACAAAACAATACATGTATAATTATACGTATATAAGTACATAAAAAATAGATGACCTAAGAAGAATATAGGTTAAATATATGTTGCTTAAATTTTAAATAGAAACAAAAACAGTGCCACCTACAATAGAATAAAAATGTGAAATGGGTGAATTATAAAATGTGCAAGTCGTGCACATTAGAAATTACAAAGCATTGCTGAGAGACTATAAGGAAAATACGGATTAGAAGACTAAATATAATTAAGATAGCCATGATCCCAAAGCTCACATAAAGACTCCACACCATTTCACTCAAAATTGTATCAGGCCTTTTTGGCCGGAATTGACATGCTGATTTTAACTTTATATTAAAATCCAGGGACCTGGCTGGTGTGGCTCAGTGGGTTGAGTGCCAGCCTCTGAACAGTTCAGTTCCCAGGTGGGGCACACGCCTGAGTTACAGGCCAGGTCCCTGGCTGGGGACACACAACAGGCAACTGATTGATATTTCTCCTGTACTCTTTCTCCCTCCCTTTCCTAAAAATAAATAAACGATATCTTTAGAAATGTAAAATGAAATGTAGAGGACCTAGAATAGCCAAACAAATTTTGAAAAATAACAAAATTGGAGCACATAAACTACTAGATTTCAATATTTACTCTAAAAACTACAGTAGTCAAGATACTGTGATATCGGTGGAAAGGTAGAAACATAGATCTGTGAAACTGAATAAAGAGTCCAGAAATAGACTCAGATAAAGGTGGCCAATTGATTTTAGTGAAATTATCAAGGTACTTTGTTGAGAGGAGGATAGTCTTTACAATAAGTGGTGCTGGAACAATTAACTATCCATATGCCAATAAATAAATATGTAGATTGATAGATGGGTGGATAGACAGATGGGTAAATGTCAACCCTTACTACAATGATACTTAAAAATTAACTCATGCCCTGACTGGTGTAGCTCAGTGGATTGAGTGCAGTCTGTGAACCAGAGGGTCTCTGGTTTCATTCCCAGTCAGGGCACAAGCCTGGGTTGCGGGCCAGGTCCCCGGGGACGTGCAAGAGGCAACCACACATTGATGTTTCTCTTCCTCTCTTTCTACCTCCCTTCCCCTCTTTCTAAAAATAAATAAATAAAATCTTTAAAAAATAACTCAAAATGGATCACACAAATGAAAGAGCTAAAACAAAAACTTTAGGAAAAAACAGAAGAAAGTTTTTGTGAGAAAAGTCATGTAAGAAAATGCACTGATGAGTTGGACTTCAGTGTTAAACACACTTGCTCTTCAAAAGACACTGTTAAGAAAATAAAAAGGCAAACCACAGACTTGCTTTATTTTGTAACATTTGGAAACACAGACAAGCTGGTAGGATTGTAAAAATGGTATAGCTGTCTTTGGAAAACAGTTTCTTATAAAGTGAAACACACACTTACCAATCCACCAAGTGGTTCCTCTCCTAGGCAGAAATAAAAACATGTACACAAAAATCACTGAGTGTCCAGGGCAGCATTATTTATAATAGCCCAAAGCTGGAAACAACCAAATGCCCAACAACTGGTGAACGAACAAACAAACCGAGAGAACGAACCCTCCGTCTCCTTGACTTCAGCACAGGTCAAGCCTGAGGTGTGTCCCACTCCATCTTCCCGAGGCCCTCAGCAGGACAGCGCCCCAGCTGTCTGCACAGGAGCCCAACAAACCGTTTGCACTTAGACTCTTGTCTCACGAAATGGGGGCAATTCAGTCCAAGACAGTTCTACTTGGTTGGGAGCTATGATTTGCTTTCAAAGCAATCTTCATCCCATAACTATCCCTAAGGGAAAATTGTGGTTAGGATTCTCCAATAAATTGATTTTCTTTTCTTTTTCTGCATTTATATGTCATTTTATTTTTAATTTTTCAATTACAGTTAACATTCAGTATAATTCTATATCAGCTTCAGGTTCACAGCTTTGTGATTAGATAGTCATACTCTTTAAAAGGGGTCCTCCCAGTATTTCAAATGTCCACCTGGTCCCATACCTTAGCTATTACAATATTACTGATTACATTCCCTGTGCTGCACTTACATTCCTGTGACTACTTTGTAACTACCAATTTTTACTTCCCATCCCATCACCTCTTTCACCCAGACCCACCATGCTCCTCCTCTCTGGCCACCAACAGTCTGTTCTCTGTACCCATGAGTCTGTTTCAATTTTGTTTATTTTGTTCTTCATATTCCACATGCAAGTAAATATGGTGTATGTCTTTCTCTGTGTGACTTATTTCACTTAGCATAATATACTCTAGGTCCTTCCATGCTGTTACAAAAGATAAGAGTTCATTCTTTTTTATGGCCAAATAGTATTCCAATGTGTAAATATACCATCATATTTTTATTCACTCATCTGTTGATGGGCACTTGGGTGGCTTCATATCTTGGCTATTGTAAATAATGCTGCAATGAACATAGGGTGCATATATTCTTTTATATTAGTATTCTGGGTATCTTTGGATATATCCCAGAAATGAAATCACTAGGGGATAAGGCAGTTCAATTTTTTAATTTATTGAGAAGGCTCCACATTGTGGTGGTTGCCCCAATCTGCATTCCCACTAACAATGCATGAGGGTTCCCCTTTCTCCACGTTCTCATCAACGTTTTCATTGGTGATTTATTGATGATAGCCATTCTAACAGATGTGAGGTGCATTTCATTGTGGTGTTGATTTGCAGTTTTTTTGACGATTAGTGATATTGAGCGTCCTCTTTAGAGAAGTGTCTATTCAGGTCTTCTGCTTGCCAATTTTTTAAAAAAGATTTTATTTACTTATTTTTAGAGAGAGGGGAAGGGAGGGATAAAGAGAGGGAAAGAAACAGCAATGTGTGATTGCCTCTCACGTGGCCCCCACTGGGGACCTGGCCCACAACCCAGGCATGTGCCCTGATTGGGAATTGAACCAGCGACCTTTTGATTTGCAGCCCACGCTCAATCCACTGAGCTACACCAGCCAGAGCTTCTGCTCACTTTTAATTGGGTTGTTTTTCTCATGTTGACTTATGTAAGTTCTTTTGTATAAATTTTGGATGTTAAGCCCTTATTGGATGTATCATTGCCAACTATCTCCTTCCATTCAGTAGGTTATCTTTTAGATTTGTTAATGGTTCTCTTGTTCTGCAAAATCTTGTTAGTATGATGTAGTCCAATTTGTTTATTTTTTTCCTTTTGTTTCCCTTTCCTGAGGATATGTCAGAAATTATTGCTAAGGGCAATGTTGGTGATTTTACTGCTTGTTTTCTTTTAGGAGTTTTATAGTTTCAGGTCTTACATTTACATCTTCAATCTATTTTGAGAGTATTCTTGTGTATGGTATCAGCAGGTAGTCCAGTTTCATTTTTTTATGTGTATTTGTCCAATTTTCCCTACTGACCGGACAGGCATGGGTTTTATTTCTGGGATCTTTTTTTGGTTCCCTTGATCTATGTGTCTCTTTATGCCTGCACATGCTACTTTGATTACTGTAGAGTGGTAGTACAGTTTCATATCAGCTAATGTGGTACCTCCCACTTTGTTTTTCCTGTTTAAGATTGCTATCACCATATGGGGTCTTTTGTATTTCCACACAAATTTTTTAATATTACTCAGTCTAGTTCTGTGAAAAATGGCCTTTGTATTTTGATAGGAGTTGCATTGAATCTATAGATTGCTTTGGGTAGTATGAACATTTTATTTTATTGATTTAATCTGTATTATATTTTTTCTATTACCATTTAGTCCCCTTAAACCTGCCTCCCCCAGCAATCACCACACTGTTGTCCATTCCATGAGTCCTTTTTCCTTTTTACTCAATCCCTCCAGCCCCTCACCTACACCCCCAAGAGCTGTCATCTGCTCTCCATCTGTGGGTTTCTGGTTTGCTTGTTAGTTCCGTTTGTCCATTATATTCCACATATGAGTGAAATCATATGGTATTTGTCTTTCTCTAACTAGTTTATTTCACTCAGCATAATGTTCTCCAAGTCCATTCATACTGTTGCAAAGGGTAAAATTTCTCCTCTTTTTTAAAGAGAGTAATTTTTCCTATCCATAAGCACAGTGTATGCTTTCATTTATTAGTATCTTCTTTCATTTCTTTCTTCATTGTCTTATAATTTTCTGAGTATAGGTCTTTTACATCCTTGGTTAAATTTATTCTTAAGCATTTATTTTTATTTTTTTGATTCAATTGTACTTGGGATTGTTTTTTTTAGTTTCACTTTCTGATAGTTCATTATTGGCATATAAAAATGCAACTGATTTCTCAATAATTATTTTGTATACTGCTACATTACTCAATTCATTTATTAGTTCTAGTAGTTTTGGGTGGAATTTTTAAGTTTCTCTATATACATTATCATGTCATCTGAAAACATTGGCAATTTTACCTCTGTAATGTGATACATTTTATTTCTTCTTTTCTGATTGCTGTGGCTGACTTCCAGTGTTGTGTGCAATAAGAGTGATAAGAGTAAACATTCCTTATTCCTGATCTTAAGGGACACACTTTTAGTTTTCCCCTGTTGAGTATGAGCTTAGCTGTGGGTTTGGCATACATATACGATTTTATTATGTTGAGATATGTCTTCTCTCTTTCCACTTTACAGAGAGGTTTTATCATAAATAGATGCTGAATTTCGTCAAATGCTTTTCCTGCCATCTACTGATATGATTATATGACTTTTATTCTTCATTTTGTTTACGTAGTATATTATGTTAATTGATTTGTGGTTGTTGAAAAATCCTTGCATCTGATGAATAAATCTCAATTGATTGAGGTGTATAATCTTTTTAATATATTGCTGAATTTGTTTTGCTAATATTTTGATGAAGATTTTCACAGCTATGCTCATCAGGGATATTGGCCTATAATTTTATCATTTTTTAAGTGTCTTTACCTAGTTTTGGAAACAGGATAATGCTGGCCTTGTTAAATAAACTTGGGAGTCTTTCTTCCTCTTGTAATTTTTGGAATAATTTGAAAAAGATAGATATTAGTTCTTCTTTAATTGTTTGCTAAAATTTACCTATGAAGCCATCTGGTCCAGAACTTCTGTTTGTTGGGGGTTGATCATTGCTTTGATGTTGTTGGATATAATTGTTCTGTTCAGATTTTCTGATTTCTATTGATTCAATCTTGGGAGCTTAAATGTTTCTAGCAATTTTTCAATTTCTTTCAGGTCTTTCAATTTATTGGCACATAATTGTTTTTGGTATTTTCTTATAATTTTTTAGTATTTCTGTGTTTCTGTTGTTCCTTCTCTTTCATTTATGGTTTTATTTATTTGGCTCCTTTCTTCCTTTTTTAGATGTGTCTGATTAAAGGTTTAATAATCTTGTTTACCTCCCCCAAAATACGAGCTCTCAGCTTCATTAATCTTTTCTTTGTAGATTCTATTGGTTCATTAATCTTGGTTTCATTAATCTTTTCTTTTTTCAATTCTATTTTATGTATTTAGTTCTGACCTAACCACCCCCATCCCCGTATCTACTCACTTTGGGCTTTCTTTGTGGTTCTTTTTCCAGTTCCTTTAGGCAAAAGGTTAAATTGTTAATTGAGATTGTTCTTGTTTCTTCAGGTAGGCCTGTACTGCTATGAATTTCCCTCTTGGTACTGCTTTTGCTGTGTACCATGGAGTTTGGGTTGTTGCGTTCTCATTTTCATTTATCTCAAGGTATCTTTTGATTTCTTACTAGATGTTTTGTTAACCCATTCATTTTTTAGTAACATGTTATTTAGTCTACACTTGTTTGTGTATTTTTCAGTTTTTTTCTTGTAATTGACTTCTAGTTTTATACCATTGTGGTCAGAGAAAATGCTTGAAATAATTTTAATGTTCTTAAATTTATTGGGGCTTGTTTGAAGGTATAACATGTGGGCCATCCTGGAAAATGTTCCATGTGCACTTGAAAAAATGTATATCCTGCAGTTGTAGGAGGTAATGTTGTAAAAAATACCAATTAAATCTATCTGGTCTACTGTTTCATTTACAGTCACTGTTTCCTTGTTGAGTGTTTGTCTGGAAGATCTATCCACTAATATCAATAGGGTATTAAAATCCCCTAGTATCATTGCATTACTGTTGATATCTCCCTTTATGTCTATCAATATTCTTTGTAATATTCAGGTGCTCCTATGTTGGGTGCATAAATTGTTCCAAGGGTCATTTGTCTTATTATATTGATTCATTTATTATTATATAATGAATTTTTTTTAAATGTCTCTGTTTTAAAGTCTCTTCTGTCTGATATAAGTATTGCTACCTCAGCTTATTTTGTTTACTTACATTTTCATAGCATATCTTTTTCCATTCCTTTATTTTTAGTCTGTAGGTATATTTTGCTCTGAGGTGGGTCTCTTGTAGACAACATATATTTGGGTCTTGTTTTCTTACCCATTCAGCTACCCCGTGTTTCCAATTGGAGTGTTTAAGTCATTTACATTTAAAGTGAGTATTGATAGGTGCATATTTATTGCCATTTTATTTTTCAGACATGTTCTCTCTCTCTCTTTTACTATAGAAGTGCCTTTAACATTTCTTGTAATACTGGTTTTTGGTGATGAACTCCATTAGGTTTTTCTTGCCTAGGAAGCTATTTCTCCTTCAATTTTTTTGTGATAGCCTTGCTGGGTACAGTAGTCTTAGTTGTAGGCTCTTATTTTTCACCACTTGGAGTATATCATGCCAATCCCTTCTGGCCTTTAATGTTTCTGTTGAGAAATCAACTGACTGTCTTATGGGAGTTCCCTTGTAGGTAACTGTCTTTCTCTTGCTGCTTTTGAGATGCTCTCTTTGTCTTTAACCTTTGCCATTTTCATTATGTTGTATCTTAGTGTGGGCCTCTTTGGGTTCATCTTGTTTGGGATTCTTTGGATTCCTTGTCTTGTGTGTCTTTTTCCTTCAACAGGTTAAGGAAGTTTTCAGTCACTTTTTTCAATTAAGTTCTCAATTCTTTGGTCTCCCTCTTGTCCTTCTGGTATGATACAGATGTTGTTACTTTTCTTCATATTGTCCCAGAGGTCCCTTAGACATTCCTCCTATTTTCAAATTCTTTTTCTTCTTTGCTTGGGTGTTCTGTGCTATCTTGTCCCCCAAATTGCTGATTTGATCATCTGTTTCATCTAACCTGCTATTGATTCATTTTAGTGTATTCTTCATTTTAGATACTGTATTCTTCATTTCTGACTGTTTTTTTTAATGGATTCTGTGTTATTTTTTATTCATATTACCTCTCTCTCACCGGGTTCACCCATTTTTTTCTCTAAGTTCCTAGAGCATCCTTATAACCACTGTTTTTGAACTCTGCATCTGATAGCTTGGTTGCCCCATTTTATTTAGTTCTTTTTCTGGGGATTTCTCCTGTTCTTTTATTTGAGGGATGAACCGCAAAGTAGAATTGGGCCCAGCAGGGTCTGGTGCCTGCTGAGACCTCCCTTTGATTGTGCTACTTGTGGAGCTATTTGGGTCATGCTCTGCTGTGGTCTTAAGCCCACCACCAGGTGTGTTGATTCTCTTGGGAGAGACTTTGGTGCAGGTTGATGTCAGATGCTGCCTGTAACTGGCTTTGGGCTAACTGTCTGGAGCTACCAAGTGATTTACAGTTTGTGGCTTCCTCTGCTGGGCCAGGGTGTGCATCGGAGGGGTCAAAATGTATACCAAGGGTGGTTTCCACTAGCTCAAGCCTGGGGCAGGTAAGCAAAAGGCCCAAGGTGCTCTGAGATTTGCCTCTGCCTGATGGCTGCCTGGCAGGCTTAGTCATTGGAAGAGCCCCTGACAATTTGCAAGTTGTGTGAGGTAGGTTCTCAGTGAGTCACCATCTGGGGTCAGTGGTATTCCAGGCTGATACAAATTCAAACTTGGTGCCAGTGCTGGGTCTGAGGCCACTCAGGAAAAAGTCTCAGGGTACACCAAAGCAAGCTGCCACCTGTCTGGGATCCTCCAGCCTTTGTGGTAGGGCAAGGTCTCAGGGAGTCATCAGGATGAGTCCAGCAGAGCTCACCTGGCTAAAACAGACCAATATCTGGCCGCATGGAAGGAGGGCCCTGCACAGGAGCAGGGGAGCTACTCAGGCACACAGGAGAGAGGCCCTTCCTTTAGCCCTGCCACTCAGGTTCTTCCCCTCAGATTCTGGTACTGGGTGAACCTGCCTAAGCTTCCTCAATAAGGCTGCATGACAGGCCCAGGCTAGAGTCCTCCAGAAACCTCTTCACTAGAGTGATTCCTGCAGGGCAGGACCTCCAGAAGTGGGCAGGAAGGGGTCAGTGTTTCTTCTCGGGTTGATAACTTGGGAAGCAGAGGTGGGCCAATCCCAGAGTGGCAGCACCATTCAGGTGCATGGAGGAACTGGCGCTCCCCTCCAGCCCCACAGCTCAGTCTCTTCCCCTCTGATCTGGGCACTGCCTGAGCCTGCAGAGCCGCCCCGAGGGATGCTTAATAACGGCAGCTCCTCAGGCTCAGGCTGGAGCCACCAGAAGGCTCTCCACTCGGGGCCAGCTGCTTTTCAAGTGTATGTGGCTTTGGTCATGCTAAAGACTGATGTGCCAAGGTGACATGTGGGAGCAGTCATTTGCAGGCTTTGCTCTAGATGGAAATCTGCCACTATAACCAGGACTTTGGAACTCCTCCCTGTCATCCCTTGTACATGTGACATGAGACATGTTAAAGCTAAAGCTGGGATGGAAGCAAACTCTTCACTCTCCTCCAGAGAAAAATGGCCTTGTACTTCACTGGGTATAATTATAGACAGATTATCCATTATGACACATTTTTAAACTTTATGTTTCAATTATGGTTGACATACAACATTATAATAGTTTCGAGTGTACAACATCGTGATTACATATTCATATATGTTATGAAGTGATTGCTCCCTTATAAATCTAGCATCCATCTGACACTATACATAGTCATCAATACTTTTGACTATATTTCTTATGCTGCACTTTACATTCATCCCATGACTATTTTTATTATTGGCGATTTGTACTTGTTAAACTCTCACCTTTTTCACCTACCCCCTTCCATCCATCCAGTGACCATAGATTTCTGTTGTGTTTATTCACTTAAGTATTTAAAATTTGTTGAGTCTTTAAGTGCCTGGAACTTTACTAGGCATTTATTGTATTTCTTGACAAGGACAAATGAATCTAGTAGGTGAGACAAATAAAGAAAATCAAAATATGAAGCAAGCAGAGAGGCATGGGATACTACCCTGAGTATGAAGGGAAGAACTGGGGAGGGGTACAGAGGGCTCTTAAGAGAAGCTTGAGCTGAATTTTGAAGGGCGGTTGGAGCTTACCAGATAGAGCAGGGGTGTCAAACTCATTTTAACCAGGGTTCACATCATCCTCGTGGTTGCCTTCAAAGAGCCCAGTGTAAATGTGGGACTGTATAAATGTAACTGCTCCTTAACTAGGGGCAAGGAGCTCAGCGCTACCGCCGGGTAGGAACAAGGTCCTGGGCCTGATAAAACAAGATGGAGGGCTGGATTCAGTCCATGGCCCTTGTGTTTGCCACCTGTGAGATAGAGAAAGGCACGTCAGGGCATCTAGGTGGGAGAAATAATCTACAAAGGCACAGAATGCCCAAGAGCAGGGCCATTCATCCATTCAAATTCTGCATAATGGCTGAATTATGGGGAGAGGGGGAGGTTTGTTACGATTGACAAATGGGAGAGGAACATGGAGGCCCAGGTGAGGCCCAGACATTGTCACCAGCCTTTGACTGCAAGGCGATCCTGTGCAGCTGGGTGGCATGTGTAGTCACCAGAAAGGCTAAGTGAAAACAGGAATTTCCCAGTGAGCAGTGTAGGAGCCAAAGGAACCACATCCTTGGAACTGAAAAAGCTTTGACGTACACACTTCCCACTACCACCCCTTTTACTCAGCCCCGCCAGCACCATCGATCTATAGCTGCCACCCCAATAACTACAGCTCTGTTTCTTTCCTGCAGAGAGAGAGAGAGAGAGAGAGAGAGAGAGAGAGAGAGAGAAACCCTCTCCATAGGTCGTTAAATATTTCCAAACAGTGAGAAGGGCTTGGCTGTCAAGCCCCACACTTTGCTCCACATGGGGAGGACTGTAAAACAACGTGTACATCACTCTACGTCTCCCCTTTCCTTCTGACAATGTCAAGTTTCTGCCAGATGGCCATGCTACTCTTTACAAGATCATAGGCTGTTTTACTTGCCAAAGTATAAGACTTAGATTTAGCATTAATGGTGTTAAGGAGATTAGTTCCTACACAGTAATACTAGGCAGACACCAGAGCAGCCCAGTCCGATTCCTTGGCAGGGGCACAGCTTCTTGCAGGCGCTGTGCTGGGTCTGAGAACCCTGAGCCTGATGTTTTCTCCATATTGAAAGATGTCCTTCGATGGATGGACATTGAGAAACGAGATGCCAAATAGAAGCCAGAGCTTCAGCAGTCGGAAACCTCCCTAATTTACCTCTGTTTGGACTTTGAAAAATTATAAAGTAGTTTCATGGTTTGTTTTTGTTTGTTTTGTTTGCTTTTGGCATGCTGAGGTTAAAGTGAGGGTCAAGACACTGGATATGAACAACCATCTTCTCTCTTCTCGGCTCAGAAAGGTGGATGCTGGTGTGAAAGTGTTCTCCTTCTCTCCTTCCTTCTTACTCCCTTGCCTCCTTCCCAGGAGTGACTGCTCGCATTCAGGAAAGAAAGATGAACAACACTTGGTCCTGCCATCAAGGAACTTGCAGTTTCCTTGGGGGAGAGTGCGTGCCGAAGCACCAGGGTGTCGGACTGGCTCGGTGGAGACCCGGAGCATCCATGGATGTTGCTAGAAATGCACAATCTCCAGCCCAGCCCACACCCCTGAATCAGAACCTGCCTTTTAACCAGACCTTCAGGGGACTTGTGTGGGTGTTAAAACTTGAGAAGCATTGACCTTGCTTTCAATGCAGTAAGTAGGCAACAAAGAAGGAAGTGCTCGGAAATAAGGGAACCCAAAGCAGGTTCTGTGGAAACAAGCAACCAGCTTTGACAGAAGCTCAATGTAAACAAAATAAAAGACTGGTGAACAGGACTGGAGAGTGAATGGGACTGAACGATCAAATGAAGGAAAGTTGAAAAGTTCAGGTTCTAACACTAGAAAGTATGTGACTTTCTAACCATGTGACATTGGAGAAGAATTTCAGTTTTTCATCAGTAAAATGGGTATTATGATATCTTCCCTGCTAACATTATTAAATGCTTATAAATATCAAATATGTTAACACACATGCAGAAAAATTATAAGTGGCAAAGACGTACAAATGTATATTTTAATCAAGAAACTAGAAAATGGAAAAAAATTAAATGCAGCTTACAAAAGATGTGTTGAAACAATACATCAAGAATGGTAGTTCTTAAATTACCTCCCAAGTTTCTAATGCACTGGGTCTGAGAGGAACCTGAGAATTCTCATTTCTAAGAAGTCCCCCATTGGTGTTGGTGCTGTGGTCTGGGAACCCCACTTTGAGAACCATTGCTCTAGGATTCAAAAATTAAGAGAAGTATTTATTGGGACTTGATGACTGCCTGGTTTTCTATTCTGCCACTGAACATGTTTCTTCCAGTAGTTCTTCCACGAATATCAAGGTGACTGCTTCAGGCTCTAAGCAGACCTATGGCTTCTTAGGACAAGGAGGTTGGGTGTGGGGCTGGGGAGCAGGAGCGGACCCCTGGGTCATGTAGTAGGTTGGGAGTACGTGGTGACCGTGGTCTACACGACTTTATTCCTGGAGGCCCAGTTAAATCTCACTTAGTCCATGGAGTAAAATTCCGAAGAACTACAAGGTACAAGGAAAGACAAAGTTTGAAGTAAACCCTTCGGCCCTCATAGGAAAAAATTCATAAAATAGACTTCCCTGGTGGTTTTTTTGAGATGAGACCACCTCAACCAGAGTAGAAAAATAGGTTGATTCCATCCTTAAAAATATCATTTATTGATCTATATGCATAATATATGCCAGATACAAGTTTCAAATGCTTCAGCAGGATGTAATCTTGAAATAACTTCCTGACAGAGTAATTCCCCATTCCCATTCCTCCTCACTTCTTTTTACAAGTTCTCTGTCTCTCTCTGTCTCTCTCTGTCTCTGTCTCTCTCTATCTCTCTCTGTCTCTCCCTCCTTTCTCTCAGCACCTGCAGGCTCTGGAGGTTTGTGGTATATGCACAGCCAATTAAGATCCTGTCATTATCTGAGGAGGTCACACAACAGTTGGGGAGATGAGGCATACAGATGACCAATTGTAATGCCATCTAGGAGACCAGCAGTTTAGGAGGGTGCAGATAAAGTGTCAGAGGACTCCAGAGGCAGGAGAGATGACTATCAGCTGTGGGTTTCATCAGTTCGTGGGGAAGAGTGCAGAGTAAAGTCTGGCAGGAAGAGTAGAGCTCTTGCTTCCCTCAGTTCTCTGATTTAGAACTCAATCAGCCTGTGATACTGAATTAAGGTTTCAAAACAAGACCAGTGGAGGGCCCCGGCCGGTGTAGCTCAGTGGATTGAGTGCGGGCTGGGAACTAGAGGGTCCTAGTTCGGTTCCCAGTCAGGGCACATACCTGGGTTGTGGGCCAGGCCCGCATGAGGGCCATGTGAGAGGCAACCATACATTGCTGTTTCTCTCCCTCTCTTTCTCCCTCCCTTCCCCTCTCTATAAAAATAAAATCTTAAAAAAAAAAAAAAAACAAGACCAGTGAAGAAGCCAAGTGGAACTCAGGTGGGGGCCACTTCTATGATACACCAAGAGTAGGATTTCAAATCCCCTCTAGTGAAATGTAAGGAGATTTCTTTTCTGGATCTCTTTAAAGAAATGAAGATAGCATGCCTGGTTCCCTCATTTTTGGATAGGAGGTGCCTTGACTGGGTAGCTCAGTTGGTTAGAGAGTTGTCCACATACACCGAGGCCATGGGTTCGATACTTGTTCAGAGCACATACTGTAATCAACCAATGAATGCATAAATAAGTGCGACAACAAATAGATATTTCTCTGCCTCTCAAATCAGTAAATTAAAAAAAAAATGGGCAGGAGGTGTCTCTCTTTTGTGAGTGGACAGCAATGTTTCCATCGTAAAAGTCCTGTGCTGGACCTTGGGGTCCCCATTACATTGACCATCAGATATGTGAGGACTGAGATAATAAAAGTGAAAGGCTCTGGGCTTCTGGTGAGGAGACAGACATGGTCTCTGGGTCCGTAGTCCTCATTCCAGTTTCTAGGTTCACTGCTTACATGGCTCAGTAAACATCTGTTGAGTGTCTACTAGGTACTGTAAATAAACACGAAAGGTCATGTAATGGTGACTACTCTGAAGACAAGAGAGCAGGGCAATCATGTACAGAATGACCTGGAAGGAAGAGACAGGTATGGATCCCATTAGCTGGTCAAAAAGGATTCTCCAGGGGAGGAACATTTCAGGGCAGCCCCCAAGGATGACCGGGAACCAGTGGAAGATCAGAAGTTCCTCGCTGAGCCTGAGAAATTTGATTTGTTTTGAGCCCCAGTCTACTTATACCTGAAGACAACAATGCTGACTTCATAGGGTTTTTATAAAACTCAAAACGGACAGTGTCCACAAAGCACTAGGTGCAGTGCCGCCCATGACTGTGTCCTCGTGCACCTGCCCCTGAAGCGGGGCTCTGGGACGGGCAGTGGCCCGATCTCCTCAGAGGCGGCTCCTTGGAGCTCCTGGATCTCTGATGCTCTGAGCCCTCCTGAGGTTCAGACACAGACTTCACAGCCCTGGACATCAGGCATGTGGCTACTATTTGGCAAATCAAACTGATATTGGAAAATACCATTTTTTGTTTCCAACTCAGACCCTAGAAAAGACAGGATCCAGAACGTACCAAACTGTCCCACATCTCTTTTTGATGATAGGCGAGCTTTCCTGGTGGCCCTGGGGTAAAACCACTTCTACATATATATATTTTTTATTGGAAGGAGCTTTTTATTAATGGTTATAAAATATACTATTTGTAGAAACAGACTTATAGATACAGAGGACAAACTGATGGCTGCCAAATGGGGGAAGCTGGGGAGCTGAGAGAAAAGGTGAAGAAGATTAAGAAGTACAAATTGGCAGCCACAAAATAGTCACAGGGATGTAAAGTACAGCACAGGGAATACAGTCAACAATAATATTGTGATAACTGTGGGTGATGCCAGATGGGTACTAGACTTATGGGGAGTCACTTCAAAATAATATAAATGTCTAAAAAAGAAAATTAAAAAATAAATAAAATATGCTGCTTGTGAGATAAATGGACTGGTTTTAACTGCACAGACAGCTCCTGTTTTGTCTTTTTTCCAGGACCCGTGGCTGGGTTTTGCGTTAGGGCGGGGAAGGCCAGTTGTTATAGTGGATGGGAGCATTTTTCTAAGGTTGATAAAACCTTACCAAATAAGGATGTTCCCTTGTCATCAGGGCCCTCGACAGAGCTCAAACGGGTTCTTCTCCCAGCGCGGGCAGGCCACAGAGGATATGGAGGAGGGAAGCAGGGGGGAAGGTAAGAAGGGCTGCCCAGGACCAAGGCCACTTCTGATCTTGACAGGGCTGTGATTACAGAAAAGCAGGAGGTCAAGGCTCCGGGAACTTTACTATGAGGTAGGATTTCTGGCCCTGAAGTTTCCGGGGAACAACAGATTGAGCTGAACTTGACGGGTCTGAAGACAGGTCGGGAAGACAGGTGTGTAAGCACTGGAAACGAGGGCGGGCTGACACTGGACACAAACCTTCGGGGCCGGTGTGTGTGGTACTTCTGAACTCCATGACACTGCTTGAGCTTAGCTTCCTGCCTGCTGCCTACTCACTGCCGGGCCTTGCTTCGGAAGTCACAGAGACCTGTGAATGCCCATGGAGCACGTAGGACTTGCTCGAACCTTAGCATGGCCTCTCCCCGCAGTGGTCCATGTCCCTACGGGGCACCCCAGCCCCAGAGCTGAGTCTTTGCTGGAGAGAAAGCAGTGCTGCCCAACCGTAGAATGTGTGTTTTCCCAAACCACCTCGCCCAACCGTTTCTCGTTATTCTCCTCTCACCCCTTGTGTCGTTTATCATTTCCCTATATCAAAACTCTCCGTGCCTTTTTTGTTCCCCCGTTTTACATCCTCGTAGTCCCGTGTTTGTTCACCAGATGCTCTCCCTTTAAAAACCTCAGTCACCTTTGTCCCAGTTGGAGTTGAGCTCAGCTTACACCGAGTCTTCCTCCCCGCCCGCAGCAGCCTGAGTAAGATCTGTCTTGCCACCTTAACAAGGTTTGGTGCTCTTTTTACTTTGATGTTATTTAACACTGCTGAATGGGTTTCTTTCTCTGAAAACCAGAGATCGTTACACGTCAAAATCAGAAATAAATTCCAATACAGTGTACATAGCAGTATTCGGTCATGGTCCAATCATTACTCAACACATATTAGCGGTCGTTATTGTTGTAGCTGTTCTTACGGCAAGGGGGGGCATCTCGACTGGGGAGATGATGGCATCATGTGCTTCATTGCTGTTTGATCACTTATTAACCCTGGCCCAGAAAAGCCCCAAGAACACTGGGCTCTGCTTGGTAAAGCATCTGAATGTGAACAGCGGAGGGTCTTGAGGGTCTCTGTCTTGTGCTGCATGCTCTGAGCTGAGCTGGTTGGCCTATTCTGCTATTCCTCAGGGAAACAAGCTCTTTTACCAGCTCGCTCACTCAGTAATGCAGAGACATGACAGCAGCAATAGGATGAACTGATTACATCCTATATCCCTGCCCAGAGGTCAAGTGTTCTTACCAATCTTCAGAAGAAACTATAGTTCATTGACCCAACACTTAAATCATTTGCAATTAAGGATGAAAGCTTTTTCCCCCTTAATTGCCCAATCTGTGAAGTATGAGGTAAAAACTTGGCCAGCTGAGGGACAGTGATTCTGCTTCCCAATAAAGGATGACCCTGGAGCAGCGGATTCCGTGTCTTCAAACCCTGGGGAACTGAGCTTCAGGCAGATGCAATAAATGGGCCTTCACAGACCTCCCCAGGGCCAGCAGGGTGATGAAAAGGTGGGGATTCTCTTTTATCATCCAAAAGCCCCAGAGGAAACACTGGTCCCTTCCTCCAGAAAGCAGAAAGAAGAATAAGAAAGTTGCCATTTAAACACATCATTAGGGAAGGGACAAGTGACTTCTGCTCAATAAGCCAGAAAAGGAGAAAAGATATTGTATAATGGCCCTGAAGTCCCTGCTCCTTATCAGACTGAGACGTGGAAAGAACATTTTAGACAGAGGAATGTGCATTCTAGAGTGGTCTCTATTTGAAAGTCATGAGCCTTCTCTCTTAATTCTTGTCTGTCCCTGAAGGGTTTTCGACCTGTGGTCTCAGGACCAGAGGTATCAAAATCACTTGGGAACTTGTTAGAAATGCAGATACTAGACCCTGCCCCCAGAGCTACTGGATCAAAAATTCTGGGGCTGAGGTCCATCAATCTGTATTTAAAGAGGCGTTTTATGGGTATGAAACGGTATGTCATTGTGGTTGTGATTTTCACGTGTTTATTGACATTTGTACATCCATGAAGAACTGTCTGATCAGATTGTTTGCCTATTAGAGGGGAAAAAGTGTTTGCAGTGATGCTGTGGCTCATGAAAGTCTGAGAACAATGCTCTCGAGATTAGGTTCCATTGATTAGACCTCTTTCCTCTCACCCTAACTGCGATGGCTGAACTTTCCAAAAATAATCAGTCTGTGCTCCATCAAGCAAACAATCAGAGATGTGATCTTGTTAAACCAGAGGCCCTAGGAAGACGTCAAGGAAAATGAGGGACAGACATGCACATCACCATCTCCCAGCACCCCCTCACTGCGGTACACTCGCTTCAGCTTCGGTGTCGGCCTTAAAAGGGTTGAGAGAAAGAAGAACCCAATAGCCTGCACCCAGATTGTGGGTTGACATGTGGTTCTCATGTCTCAGATCCTGATTTTTTTGTTTGTTTGTTTTAAGTCCATTTCATGGTTTCTGCTGGCCTGGAATGCTGAATCTCAATGTGCCTCTGAGAACACACCTAGTGTTCCCTGCAAGAATCTAATGCAAACCCCCTTCTGAATGCCAACAGCTGAAGAACAGTCACTGCAGACATCCCTTGCCTGGTCTTTAGATAGGAGAGAGAACTGTGAAACTGGTCACTATAATTACAAAGCTGATTTGCATCAAAAGAGAGCATGGGAAGGGATGGGCATTTGAGATTAAAATGTTACTCTCTTGCTGAGATTTGTTTTTAAAGATTTTATTTATTTATTTTTAGAGAGGGAATGGGAGGGAGAGAGATATCAATGTGCAGTTAGCCTCTTGCATGCGCCCAACCTGCAACCCAGGCATGTGCTCTGACTGGAAATTGAACCAATGACCTTTCAGTTTGCAGGACAGCATCCTACCCACAGAGCCACATCAGTCAGGCCTCTTGCCAAGACATTTTTTTCAACATCTCTTTAGGCTTGAAAACCTTCCTACATTATGCTAAGTGAAATAAACCAGACACAAAAGGACAGACAATGACATCATCACATGTTATCCAAATTACATGAGGGAACAAGAGGAGTCAAAGTCCTAGACAGAAAGCCAAATCCAGGTTACCTAGTGCTGGAAGCGGGGCACAATAGGGAGTTACTATGGAATGGGATGTGGGCTTCGATTCGGTACAATTAAAAAGTTCTGAAGACGGATGGTGGGTGTGGTTGCACCGTAACGTGAATGTACTTAAGGCCTCTGAACTGAACACTTAAAAATAGTTAAATGTCAAATTTTATGTTACGTGTATTTTATCACAATTTTTAAAAAGTCAAAAGAATCAACCATGCACTGGCCCTTGGCCATGGCCTTGAGTAAAGACTAAGACCTTCCCCTGGAGCGGCAGGCGCTGCGTGACCTCTGCCCTCTCCAGCTCCATCTCAACACCATGGGGCTCCCTGTGTGCAGCCTCCGAGGCCTTCTGTGAGACCTTCAGGAGCTTCACACGTCTTCCTGCCCACAAACATTGTCTCCACCCTCCTCAAGTAACCTCCGCTCTTCTGTGGGATCCCACCTTAAAGAGCTGGGCCTCAGTGCCTTCCCTGATTATCTATCTTCACCACAAGACTTTAACAGCTTGGCCACATTGGTCTTGTTTAATGCTAATCTCTAGGGCCTAGCACAATGTCTGGCCCAAAGTAGAAACTCACGAAATATGCATTGAACAAATAAATTAGGAAACAGAGAAGTAGGGCAATTTTATTCCCTGATAGGGGCCAACTTACTTGGGTAAAAACCAGATGAAGTGTGGTCAAGTCCACAGATTCTCGAACGTTCTGGCTTCGAAGAGCTTTTGTTTATGGGGTTCTGTCTACTGATATCGATTGCACTGGAAATCAAAACTGAGAATTCTTAAACTGCAAGAACACACAATGACACACTGTCCCTGACACAATGCCGTCATCACGTGTTGCTGGCCACATCACAGATGAGAGAGAAATAGGAAAATAACTTCTTGTTAGTATTATAAAACTAGTTTCGACTTCACAGATACTCTGAAAGGGTCTCAACAACCCCTGGGGTCCCCAGACCACACTTGAGTATAGCTCTTCCAGCCATTTAAAAAGGCACTGTCTAACGTGAGGTGGTATGCCCTTGGGTACCAAGTGCTGAATTAGGCTTTCTAGGGACACAGTCATGAGAGTGTGAGGCATGTGCTACTGGAAAATAAAGAACTGGTGTGGCCAAAGCCAAGTAGTATTTGTATTAACAGTGAGGTTGTAGAAAATTCGTATACTCAACAAGTGCTCACTGAGCACCTACTACACCCCAACATAGATCTAGGCCCTAGAAATGTAAAAACACATATGACATAGTTCCTTTCCTTATTTCCCCGTGGCCAGCCTCTGAAACATGTAGGAAGGCATATAGAAACATGACAAGGACCCATCTTTAACAAGTCCCCTCTACCCTCACACAGCAGTCCCTTATAAATGGTTATCTATAAACACTCAGACTTTATGAAATCGGAAGAGTGGAATATGGCTTTGCAGCAGAACTCGGCCCTGCAGAAAGTCCTAGGCTGTGATGGGCCAGGGGCATCTCTGTTCTAGTGGGTTGAAGATGTCCGTTGTCCAGGAGAGGGTCACAGTGCAGTTGGAAATTCGTGCCAGCTGTATACAAGAATGTCCTAAAGGACATCTGTTTCCAGAGGAGTTGGGTGAGGAGGCCTGAATGCAGCCTCTCCTTCCTTCTCACTGAAACATGTATGAAGACAAAGAGCACTAAATTATAGAAATAACGCTAAAAACATGAGACAACCCGATGCCAGGATCTGGCAAAAATGGATACTGACAGGTTAATTTGGGGAAACATCTTCTCTAATTTCCACTTGGGATGTAACCTAGCTTTCCTTCTTAAGACAGAGAATGCCAAGGACAAGGAGAAAGATGCTCTACACCTTCACTCTAGCTTTCCTCGACTCAGAGTCCACCCAGAGATTCTGTATCAATAGAATCTTTCTCTCCTCCCCTTGTAGTTATTAATCTCTCCACTCCTACCACCTGGGCTCAAGTGAGCTTCACTGTCGGGATGCCAGCCTACCAAAAGGCCTGCTGGACCTGACCTTCATCTGGAAATAGTGCTTCTAGGTACTTATTCTTCAGCAACTAATCAGAGTTGTACGGGAGGTTCTATTCCAAACTAGTTCTAAAAATGGTCCATTCCTCTGACTTGTTTTTACAAGGAAGCAACCAATATTTCCAATTGAAAGAATATTTTTGTACATCCATGCAATAATGGAATATTCAGTCATTAAGGATGGTGCAGTAAATGGATATATACTGAACTGGAAATATTTTTTAAATGATAATTGTACAAGTAGGTCTGTTCTGAGAGTATCCAGCCATGTAATACGAAAAATAGAAACATTTATTGAAGATACAAGATAACAAGAAACATTGCACATAGGACAATGACCACTCAGTCCCCTTCATAGTAGGCACCCTGGGACCTCACACAGTTCTCCCAGCGTCTCTTCCACTGTTCAAAACACTCTGCAGAATCCTTCGCTGGAATCACCATCAGCTGCCCTCTTGTATTTTCCTGAATCTCATCAACGGTTTGAAATCTCTTCCCTTTCAAAGGTGATTTTAGTTTCAGGAAAAATCAGAAGTCTCAGGGCCCCATCAGAAATCTGGGCTGTAGCAGGGCTGAGTCACCTGGGTGATTTGATGTTTCGCTAAAAAACTGTGCACAAGACATGATGCGCGAGTGGGTGTGTTGTCCTGATGAAGCTGCCACTCACCAGTTGCCCACAGCTGTGGCAGTTTTTGTCATGTTGCATCTCTCAACCAGCAAATAACATGGAGGTAGTAGTCCTTATTAACTGTTCTGCTGGAAGGGCATACTCGTGATGGACAACATGTTCCCAATTAAAAAACACAGTTAACATGGTCTTGATTTTGCTGCGACTTTGCCACGCCTCCTTTGATTGGGACAACTGGACCTTTGTTTCCTGATCATGAACATAGACCCACGATTCGTTTCCAGTTATGACCTTCTTCAGGAAACCTGGTCCATTTGGAGCGGTTTGAATCAAGTCATTAGCAACTGCAGCACGATGTTCCTTCTGCTCTGGTAGCAGATGCTACAGAACAAATTTTGCCATGACATGTTTCATGACAAGATCCTGCGTCAAAATCTCAGACACAGTAGTTTTCAGAATCCCCACATCAGTTTCTAGTTCTCACACGGTCGGTCGCTGATTTTTGGCAATTGCAGCCTGTACATGTTCAACATTCTCAGGTGTTCTGCTCGTTGCAGGCCTTCCAGAACGTGGGTCACTGTCAACAGATTCCCGACCATCTTTGAAGTGTCTGTGCCACACTTTTATTTGTGCTGCACTCATTGCATCATCCCCGAAAGCCTTCTGAATCATCTAAATAGTTTCCATGGAGGAATGTTCAAGCTTAATGCAAAGTTTGATTCAGATTCGTTGCTCTACTCACTCAGTCATTTTGTATGTGACAGCCACACAGTGCACATGCTCATTCAACAGTGCCTACCGCCCCCACTGACAATTACAGTGAAGTCGTCCTTGTTCACTCATGCACATTCCGGTCCTCTCTCCTTGGCTGTCAGGTTACATCGATGTCACACAAACTGCTCTCGTCATATTAGCAATGGCTGGGCTTTTTCCAGACAGACCTCGTATGTCTAGTATCAGCCCGGTCTCTGCTATCATTCCTGCCTTCCCCAGACAGGTTATATTCCAAGGTACTAACAGAGGTTACCTCTGGACAGTAGGACCATTCCTTCCCTACACTTTTTTTTTAGCTTTATTGAACATAATTAACAAATAAAAATTATATATATTTAAAGTGCACAACATGATGTTTTGGTATAGGCATACATTATAAAAAGATCACTATGATCAAACTTTCACCTCATATAGTTACTGGGAGAGTATGTGCATGGTGAGAACACTTAATATCTACCCTCCTAGCAACTTTCAAGTATATAATACAGCATTGATAATCATAGTCTCATTGCTGTGCATTAGATTCCAGAGCTTGTTCATCTTGTACAGCTGAAAGTTTGCACCCCTTGACCAACATCTTCCCACCCCCCACCCCAGCTCCTGGCAACCACCACTCTGCTCAGGCCTCGATGAGTCAACTATTTTAGATTCCACAGATAAGCAAGACCAGGCAGTATTTGTCACTCTGTGTCTGGCTTGTTTCCGTTAATGTAATGTCCTCCTTTAATATAAGGTTCGTCCATGTTGTCACAAATGGTAATATTTCTTTCCTTTTAAAGGCTCAGCAATATTCCATGCCACATACATCAGTTTCTTTGTCCACTTACCTGCTGATGGGCACTCGGTGGGCACCGTTGGTAGGCTGTCCCCGTGTCTTGGTCGTTGTGAATCATGCTGCAGGAACACAGGAGCGCAGCTATCTCTTTAAAGCATCAATGTTGGTTCTTTTGGATGTATACCCCAAAGTGAAATTCCTGCATACCCTTTATTTTCTATAATATGGTTCTTTTAAAATAAGAAAATAAAGAAATTAAAGTGTTTAAAATTTAAAAATTATATTGCAAGTGGCAGTGGTCCCTGGGGTCGCCTCGTGGGCAGACAATGGCATCTTCCTGCCACCATGGGAAACAAGCCGACCCCAGGCCCCTAGGTGAAGGGAGGCTTGCGGGCGCCCAGCCTGCTGGAGGAAGCGTGTCACCCCACAGCTGACGCTGACCAATCTGGGGCCCGACTCCCCGCTGAGCGGCATCCTCTGGGGATGGGGCAGACAGACCTGGTTCAAGTGTATCAAGGAAAAGGTGGAGGCTAACCCATGAATGAGAAGCAAGAAACAGCTGGGGAAATGTACACTTGATATTGGGAAGGGGGCTCCGTTTTACAGAAGACCTGGAGGGGAAAGAAGGCAGAAACCCCCACCTCCTCAGGAGTTGCTGGACCTTGCTGACCGGAGCGCACTGCCTCCGCCCAGAGATTCCTCGCGGGCACTGCAAACCCAAAACGTGGGGCAATGTTCCCATCATTATACGGATTGTGATAGCTCTACACCTACATCGCACTTTAGGTTTTGGGGGCTCTTTTACATGGCATTTCACTCGATTCTTTCA
Source organism: Micronycteris hirsuta (assembly GCA_004026765.1). Lineage (NCBI taxonomy): Eukaryota > Metazoa > Chordata > Mammalia > Chiroptera > Phyllostomidae > Micronycteris > Micronycteris hirsuta. Next base: position 42,697 of record PVJI01001213.1, read on the forward strand.
AAACCCACAAGACAGAAACAACGCAAGTTTTATCTTCTCTGCTTTCAGAAGGGAAGCAGAAAGGTGAGGGCGAAGGCCAGAGGCAGGCAGGGAGTGGGGGAGTGGGAGGAAAGGAAGAAAATTTTAGCAACTTCCTGGGGTCTGCTCAGAGCTAGTGCTTCGTCCAGTTCTCCCAACCGATTCATCATGGGACGCAGTCGCTGCTCTGGCCCCACTCACAGAGGCTGAATTCAGGCCCGAAGAGGTTCGTTGGACAGTCGCCCTTGACCCCTCAGAGGCCCCTCACAGAGGGTCACGTTGTCCCTCCAGATCTAGACTCAATTGAGTTTGCCTGGGGCACACAGAAACTGATCTCCACCCTATCTTTTAAGATAAAGCTCACATGTAAATGAGTTCTGCTAGGTTCCAGCATTCTCTACTCTCTTTTACAGTAACAGATACGTTCCTTACAAATGAGCTTTATCCATTTTTCTTCTTTGTTTAAGGGAGAACCACACAAAGCTCTGTGAGGCGATATTTTAAATGCCAACCAAGGGAATGCAGCAACTCGAAGACAGCAAAGCGGGCGTGCTAGCGCAGCTCCCGGTGCCATGTTCCAACGGAGACCCTGCGGGAGGGCAAGTGCAGAGGAGCCTGGCGGGACTTTCGGACCAGCATCACGGGCTGGACCGGGCGAGCAAGCTGGGGGAGTGGGGTGTGACACGTGTCAGAAGCTGGCACCAGGCAAAATCAATCCTGCCCGTGTGACAAGGCATGGCCCTTCCCAGAGACGGGGGTGCTTGCCGCTGACAGAGTAGAAATATGTGTACACATCTCTACACAAACACGTCTGATGTGTGCACAGAAACACAGTAGGAAAGTGTGGAAAACACATACATCAGAGCAGTATTCTTACTGATTTTTATTTTCTTTTTGGTGATTGATATTTGCCCCTCTTAATTTATTCTTTTTATTTTTATTAAATAAGCAAAATTAGAACACAAATGAGGCCTGCTTTCATGAAATAGGAAGCTTCCCCCAGAAACTGGGAGGACAGAGCAGAGCACTGGAAGGTTGCTGTTTTCCGAACTACTGACCAGAGGAGGAGCCACAGAAAATTCTTCGTCCCCTGTTCTCACCCTCCCTCTCTGGAAGGAGCCCAGGCGGAAATGCAGTGACCACAGCGAAGGGCAGCCTCTCTGGAGTGGCCTGGTTTTCCGAGGGAAGGAGGCTGAAGGGAACAGGACCTCCACGTCACAGTCCCAGAAAGGGGTGGGCTGGAGCACTGAGAACAAGCAGAAACGGATTTGCTGTGTACGCAATGGCCGTGAAGCTGCTAACATGAGGCAGACATTTGGTGACTATTTTTTTTTTTTTTTTTTGCTGTTTTATTTGGTGAAATTAGTAAGAACTTGTCAAGTTTGACTTGCCTGCTACTTGGGGATGACTACAGGTTTTCTTCTGTTCAAACGATTTCGCCTGTGCTCCATGGGAGGACACACAGTGTCCTGTCTGTAATGGTGAGCCAGGCTCCACCGCGGGCCAGCTGCCGTCCTGAGCTGTCCTCGGCTGGGGGCGGTGGCAGTGTCTGCTTCTCCAGTGAGTCCTGAGCAGTCCTGGGGTGTCTGCTTCCACAGTGCCAGGGCTGTGTCTGTGCTGAATTACTGCACTCCCACAGCAGCCCTTCCAGCGTCCAGGCCATTCATGAGGACAAGGGTGTCAAACTCATTTTCACTGGGGGCCACATCAGCCTCAAGGTTGCCTTCAAAGGGCCGGAGGTAATTTTAGGATTGTGTAAATGTAACCACTCCTTAACAGTTCAGCGAGAGCTCGATGCTTCTGCTCTTGAGTAGAAACAAGGTGCCGTGCTCGATAAAACAAGGTGGAGGGCCGGATTCAGCCTGTGGGCCTTGTGTTCGCCACCTGTGGCCTAGAAGGACAGCTGGCCTAATGGGCCTCCCACCCATGGCTCTGTGACCTCAGAAGGTCCCCCTGAGGCAGAACCAGCAAACTTGGTCTCATTAATACAAAGCTCACAGTTCATCCTTCATTAAAGGTGTTTCTTATAAAGTTGGTCGTTGTCTGGATGCAGTGTCATTTCTTGGCTGTGTTGGAAGGTAAACTTTTGGCATGGAGTCCCTAGAGGCCCTTTGTCATCACAAAAGGCCACAGTGACAGCCCGAACTGGGTCGAGAGGTCCTGGCACCCCCCTCTCCCGTAGTGGAGGGCACAGGCACAGCTAACACTGAGTCCCTGGATTAGCTGTACCTGCCCCCCAACCTGTATAAAGAAAAGTCACTGCAGCCCCTTGGCAACCTCTTGTGTGCAGCCGAAACACTATTCATTGGGGTGCGGTCTGTGAGAATGCTCACCTACTCCACAGCACTAATCCAGCAAAAGGGCAGCGGATTATAACGCAGAGCAGAGTCCTGGGAAGCAAAGGCGGGAGGGAGAGAACCAGTCAGAGAGAGTTTCCAGAGATTCAGTGTGACAGTTCTCACTAGGGAGGTGCCCAGACTCCCACTCACACTTGTGTCCGTGTGCACCAAAGCCAGGTTCACAGACATGGGCCAGACCAGCACACCTTTGGATTCAGACCCGATGTTTGCAGCTCCCACAGCTCCTACCCCAATCTCTGCCGCTCTCCTTACCATGCTAAATGACAGCCACCTCTCCATGTAATCACCCCTGCCTCCTGCCTCCAGTGGCCGGGAATCAGTAACTGGGCTCTGCTACCTTTATACCGCCTGCAGCACAGAGCCCCACAGCCAGCACACAATAGGTGTTCAAAACCACCCATTGTAATAGTGTCAACAATAAAAATAAGGTTAGAAAAGGTCCAAAGTATTGATTGATTGACTGCCTCAGTTTTACACGCATAACTACATCCACAATTAAATCCCCACCAAGGAGCAGCCCTGTCTACGCACTCCACACAGCACAACAGAACTGCAACTTACGGTTTGCACTTTATAGACTGTAGGGCTCCAGGGTTGTGGGCAGGCATTTCTCACCCCCTTGTGGCACAGCAGGGGCCCAGAGAAAGCAGAGCTTCAACCTGAACAGTTACCCTCGATGTAAACAAATATGGATTTACTTCTTAGGGCCCTTGCTCCCTGAGTATACAAAATTCTTCTTTGAGTCTCTTCCAATTTCCTTCCCAAGTTACTAAGAGCTATTTGGGAAGCAAGTGAGAAGGGCTTCCTCCTGCAAGGGAGTCAGGAGGGAGGGCATTAGGCTGGCGTCCGTGGACAAGGAAAGAAGGGCCCTGCACCCCAAGGCAGGTTTCCATTCCTAGTATCAGTGTAAAGCTACTTGGAAGAACTTTGCAGGGTTAGGGGAGGGCGGGGCTTCCTAGCTCCCATGACCCTTTCACAACGTGAGCTGCATGCTGAGAAAGCCAGAAACAATCCAGATGCCAGAGTCCCCAAGTTCATGGCAATGAATGCCTGGTGCTCTTTAGGCATGGGGATACCCGTGCGCCCTGCAGGGATTTTGGCCAGGATCCAGAGACACAGACACGCAGGGGCACAGGGGATTCACTCCAGCAGGGGCAGGATTGGCAGCTCGGGCCAATCTTCCGTTCCGGAAACAACAGTGTGGGAAGAAGTGGCAATGTCTCGGGCAGCTCACCGGTGTCCCCGAAGGTGTGCCGTGACTCTGGTTCTGGCCTCTCCAACCACCCGCAGCGCCCCACGCTTTTCTAGCTCGGCTCTCCCTGGCTTTCCGCCCTGCCCCTGGGTGCCTAGAGTCTCTGGAGGTGACCTGAAATGTTTCATCGGGACTTCAGAGAAGTCTCAGGGAGACAGCAGGAAAAAAACCTGAGATGGAGGCCAAAACCGAGGGCCCAGGCTCAGCACGCGTCGGGGGCTCTCGGGAGCCGCCCTCGCTGCCCTTTCACCTTCCGCCACCGCCCTCCTCCTCCTCCTCCTGGGCCCGGTGACAGCCTCCACGTCAAAGGAGAAGCCCCGCGCCAGGGGTCGGCCTTTCCCATCTTTGGAGTTACATCTCTGTGGCCACCTCGGGGTACCGCCCTTTAGAAATGAAATTCTTGAGTCCAAAGGTATCTGCTTTTACAAAACTTTCGATGTATGATGCCAAACTCCCCCCCCCACCAACCCAGAAGAGCACATTTATGGGCTTATACTTCTACTGGATTATATTAAAGGGTCCTCTCCCTCGGTCCTAATTAACATTAGGATTATCATTATTTTTTAAGTATCTGCCAGTTTTAAGGGTTTAACATAATAGGCCATTGCTGCTTTAATTTGCACTTTTTTATTACATTTGAAGTGTTAAAATGATAGCTGTCAATTGCCTATTCAGATCCTTGATCTATTTTATTCCCAACATTTAAGAAAATTTTCTCATTTGTTTATAAAGAAATTTAACCTATCAATAATTTCTTCTGACATTTTTGTCAGAAAAATTGTTTCCAATTTGTCATTTTCTTTTGTAACTTTTAATTTTTTACTTTGTAGTCTAATATTCCTTGGATTGTTAAAGTCAATAAATAAAACAGTACCTTTTGTGTCTGTCTCTCCCATATTAGGGTGAAGAGCTGAGCATTTTCATTACCCTCTTTACTCACTGATTGATTTGAGTATATAATCTGAAGATTTAGGCCCAGCTTGTCATCATTACATTCTTATTTTTATATTAAAAATCTGTTATTTGGTGATTAATATTTTCATGTCTGCAAAAAGTTTTATGAATAAACATACAGATAAACAGCAAAGTGCTTGGCACATAGTAAGCACTGAATAAATTTTGGCTTTAAAATTATTACTTCAACAAATATTGTGAATTAACTCCATGTCCAACTGTTTCAAAGTTCACCACCAGTTCTTTCCCACAGAACTTCCTGGTCTTGAGTTCTTAATTTTGTTTCAGGCTTCAAATGGACTAAATTTTCAAGTCATATTTTTCAAAAAATATAACCTGGGAATGTATCTTTGGATATCTGGCAATATTTCTATTGCACTCCTATAGAAAATAAAAATGGCATAATTGACTATGGCTTAATCACTATACTTTCACCTCAAACTGATTGGTTTGTTTGTTTTTGATTCTCTTATTTTTTGCTGTTTGGCATATCACAGAAGAAATCTAAGACCATTACACTTGCAATTTTTTTGTTTTTGATCTGCCCAATAATTATTCTTGGGATAGTCATAGGATTTGTCTTTGTCTTATAAGGAAAAGCTTTGCTCCAGTGTTTCTGGGTGTTGGGTTTCATTTCATCTTTTTCTCCAATATAATAAATAATGTAGTAAAGTCAACCTGCAGAGCTATTGGGGAAACCTAAAAATATAATATATTATGTATGTGTATTTAATTATTCTATGGAATTTGTTTTATTCTTCAGATACATATTTGATTCTCAAGTTTTGGCCTCTGTTGACTGTCTCCAGTAAACAGTCCCATTGTTTCATCACGTTCAGCTCATCATGATTTGCTCCACCCTAAGGTTACAGCAGCTCCTACATCACCCACGGGGGCTTGACTTCTGCAGTTGAACTTCTGGTTCCCACGCTGTTTTCCTGAGCTCAGTCATCTACCTTTACATTTCGTCTTGTTGCCTTTTTGCCTTACACAATCGTCTCCTTAAGAGTTCTCATGTCTGTTTGAGGCTATGCAGTCTTGTATTCTGTTAAGGAAACCAAGTAACCCAGAAACTTTTTTTTCTGCATCCCGGGAAAGGTCATTTTTAGAGGTCTGCTCCTCTGACACCAACATAGGGTAAGACCTGCCTAGGCAAGTGGGTTGACTGGGCTCCATGTGGGTCCCATCTCCCTCCCACTACTTCTTAACAAATGTCTTCCAGCCCAACGTCCTAGAAGGCACCATACGGGGACATCTCTATGCACTGAGGTGCACAGATCTCCCTCCCCTTTCTCCATAATGCGTAATCTCTTCTCACTGTACGGTGCTCTGAATCTATAGGCTACATGTATGGTACTCTGAATCAACAGGCTACGTGACACCCGTAGCTTCCAGCACCCATTATTAACAGGACCATTGCGTTGCTCTCTCCCTCCCTCCCATGCAGACACCCATGCATTGCTTAAAAGGATTTCACATCTGAAGACACAATTTGACACCATCAACCAGCAACCTGTGCCAACCGGTTAGTTAAAGGGAATTGCCATATCTTTATGAATATGAGAAGATAGAATAAGAAAGAGAAATGAGGTTGTGCCACCTCATAAAAGAAGTACACACCATAGGAAAATCTCTGCTGGGCTGCTTCTTAATGTGGATGCAGGAGAGCAGAGTAATGAACAGGCATTGAAGTCAAGGCCCTGGGTTCCAACTCAAGACAGATAACTTGTGCAAAATCACCTGGGTACTGAGTGACTTTGGGCTGTCACCTGACCTCCCCATGACTCCTCATGGGCAAATGGTGGAGAGGCAAGGCAGTAATAGAACCTATTACTGGGGTGATAAATATTCTAGAATTAGTTTAATGAAGATGGCTGCAATCATTGAATTGTACATTCGAAATGGGTAAATTTCACAATATGTAATTACACCCCAATATAGTTGATTTTGAAATAAACAACTATATTAGGGTCATTACATGCCAACACTGCCCACAGGTTGATTTTTGCTAATTTTGTATGTTTTTAGATTCCTTCCCTGAGAGTTCTGAGCCTCCTGGACATGTTATTCACTGGGAGAGCAGAAGGATTGAGGATCTGAATGCAATGTTGTAGAATATTTCTTGTGCTCCCAAATCTCCTGTTCCTCATACTGTCGTCCCAGTTTATAGACATTTAGTTTTACTTTTAACTACTCATCCTTCCTCTGACATTACTTTTCACTACATATCCTGGTTTTGGCATTCATTAGCTAGGGCACTTAGGCCTTTTCCCTTTCCAGTTTTAGATTATTCCTCCCCTTCTGAAAAGAGGGAAATGAGCTAAACGATCTTTATTTTTGCTTCCAGCTCCTAAGGACAGGATGATCTTTCCTCATCCTTTCCAAGTTCTCAGATCGATTAGGGCTTTAGCTCATGTCTTAGCCCCACACCCGAGGCAACGAGCCAGTGTTCCAGGCCGGGCCTGTGGCACGTCCTTCATGCCTGTGCTCTGCAGGCCACAGTAGCCATGAACCAGAGCCTGCGCCGCCGCCTCCAAATTCACCTTGAGAGTAGGAAACAGCTTGGCGTTAAAGGGCTCCAACCTGGGCCCGCCATTTCCCTCTCGAGGAATCTTAGACAGTTGCTGATCTTCTTTCAACTTTAATTTCCTAGTCTTTAAATGGGGCTAATAACCCATATCTTTCAGTGTTACCATAAAAATTTTAAAAACATAGCAATAAGAGCATTTAGCATATCCTAAGAACTTCAGGGGTGTGAGTGGATGAACCAATGAGGTTCTGACCAGTCACATGACTGTTCCAGGGCCAGCTGTGGTGAATTGACCGGAGCTGGACAGTCCTGATGTGGGAAGTTTAATTAGGTTAATTGAACAGGGACCCCTTTCTTCTTTGTTCTTCTGTTTTTCTGTTTGCTCTAATAGAGAGAAACGAGTTAATGAAAAACAAACATTTTCTAGTGAACACTCCTCAAACAGCTGAGGGTTGTTGCAAGGTTGAGAAAGAAAACAACTTCAACTCAATTTGAAAGGTCAGGAATTAGGATAAGCAAAACAATCTCCGTGACAAGAGCCAGTCCCTGGGAAGCCATGAGTGACAGTAGCCTGAGGTTATATAACCAGTGTGGAAAAAACAGGAAGTGTCCTGGGACGAGTGAAATAAATCCTCCTTAGAGCTGGGACTCCATTTCATCACGTCCTCCTCCAGGAAGGCCAGTAGATGACTCCGAAGGAGCTCATGGGCAGGAGTCCACTGAATGCAGCATTAGGTAGTTCTCTTCCCTGGAAAACAAGGGAAAAGTGGCTCACAGCCACATTCACGTTCAAAAGATTGAGGCTGGAATTCTAAGTCCAAGGTCCCAGTAGCTTTGGGGGCTGGTAAGAGCACTCTTCCAAGTTGGTAGGCGGCTGCCTTCTTGCTGTGTCCTCACACAGAAGAGAGAGAGAGAGAGAGAGAGAGAGAGCGAGCTCTCTGGTCTCTTTTTATAAGCGTGTTAATTCCCTCATAAGAACCCACATCATTTAACCTAAAGCTCCTCTTCCTTACCCCATCACACTGGGGTCTAGAAGTTCAACATAGGAATTTTAGGGGAACACAAACATTCTGTCTATAACAGAGCATGCATGACCATTGTGTTCCTTCTGATGCAAGGCATTGAGAAGAGCCAGAATCTTTTTTGTGGTATTCGTGCCAAGAATACTTGACCAGCATATGATAATAAGGAAATACTGGATGAACTCAGGTTGAGGGTTCTCCTAGACAATGAAGGGCTTGTACTCTAAGACTCAAAGATGTGACTGACCGGGAAAGACCAAGAAACTATTTCAGATGGAAAGAGATAATGAGGCATAGCACATAAATGTAATGTGTGTTTCTACACAAGATCAGAAAGAATGAAGAAACTTGGATGGGCGAGCTGTCCAAATTCTAACAGAGCCTTTGCATCACCTACCACTGTGATGGCTGTCAGAGCGACTCGTTCATCCCCATCACTGCTGCTGCATGTGCTAGCTGACGTTCGCTGCAAGAAAGAGCGTTCCCTTCGTCTGTATTCACTCGCTTATTTATATCAGGATGTGGCTGGCAATCAAATTTTTTCAGTGTTATTGAAATACAAATGACAAATGAAACATTTAAAGTGTACAGTGTGGTGATTTGACATACATATATGTACATTATAAAAGGATTCTCCCCTATCAAATGCATGAAAACATCTATAACTTCACATGCTTTTACCCAGTTTTTAATTGGGGGGGTTGTTTTGTTTTATTTTGTTTTGGATGAGAATATTTAAGTTCTACTCTCTTAGCAAATTTCAACTATAAAACACAGTGTTATCAACTATAGTTATTGTGTTATATATCAGATCCTCAGAACTTACTCATCTTAGCCTGGAAGTTTTTACCAACCTTCCCCCCACCCCTCTACCCCCAGCAGGCATTTCTACTCTCTGTTTCTGAGCTTGACTGTTTTGTTTTGCTTTTTTTAGATTCCACATGTGCTATGATATAGTATTATTTGTCTTTTTCTGGTTTATTTCATATAGCATACTAAGTATTCATCTATGCTATCTCAAATTACAGTATTTACTTCTTTTTTAAGGCCGAATAATATTCATATATATATTCTCACACTTTCATGCTCTATTCATGTACTCATGAACACTTAGGTTGCTTCCATGCATTGGCTATGGGAGTACACATACCTCTTCAAGACAGTGATTTCCTTTGAATAAATACTCAGCAGTGGAATTGCCGGATCTATTTTTAATGTCTTGGGGAACCTCCATACTGTTTCCACAGTGGCTGTGTTACCGAGTAGCACTCGGGTTCTGCTGCCTGCTGCTGCCCTCTAGGCAAAAATTCCAGAGGCAAAGGTTTGGGGACAAAGGAAGAGAGTGTTTATTCTAAAGCAGTTACTTCAGTCTATGGAGTCACAGCTTTAATCACTTAAGCCTATCAATTAAGGCTAAACTCTCACACCTGAGTTCTCCTAGCTTTTCTGTGTTAGTTTTTAGTTATCTTGTTTCCATAGGGTTAATTTACAAACTGAAACAACATAAGATACAAAAGCTTCACCATTTTGGAAGAATGGCTGGCTTCTGCCTCAGAGTCTGTTCCCTTTAGAGCACCCAAAGAGTAAACCTGCCCCCATCTGCCAGGCCAGTCTGATCCCACATGGAGTGCGGGTAACTTTTATTGCAAGCTAACAGGTGGAGCGGGCCATTTTTGCTAATGTTTTGTGTAAATGGCAACATTCAATAAAATTACGATAACTTTAGTTTTACATATTTTTTTCCATGAAACTTTTTGTGACTTACTATAAAATGTATACTGAATTATTTTTCTTAAATTTTAAACAGACAAATACTGGAAAACTCACTGGAAATTGAAATAAAAGTAATAAAATATGTAAAAATTCTGATTTATTGAAAATATTTTGAAAAAGTACGTAAAATGTGTAAAAAAAGAAAGAAGTTTTCTTTCTTAAACTTCATTGTAAAAAAGAAGAATGAAGTTTTAGTAGTGTTTTTTGTTGTGTTAATCATATGTAAAAAAAGAATGAAGTTTTAGTAGTGTTTTTTTGTATGATAATCGTTAAAACATACATACATAATTCACCATTGTCTGTGTTAAAGAGACCCAAATTTTGTCCTTTGGAATTCGTATATCTGCATGTTAGCATCCCTTTAGAGCAATAAAAAAGTATAAAAATAAATGTACTTATCCGTTACCCACATTCTACCGCTAGTCTACAAAACACGTATTTATATGTGTACCGCACTCCACCAGTCAACGTAAAGCGTATAAACATGTTTCCCGACTACAATGTGATCCTAGGCTGTGCCTGGAGTTGTTCCTTCCCAAAGAAAATACCATCCACTGGGAAATGCAGGCAGCTGCAGCAGGATCATCCAGGCGTCTCCAGGAAGAAGAACCCGAGCCCCAGCCCGAGCCCGAGCCAACTCAAGAGCCAGAGCCCCATCTCTGAGCCGGACAGCCAGCCCTGTCTTTATTTCCAATGGCTCTGGAGGTGTTCAGCTTCCCAGCCAATCCCGCCCTAGACTGCCCACAGTCGCCTCCACAAACTGCTCCTCGGGCCCCTTCCTGCCTCTCCCCAGTGACCTGAGTTATCTCGGTCAGTCTCTCTGCACAGCTGCACTGTTTCACACTCCCACCAACGGTGCACTAGCGTTCCCCGTTTTTCACATCATCTCCAACACCTGTTATTTCCTGCCTTTTTGATCATGGCCATTCTACCAAATGTGTGGTGATATCTCACTGTGGCTTTGGTATAAATTTCCCTGGTATTTGTGATATTGAACACCTTTTCATGGACCCGTTGGCTATGTGTATGTTTTCTTTGGAAAAACATCTAACCAGGTCCTTTGTCCACTTTTTAATTGGTTTATTTGGTTTTTGTTTGTTTTTGCTATTGAATTTCATGAATTCCTTATATATTTTGGATATGAAACCCTTATTGGATATGTGGCAGTAATCCAATGTTTTGATGCTGAAGGGAACCAAAGTTTCACCATCCAAAAAGCTGCCTTTTTGGGTTATAAATTCTAAACTATTTATTAAGAAACAGACGACTCAGAAAGCACCTTTGACCTCCCCTCTCCTGCCCAAGAGAATTAGACAGAGGCACCTGCTTCAGAGAGGAAATCTTAGGATGTCGCCGTAGTCTAATTTGAATTGAGTGGGGTAAGCAGAGGGCTTCAGCAGGTGCCTGGTGGCTGGACATACCCTGTGTCCCGTTGTTTCTGAATCACCAGCCCTGTGTGTGTATGTGTGCGCGTGTGCATTTCACTCATCCTCAACTACCTGTAAATCGCCCATTCTCACTTCTGAAATCTAATACCCTGTTCCCCTCTTTCTCCTTTGTCCAAAAATGTTTTATATATTCAATGTTGCCTCACTATTTTTGGAATTTTCATGCCTATGAGAATTCTTATGGACACGTATTAAAAATTTTATTTTCTCCTGTTAACCTGTCTGTGCTAATTCAATAATTAGTCTAACCAAAGAACTTAGAAGATGGGGGGAAAAGTATTCATATTTTTCAGCCCCATCATGCTCCAATTGTCCCTGCTTTGGTTTGTGGGATCCTTCACGCAGACTTCTGTGCATCTAGACATGTGCCCCTCGTATTTCAAACTCTTCCAGACTGCCTGGCACATGTCCCAGGGCCGGCTTGTACTTTATTGCCCCATCCCTGGGTCAGGTCACTCCTTCAAGGTGCCTAGGTTCGTTTTAGTGAAGTATTTAGAACCCGCCTGGACACTAGATGGGTTAGTTGCTTTGGGGAGAGGTGGGAACTGTTTTGAAGCCTCATAGTGGTCAGAGATAGGGACTACATACAAGTGTACATATATGTATACTCATCTACACATAGTTTATAACTGTTTTGAGACCAGTCATGCCCCAAACATCTTTCTGCACTTTTAAGCTTTAGTAACTTGAAGTGTATAGATATCACAAACTTATAAAAATAAAACTTGAATTTCATTATTTACTTTTCTTTTATATTTAGTTTTGTGAACTTTATTAACACATTTTTATGTAATTTTAGTCCCTTTAACTTAAGCTGACAAACACTGATCGACACCAAAAACCTAAAATTAAAGATTAACTCTTCAAAACTAATGTATACAAGACATATAACCTTTCAAATTAAGTTTTTTGAAAGTATGCAGCATTTACTTTCTGAACTTTTTAAAGTATAAAATTGCACTAAGACTTTCAGAACACCGATGTTTAATGAGAATCACCAGTTCATCTGACACTTCTCACTGTCATCCCACACATCAGAGACCTCAGTCACTGAGCCTGTTTGTGCCATGTAACTGGCACCCTAATCTTTCGGGCCACCTCAGAGTCCCCTCAACAGCCAGCTTCCCCAGATACAGGACACATTGCTGCTGCCATCACCCCCAAACCACATTTCTGATGCAAACCACTGGTTCACTCCCTCTTCTCTTCCTCATTTGTCCCTTCTCCTTACCAGGTTTTAACAGTAATATTAATAGCTCAACATGATTGCTGATATTAGTGAATTCAGACACTTTTAAATGCTTTAAGTACATGATCTTATTTAATTCCGTTTTCACCCTATAAGATCAATATGTTTGTTCCCATCTTAGTGATGAAAAAATCAAGCAGTTTAAGTTAATTGTCCCAAGTTAGTAAAAAACAAAATTGACATTTTTGCCCAGAAGTCAGGTTCCTAATGATAATACTGCTTACTCCCATGACTCTTGTCTCCCCAGCTGATTTCAAATGTTTTCTGGACAAGGAACATTATTTTCTTTTGAACCCACTAAGTTTATGGAACAATGTTTTAACCCAACTCATTTGAGTAAAATGGGATATTTGTGCATTTCCATAGGCCAGAAGGACAGATTTAAATAGAGTCGTCAGAAAGCAAACAAACACTGTAGTTCAACAGATTTAGTGCCTTCTAAAGTTCAAGAACCTTCCTCCTGCTTGAACAAGAAGGAATTTATGAGGTTGCTCCTACTTGCTAATTAGAAGACTTTAATAGAGAATTGTGTTTCTGATTAAATGGCCTTGCAATCTGGGGGAAGAACCAAGTCTGGCTGGAGGTCTCTCCAATCCAAGCACAGATTGGTCCACCTGTAGATATTTCTGTAATATTTAAACTCAGAGCGGTGAAAAATACTAAGACAAATATTGAAACATATAAAAATGTTTTTTCTTTGCTCCATGCTATAGCGAGGAATATATGTTCACCGAGACCAGTTTGAGCATTGTGACTTAGCTATCGTTCATTTCCATCCAACGCGTGGGCAAAGCAAAGAATTGAAGCGTTGGTCCATAAGAAATACCTATTAGTAATATTTTTATTTCCACAGTCTGTTTGAATAGCAGAGAATATACTTCTACATACACAAGTACAGAGGATTTGAGGAAGTAGCTACATTCTTTCTAAGCTCCAATTTGAACCTGTTCCATTTTGAAGTTTGATCAGAATTAGGACAAATGTCTTATGTTTACAGGTGACTTTTTCAGCAATCAGATTTGGCTAATGAGACAAATTTTGGGTGCATCCTATCTAATTTACCCCATTACCAGGTTCTTCTTTCTTTTCTTCCTTCTTCCAAGGGTCTGGAATAGGACATTTAGATCATTTCCTCAGCACAGTATTGTTTAGGTTGACAAGGCTACTGTAACCAATTTGCTGACTAACCCAGTGACTAATCTGTTCACCCAGCTGCAGACACCGTAAGGCCATGTTGCCCGAAGTGTTTCTCACTTGACTGTCAGCTCCATAAGGGCAGAGACTATGTTTTATTTATTTTAGAAGTGTTCGTAAGAGTAGTAACAGCTGTTTGTTGAGCAACCACAGAAAGCTAAGTATTCTGCTTATGCCCACTGTAATTCTCCTTCAGGACAGCAGAATGACCATTTCCACATTCCAGACGAGGAACTGAGGCCTGCAAGATTATAACGTGGTCAAGACCCAATACTTAGCAGTAGGGTTGGGATGCAAATTTTCAAATCTGGTTGGTCTGAAGCCTGGGTTGTTTCTGCCAGGCCAGGCCAGGCCCTCACACCCTGTCCTCACCTCCACCCACAGCCCAGCGCCTGGGAGAAAGCCCGCACGAAATGATTCAGTTTGCGATTGTTGAATGAAATTGAATCAGACTGGCTCCTGCTCCTGGGACCTGTCTACATTCTAGCCAAACTGGGTGGCGTGGAGAGGGGAGTAAAGTTTTGTGTTTTTTTAAAACTTTTTTTATCCTCACCTGAGGACATGCTTATTGATTTTAGAAAGAGGGGAAGGGAGGGAGAAAAAGAAGGAAAGAAACATCTGTGTGAGAGAGAAACACGCGCCCCAACAGGGGACAGAACTGCAACCCGAACCCCTGATCGGAATCGAACCTGCAACCTTTTGGTCTATGGGACGATGATGGCCAACCAACTGAGCCACACCGGCCAGGGCAGGTGGAAGTGAAGTTTTGAAATGAGGGGAGAAACTCTAGAGTGGACTATCACCTGTCATTGAAGACACAGAGTAAGTGACCAAGGCTTTGCTCCCTAGTTGTCAAAATGCTAAAATGGGGTATTTATACTTGACCACCGGCATTCCTTTTAGCTTAACTATTCTCTACTTACTGGTCAAAACCTTCCTCCTGCACCCTGAGGATGAAATCTCTGCAACCCCCAGGGCCACGTACCTCCTCTCATCCCAGCTGCTAGCCCACACCCTCCCTTGTTTGAGAAGCAGCTTTATGAAAAGAACTTATCTGCTTTTGGAAAGGTAGATGCTTAGCAAATCAAGGTGTGGCATGGGGAGCAATTCCCACTGACAGGTACCGCCAGTCCCCAGTGTGCCCAGGGATTATAGAAGAAAAATCCGCATTCACATATCTTCGTTCTTTTTCTCTTTTGCATTATAACAAATAAAGAATGAACTTTTTTTAAAATGGGGAAGCATTAGAATGAAGATCAGCACACACTGTAAATAAAAGCCTAATTCTCCCTAAAATAAAAAGGCCTTTAGATATGTGAAAAAAGCTACTCATTCTATATCTAAGAAAAACTATTCTCGGATAAAAGAGGGGAGGCTGTTTTTAAGATCAAACATTCTATTTTGTTCAAATTGTGGATAATAATAAAGCTTTTTGGAGGAGGGTATTAAACATGTATTTATTTTTAAATGTATTATTTCTAATTTATTTATTTAGGCCAAAATGCAAATATGAACTAATATCCAGATTAGGTAAAGAAAAAAAGAAAGAAAAAGGCTAATGCTGAATCTCTGGGGAAATGAACACATTTTCCAAGCTGGAGTTTAAAAAATTAGCACTTTCAAGAACCAGCAGTCATTAGCATGTCAAGAACTAGCATGATACCCCTTTCAGTCCAGTTAATGAAACAATTCTTTTTACTTGTTTTTTGTAGAATGCTCCGTTAGCTTGGCTTATAGAGGCAGGATTCCGTGGAGGTCAGTGGAAGTTCACCTGTCAAAAATAGAAGTACTGACCTATAAAGATTTTTTTCTGATGTAATCTTTCCAGGGTCTGGGGGTATTCAGAAGAAATACCATGGAGCAGGGGCTGGCACTGATGGCTGGGGGGTGGGGCGTTGGCCAAGGCCCCTTCCCCACAGGAGCCCACTGGGGCTTCCACGCTCGTGGGGGCTGCACCCGCAGCACAGAACCCAGCCAGCAGCAATCTGGGTGTGCTCCAGCAGAAGCTCAAAATCCTGCCAAAACAGAAGCCCCCACAGTGTGTCCCCAATACCTGAATCAACGGATGGAAGCTATGTGGATGTTTCATGGAAGATTTTCCACTTCAGAAACACAAACTCTGCTTTGAGAAAATGTAACTCTCCTTACATGAAAGACTATGGTGAAAACATGGACTGGAAATAGTAGGAACTGCTAATTTTCCACCTGTATGGGAGGGGCACTCTATAGGAAACAACATGCCCCATATTAAGAAATAAAAGATAGGATTATTTACATTACAAAGGAGTCTCCCACTTCTGAGGGGGTTCATCAAATTCCCCTTTAAAAAATTAAACTTGTTATTCCGGAAAAAAGTAGAAAACAACTTTTTAAAGTGGAAAAACTGTCTATAATCCATCACTCAGAGATAAACTCTGTGAACAATACCTCTTCTCAGAAATAGTTTTCCTCTGCATATATTTTGGACAAGAATGGGATCATATTAAATATATCGTTTTACAACCTATTTTTTACTTAAAATACATTATGAACATTTGTTCATGTGAAGAAAATATTTCTCCAACAGAATTTTTAATGGCTATGTGGAATTTTACTAAATAAATTTATAAAATACTCTGTTGAGGTTCATTTGGATTCTTTCAATTTTTTGCCCTTATAAAGAATGCTGTGGTGTAAATTCTTTCAGCTAAATATTTGCTCATTTCTCTATTTGTTTCTTTAGAATCCATTTCCAAATTTGAAATTCTGTTGAAGGCTGTGCACATTGAAAGTGCTTATTGTTTATTGCAAAACTACCACACAGAAATTTGCCGTTGAGGTGTGCAGTTGTTAATTACCACTCAGGTGGAACACAGCTTTGTAAGCTTAGTGGTTACCCGTACTTATCTTTTTCCTTTTCCAGCATGCCCTTGCTTATTTTCAGGCAGCCTGCCAAGCGGTCCAGGTACACAGGTAGTGATGAAATTATAATGTTGCTATGTGTAATCGGAAAAGCTTTTAGGAACAGTTTCCTATTGTTTTGGGAGATTTTCTTGACCTCATTTCCACTTGTCACTTTTTTTAATTCGGTATTTCCTCAAATATGTCTCTATTCTGAATCGGCCCAGATAGCAGGCCAGCTCCCCTGGTCCCCGCGGCAACCTGGTGAGGCATTTACCACATTCACTGTCGTGAAATTCAAGGAAGTCATGCTTTTGAATTGCTTTTAAGTAACAAACCACTTTTGAAGACTTTGGAAAGAGACTGTAATGACCCGGGGTCCAGGCTTCGTGGTGGTGGTCCCAGGCAGGTTAGGGTGGGCATCCTTCTCGTTTGATCTCGGACCCTTTACCCAGGCCAGCGAGGTTGAGCCAGCATTCCCCACACTTGGGAGGGGTAAAATCCCCACTTCCTTACAATAGATCCCCTTTTAAGAAAGGTGTAATATATTTCTATTGCTTAAAACCAAAACCCCCAAGATGGATTTAGCTTCCAGAAAGAGTCATCTGGAATAAGAAGGGATTCCCTCCAGAGGGGAGAAATAAAGCAAAAGACTGATTACTGAAAAAAAAATTGAAATGCAGAGAAGACCCTAAGAAGCCTATATTCCAAAATGTCAGATGAGCATTAAAATAAATGTCAGATGACATTAAAATAAAACTCATTCCATGGGAACTTCACAGGCTTTTATAATCCAAAAGACTGAATCATTAAAAAAAACATTTGTTCTTTCCACCTGTTAAAAGTTTGAGAAACCAACATCAACAGCAGACAAAAATAAATAAATAATTAGTCCCCTGTACAGTTTGAAAAAATCTCCGTCTCAAATCAGACTTTTGTTTTACGGCCCCAAGGCTCCACTGTAATGGCGTCGTGAGCCCTTTTCTGGGTCCATTTGGCACAGTGGCCCAGGGTGGACGGAAGGGTTGTTTTCTCCCCGTTCCTCAGTCTGGTTCCATGCCTTTTCTTTCTAAAGAAAAAACAGTGCTTGTTGTTACTTCGATTGAAACAGCTAATTGAAACAGGTAAAATTCCAGGCTCATAATTATGCATTGCTTTTGTCAACATTTCACAGAGTGTCAGCAAAAAGGTAGCTTGCAGAAAGCTTTTGCTTTGCCTAGATGCATCCATGTACACTCAGGATTTCAACTACCACCTGGATCAGCGACGAGCAACCCTGTTATCACAAGCATCAATTATGAAAATATTAAAACGCTTGTTTTTAAAGTTGTTTTTATATTTAGAAATCACATATATTTTGTTTTTAATTAGGGAATGCAGAGTATGCGACAGGATTTAAGGAATATGTCATTCATTATTTTTCTATCATGGATGGATTTCACTTTAGGGGAAATTTTCTGAAAGTGCAAAGTCATCAAGAGCTGTTCAATGTGCATGAGGAATGTTGCATCTTTGAAGACATGTTATTCGCAATGAAAAAGCCAAGTAATGGGAAGGTGGGGTGCGGGGGGGGTGAGAGAATTAGGGCCCGAGGAACACACAGAGGGACTAAAAAGATGGATGTGTTAGGATGTTTACAGAAGATCTGGAAGGTGGAGGAGAGAAAGTGTCATACCATGTCAGATGTGACATTATGGCTGTTATGGGCTGAACTATGGGCCCCCTGACCCCCCGCCAAATTCACACGTTGCAGCACCTCATCATGTGACTGTATTGGAGATAGAGTCTTTAAGGAGGTACTTCAGCTAAGATGAGGTCACTAAATATGACTGGTACCCTCGTCAGCAGAGGATATTCAATACAGAGATTACAGAGGGGAGACCATGTGAGGACACAGGGAGAGGCAGCCATCTGCAAGCAAGGAGAGAGGCCTCAGGAGGAACCAACCCTGTTGACACCTTGATCTGGGACTCTCAGCCTTCAAAACTGTGAGAGAATAGATTTCTGCCGTTTAAGCCCCAGTCTGTGGTATCACGTTAAGGCAGCCCCACAAACTCATGCAATGGCCAACTTTCCTCTTTCCCAGTTTACCAAGTAACGATTTATATTTTCCAATCTTGATGCAACCACATAAAACCCTCACCTTCCACTGTCCTACCTGTCTCTCCCTAGTCTTGGCTGTCTGGAATGGCAACCCCTACCCACACTCACCCAAACCGCACCCCTGCAACACCCCTCCTCACAGGCTATTCGTCCCCGAGGCTCCTCTGATGCCACTGCCCGTAGTTCTGCTGCTGCTTATCCCACACCTGGGCAGTCCCATCAGCGCCCGTACCTGAGCGCACCATCGCAGTCCCTGGCCTCTCCAGCTATTGGGTGTTTTAGGACCTATTTCTATGTTTGCCCTGTGACTGGCAAAAGACAAGAAAGAGAGAAGGCTTCCATTTCTGGGATCACAGATTACCTCTCCAAGCTCTCCAGCTTTCTGGGTGTGACCTTGAGGGACAGTTGTTTGCTCTGTTTGCATTGTGTGTCCACGTTCACCTGTTGGGGGTATTGGTGTCATCTTATTCTCTCAGCTGGTTCTCCAAGACTGCCACTGGCATGCCACATGCCTTAGACACAGAGGCAGGAAGGGGAAGGAGCCACACCTCTCCTGCAGAGCTGCTGTGCTTCCCCGTCTGTCACTGCTTTGCATTTTCTAACAGTATTTTAATTGGGGTATTACATATACATGACTAAAAAAAAATTTACCAACAAGCTTAAAATGAAAAATAGCCATCCTCTGTCTCAATCTCTCTGTGTCTCTTAATCTTCATCTCCAGAGTCAGTCACTTTAAACTACTTTAGTTGAGCCCTGGACAGTGTGGCTCAGTTGGTTGGAGTGTCCTCTTGTACAACAAATGGTTAGGGGTTCGATTCCCAGTCGGGGCACATACCTAGGTTGCAGGTTCAATCCTCAGTCAAAGCATGTGTGGAAGGCAACCAATCGATGTTTCTCTCTTACATCATTGTTTCTCTCTCTCTATCTTTCCCTTCCTCTCTCCCCCTGGTCAATAAACACATTTAAAAACAAAAATGTTATTTTAGTTGATTCTGCAAAAGGTAATTCAACATTTCTAAATAGCATGTTCACATTATTTTCTTCTTACGTTTTCCATTTTAGACATTAGTTCCTGCCATCACAGCTAAGAATTTCACTGTCCTCTATCTCCTACCTCTCCCCCCACACCCCCCCTATAGTTTTTTCCAGTTAAATCTCCCGACGTTCCATCAGCTATTTAAACGTCTTTTAATGTTGAGCAAGAAGATGTACTATGATTACATGGCATTATTTATAACAGCTCAGCCCTTTCCCATGCAATGGTGAGGGAAGGGGGAAGGACACCAGGAGCAGAGAAGTGGCGAGGTGGGTGACCCACAACTTCTGGAGCCAAGTCCCTGAGGGGAGAGAGGAGATGGCAGGATGGGAAGAAAACCAGACGCAGAGCGTGTTTACCCACTTTTCCATGGGGCCTCTAAGAAGAGGCTACATGTCAGGATTCATTAGTCAGGACTAGGTCGAGAAAAGAAGATACCGTATATGTTTTGGGTATGAGGGGTTTTTATATAAGGACTTATGGTCTTCGACAACCACTGGAAAACCTGGAAGTGTGAAGGAATGGAATGGAAGACTACCCTCAACAGTTTCAGTCTGGAACACCAACTCGGGGGTTTCTCAAGAGCATGCCAGGGGAGCACTGAGAATCTCACGTCTGCTAGCATCTTCGACAGCCTCTGGGGAGAAATGCCTCTCCACGACCACCTTCTAAATGCCTCATGAATGTGCCTCATTGGCAGACTCTACCCTGGGCCATTTGGGGAAAAAGGATTTTAAATAGTGTAGTTTCTAGCTCATCCAGCTGCAGAATGAACCTTAGTCCCGGCAACAGTAACGCCGAACTAACAAGAGAGAGTCCTGCATGTGGAAGCCTTGCAGAGGGCGCTCCAGCCCCGCAAAGGGGTACAGAATGCACCTGAAGCCCAGGGAAGATTGTTGTTGAGGGATGTGGGGTGGAACACCTGGGAGGCGAGGTGCACCTGATGCGGCAGGGAGGGAAGATGCTGTAGTTTTACCAGACATCAAAAGGCACAGGCAGACAAGGGACAGCAGTGCTGTAGAGGTCACACGGGCCAGTGAGAAGCATAGCCGGGCCCACTGCTTGCTCACCGACTGCACATGGCCACCCCCGCCTCCGCCCCTGCAGCCTTGGCCCCAATCCACAGAACCCCCCACCAAAACTGACCTCAGTGCCTGTCTCTACCACGAGAGAACATTTGATCATTCCACGCAGCTGTGGTTGCAATAACTCCAGATTACGGGAGCGGGACAAAGATTATTCCCAGAAGGTGTTAAAGAGAGACAATTTGCAGGCAGAGTTCTCAGCATCTGTACGGTATTTTCCTTCTCTCCACATGGAAACCACAGCTTCTGAGCTAGCACTTTCTCTATTTTAAATAAATTAAACATCCCTTATGTTGGCAAATAAATGATTAGAAAATATATTTATCAGAACAGTTACCCCAAAAAGGTCACAGATAAAAACAGGCAACATTCCGATTAGAAAGGTCAAAAACCTTAGTTAGCATTTGCTGGATGTGTTGAAGAGAAATAAAGAATTGAAAGACATTTATTAATAAAGATTCTGTTTTTAATAAGCCTGTAGGAAAAGATTAAAGCTTTCCAATAGGGCTCTCCAGCAAGAAGAAGGCAGTCCTTACAGTCCAGACATGAAGGAAAAGAGTGAGGGCCAGCTGGAAGAGCAGCAGCCCTGCCTGGTTGCCGGTTTTCACCAGCTCCTTTGTGAGAACAGATCTTGGTTTCTGAACCCACTGCATGTCCATTAAGATATATGTATATATATTGAAAAAAAAAAATTGGTCTGTTCAGAAAGTATCCAGCCATGTCACATGGAAAGTAGACATTTATTGAAAAAGATACAAAATACAAGAAACATTGTACATAGGACAATGATACCTTGGGACTTCATGCAGTTCTCCTAATTGCCATCAGCTGCCCAGTCGTATTTTTCAGAACCTCTCTGATGGTCTGAAATCTCTTCCCTGTCAAAGGTGATTTTAGTTTTGGAAAAAGCTAGAAGTCAGAGGGTCCAAATCTGGGTGGTAGGGGAGCTGAGTCACCTGGGTGATTTGATGTTTCACCAAAATACTCTGTACGAGACATGATGCACGAGCGGGCATGTTGTTGTGATGAAGCTGCCAATCACCCGTTGCCCATCGCTGCGGCTTCTGAATCATCTGAATGGTTTCCATGGAGGAATGTTCAAGCTTAATGCAAAATTCGATGCAGATTCTTTACTCTACTCAGTCAGTCATTTGAATGTGACAGCCGCATGGTACACATCATCGCTCAACAGAAGCTACTGTCCCTGCTGAGTAGCACAGTGAAGTCATCATTGTTCACACATGCACATTCTGGTCCACTCTCCTTGGCTGCCAGGTTACATCCATGTCAAGCAAACCATTCTCATCGTATTAACAATGGCTGGACTTTTTCTGGACAGATACACACACTCCCATATTTTTTTGGACTATAAGACGCACCTTTTCCCTCAAATTTGGGAGGAAAATGGGGGTGTGTCTTATAGTCTGAATGTTCTGTTTACATTTACATTGGTGAAATACTATGTTGTTTATGTTACTAAATATTTTACCACACTTTTTGCTTTAAATTTTTTTTCCTATTTTCCTCCTCTAAAACCTAGGTGCGTCTTATGGTCTTAAGGGTTCCACCCTCATGAGTGTGTGTATAAAATTCTTTATGTACAATTCTTTCTCTATTTCCACTGGTCATTATCATCAGATCTTCTTTTTAGTCCTCACCTGAGGAGATGTTTATCGATTTTAGAGAGAGGAAGGGAGGGACAGAGAGACAGAAACATTAATGTGACAGAGGAGCATGGATCAGTTGCCTCCTGTACATGCCCTGACCAAGGATTGAACCCACAACCTAGGACTGTGTCCTGACTGGAAATCTAACCCGCAACATATTGGTGCACAGGATGACACCCAACTGAGTCACCCGGCCAGGCTTATCATCAAATATTGTGATTGTCTCATAACGTCTTAAGATACTACATCCTCCATATATTTTGTGCATCGATATTGAAACTAAATAGACTGCAGCCCTTTTTAAGATATCTCTTAACAAGTCTTAGTTCTGTTCTGAAACTATAGTTAATTTGTATATGTCAGTATTTTCACTAGATTGTCAGCTCCTTTGGGACAGAAGTTAAGTCCTATTCATATTCTAAACATAGAGGCTTGTGACTGACACGTGCTAGACACTCAGTAAACAGCTGTACTTAACAGTTTAAGAAATACTTTGAACTACATTAGTTGATTCTGGTAGGAGTGTTAAATGGTATTTATTTGCTTCAGTGTTTTCTTTCTTTCTCTAAGGTTGCCGAGTCGCCCAGGTTGGGCAGGAGTGTACTGGAGAAAAACATGAATGGAAATATTGAGTGCTGAGCATTGTGATCAACCAAAAAAGAAAAGCCAGATGCCATCAGTTGTATTTTAGGCTCACTTCCAAATTCTTCTTAGCTTGAGGCTTCCTGCTTTAAGGTCTCACTGGGTCTTCCTTACAGATTTAGATGGTGACATTTAGGAATATGGATAACATGGTGTGCTGAAATAATATCAGCAGAATAAGTTAACAGAGTGTACTTGCTCATGGGGTTGATTTTTTGGAGTTGACCATACATTCATTTATTCTTCCTTTAATTCGGCAAACCTTCATTATGCTAGGCACAGGGCCAGTGCTGAGGACATGCCGTTCTTAATCATGGCCCCAGGTTGAATTGGAATCAAGACTTCATATCCAGTAATAGCAAAAAAATGTTTGAAAATGTGTATGGAGTTATAATCAGAGACATTACATTTGTACAGTTAGATATAGCAAGAGTTGCCTCATCCAGTGGTGAGATGTCTCCTTGTAGAACACGTCACTTGGAATCATTTCTATGAGGTTTTGGTTTAGCTATTACCTCTCTAGGGGAAGAGGCACGCACTGTTTTATACATCTTGTCCCAGCTGTGGACTCCTGGATGCACTAACAAATTTATACAGAGAACATTCTGCATGATAATTCAGCCAGTCTTCTCTTTCTCTTCTATCACTTGCCTATTGATGCTAAAATAAATATATCAGGGAAGAAATGGCCTCTGCGGGGTCATATATAAAGAGTAGTGTCTTTTAAAAATTAAGGGTCTCTCCATTTTCTCTTTCCTTTTGCAGATCCCAGTTCAAGGAAGAGATGCATTAACAAAACAGATTCAGAGAGATATAGTTGAGGCAAAGCTGCCAGTTCTCCAGGCAATGAAACTAGACAAGTGTTTCAGATGAAAGAAATCCAGGGGGAAAAAATCTGTTGCCTCAAATTAAAAAAAAAAAAAAAAAGTGATGTATCTTTTCTGTCTTAACCTAGTTAAGACAAAGAATGTTTTGACTTCTGGGTGGTAACATTTTTGGATGTAAAACTTTTTTCAATGTTTGTGACTTACATTACAATCACCTTCTAACAGCAGAAGAGGAGAGAGGTTTTCTTTACAGAGAAATGAGAAACGCTTTCCACCCCACTCGTTGGACCTATTTCTCATGGCTGTCTCGGTTCCTGTTGCTGTCAGAGCTCCTTTTGCTGACCACACTTAACCCCACCTGGTGGCACTGGCCACCCCTCTGCCACACAACTGAACTCTCACCAACTCCAGTTTGAGCTGCGGAAGTCCACTTATACAGGAATTTCTTTCAAAAAATATGCAGTTGACCCTCTGTAACCTGGGTTTTATATCCCATTTCAGATGCGGAGAAGCAACTGGATCCATTGTTTTAGGCCATTATCTAAGAGGGACTTGAGCACCCACAGATCTCAGTGGCCACAGAGGGTTCTGGGACCCAACCCCATGCGCCCGCACATGCACTATGGTAGCACTTTTGGTGTTTCTTGTTCTCACAGACCAGTGTCGTTCACTAGGGGTGGTGCTGTTTTCTGGAGAGCAATTTTGGAATTTGCTGGTGGGGAAGATGTATTTTTTTGGTTGTCACAATGATTTAGAGGGTACTGTTGGCATTTAACCAGAGAGGCTGGACATTCCTACAACACAGGGGACAGGCCCACACAAAGAAGTGGCCCTCATCTCTCTTGATTTTTGAATGTTCAGCTGGAGGGACATTCATTTGGATGAACACCCAAGTTACACTCCCCTGAACCTATAATCTAATGCTATATTATATACAAAGTAAATGTCCACACTTTCATATATACTGAATTTTCTAGGAATGCAGCAACTATGTAAATCAAGGGAAGATTATACTTTGTTTACAACCTAGTTAATTGTTCACCATTTCAGCAGAAAGGCTTCCTGTAGTAATTGAGTTTAAAAAGTAACAACTAAATAACATGAGCTTACAGGTGATTGTGGGTATGGGGTGGGGATTTGATGATTTCATTACAGCAAGTCTTGCCTGCACATTTACATATAGAAATACATATTTTCTTATACAGCACTTTTCTTTTTTATTTATATTTTGAGGTGTTTTATTAATTTTTTTGATATATCAGCAGATGGGTTATATTACCTGCATAAAAAATATAATCCAGAGTAGTAAAATAAAAAATGTTATAAAAAAGCCAGTGCTCAGTCTGATGTGGTTGAGAACTACTGTATCAGACCATAACTTCCTTGAAGATCTTCCTTATTGTTCAAGGATAACAATTATCTTTACATCTTTATTGCTGCTTTGTAACGGAATGCCTCCTGCATAGAATATACTAGTATATTTTGATGCTTACTTAATGCATGTAACCTGCATTTCCAGTTTCTTGCTAATTGAAATCCTTCAAATATCAATGCTATTATAGTCTTCTGTAAAATAATTTCTTCTAGACTATTTTAAGGAGTTATGGGGAGTGTCTAACTGCAAATAAAATTATCTTTGTAAGGTGTAAGTCATTTTTATAATAAAATTAGAGCTGCCTGTATCCAGGAGCATGGTGTGCGAGAAAGGTCACTTCACAGTTGAGTAACGGATGAGTTACTAAATAAGTGGTGTTGAGGCAGTTGGCTCTCCATATTGAAAAAGATAGAGACTTACCTCACACAATGCCCCAAACCCCTCCACATAAAATAAAGACAGAAATCTGAAAGGCAAAGCTTTAAAACTTTTAGAAGAATATATAGAAGTATTTTTTATGAACTTAGAATAGGAAAGCATTTCTTAAACAAGACCAAAAAAGCACAAATAACAAAGAAAACATGATAAATTTGAGCATGTTAAATTTTAAGACCTGAACTGCAAGTCATAAAGTTTGCATTTCTTAATGGAAAAAATAGCAGTGGATATATCTCATGAAGTATCCACAATACGAGTGTGTATATATGTGTGTGTATGTGTATTTACTCTTATTGTGTATAAGACAACAAGAACAGGGTAAAAAAAATGCAAAAGCAGACAAAGAACAAATAAATCAATGATCAGGAAACTCAAATGACCAATAATAGATCTAAGAAAAGTTGTTCAACCTCGCATGCAGTTAGAAAATTCAAACTGGAAACACAGTTTTATAACCTATAGCTTGAAATCATTAGCACATGTGAGTAAGATGTGTTAGTAAACATCAGCCCCCAACGGTAGCTGGTGAGAGTGGAAGCCGATAGCACTGCTGCGGAGAAAGGCTTGCCATCCGCGGTGAAGTTACATTCGAACAGAGCGTATGACTCATCAAATCCCTGTCTGGATAATTACTGCTGGTGGGGTATATTTCAAACTGTTTTGAACAACACACAATAAGAAATAGCTTCTACAGAACAATTCAGTACATTATACATAACCATTTATAAGTAAAATAAAATACAATTTCATAAAACATTCATTCCCCACAACTATGTGATACATTCTCATATTTTTTACACTACTCTATCACCTTTCTTAATAATTTTTGATAGTGACTTACTAACTTTAGTTTATAATCATCTAAATGGGTTGCACCCAATACTCCCCCTGAGAAACACTCAAAAACACACCTGGAGATGTACACAAGGGGGTTCACTATCACACTGTTACAGCAACATCCCAATACTCATTCACAGATTTGTGGATTCCCTGGGGCCATAAAGTAACGGTGCAAACATCATTCACTTTTCTGCTTGGTTTTCCAGCCGCAGTGACTGAGGATGAAATTGTGAAGTGACTTAGTCACGGGCACATGGAGTGAGTGAGTGCTGAGTTATCAGCAGAACCCTGTTGCGGCTTCTCAACTACTGTTTCCAACAGGCCACCTATTTTCTTTCCTTGCAAACTAATAAACCATCAAACCGTTGACGGCTGCTTTAAAGCCAAGCATGTTATTTTTTGGCTCTAATAAAATACTTCTTTTGTGGAACCTTTGAAGTTCTTTGAACTCCTTGGAATAAAAGGGACAGCTTACTGTGCCGATGTTGCCCCTTTAGAACCAGACTCCACGTCTCAGGAGGTCATCTCCTGTCCATCTTTGTGCAGACTTTGCAGATCTTCTGTTTCTCTCTTACCATCCACTAGACATTCCTTTCTTACCAATAGCAATGTGAACGTCGACCTGAGGCCAAACTCTAGTTGTCACTATACATTTCCCTCGTAAGAGTTCAGTTTAATCATTTGCTAATCAGATGTCTCAGCTTTAGACTCCAGTGGTGACAGAATTATACCATGACACCAGGGTAGGGTCAGCAGTAAATCCGAGAAGTTAGTTGAAGAGACACACAAAACAGGAGATCAGCTCCAAAGCAGGGTTGGAAAATAGGTTCAATATGTACTGTTAGAATACTGAAAGGTAAACAGTGATTTAATAACGTAGAATGTACATGTTCCAAATCACCACGCATGCAATTTCCCAACCTGGTATTCCTACAAACTAGGATGTCACCAAATGTATTATGAAAAATATATTTTGAGTTCAAATAAGATTGTGATCTCTGATTAAACATAGTTAAAAAGATTGCTCAATATCTGAGAATCTTAGGAATACTATTGTTGTTATATTTATTGTGGTTCCCCTGGAAAAAGCCCCAAATACTTCCACCTTGTTTAACCATGGAACACGTTACGTTTTTTTTTCCAGAGTGTCTATTAGCATCCCTTCAAACTATTAATTTGCCTAGTTTCTTTAAAAAATACTACACTGGGGAAAAAAAGTACTTGAGAAATAAAATGAGCAGCATAGCAAAAGGGAAGATGGGCCTGAAAGCATTGCCCTGACCAGTGTGGCTCATTTGGTTGGGCACTGTCCCACAAGGCAAAGGGGGCCGGGTCCATTTCCAGTCAGGGCACGTGCTTCGGCTGAGGGTTCGGTCCCCATCAGGGCACCTGTGAGAAGTGACTGATAGATGTTTCGATGTTTCTCTCTCACATCGATGTTTCTCTCCCTCTCTTTTTCCCTCCCTTCTCTTCGACCTAAAAATAAATAAATAAAATATTTAAAGAAAGAAAGCTGAGCACATAAATAATAGAAGGAAATTATGGTATTTATAACACCAATATGGATGTATTGAACATCTATATTGAAATTGAAGATTCTCATATTAGTTGGAAAAAAACAATTTTAATTTCAAAAGTCATAGGGGAAAGTAGAAAGTTAGAAGAACAGAAAGTGAGGAGGATTACATTTATATTAAAGAGTATAAGCTTTATATTCATATATAAACTTTATATTATAAATTTTAAGAGAGGGGGAAAAGGGAGAAAGAAGGAAAGAAGGGAGTCAGGAAGAAGGAAAAAATAAGGATAGAAGAAAGGGGAAAATAAAAAGGGAAAACTAGATTGGCAAAACTAATGTCAGAAGTAACAGAATTTATGACAAAATTCAATTTTAAAATAGGGAAGCAAAAAAATCCATAATAAAACTGTTAAGGTAATGAACCTGTATGTCCAAATGGCCTAGAATTAAAATATATAAGTACAAATAATTATTATGTATACAAAGATACATTAGCTAAAGTTACGATCATCAAACTAATCATTAGAGTAGGACATTAGACCAAAGAGACATAATGACAGATTATTTGAGTAATGAAATTAATAAGGTTATCTTACCAACATGTTTACATATCAAAATTTTCACCCAAGCAGATACATTTCTTTCGAAAAATCCATTAAACACTTATACAAATAGTTAATATACTAGGCAACAAAGAAAAAACTCAAAAAGTCAAAATACAGAAATTAGACAAAATCTATGAATAGAGCACAGCATCAAGCAGTAGAATGAATTAATCTAAAATATATGAATGACAGGAATGAATTTAAAAAGAGGTTGAAAACTGGAGTTGATCAGTAATAGTGAAAGAATTTAGAAAAGCTTCCGATAGTTAACTTAAAAGGCACCATTTCCAGATGCTTTTGGGATGAGTTTTTCAGACTTAAAAAAGGAGAATTTCTATACCACTTAAACCGCTCTCGCTCAGGGAAAAACAGAAAGTTTGCCAATTCAGTTCATAAGGATAGCTTCATCTTGATGCATAGCAAGACAAAGAACATTAAAAAAATGCTTTATGAACATTCCTATCATTACAGAATTATAAAATATATCAGCAAGTCAAAACAAATACTCAGTTAAAAAAGTAATGCATCATGACCAAGTGAGATGAATCCTCAGTATCAGAAAATATATTTATACTGCTCATTGTATCATTACGTCAAAAGAGAAGCACGCACAATCTTGTGAAGCATCGAAAAGAGATTTGGTTGACGCCAACTTTCCATTCCTGAAATGTCTGGGTAGCAGCCGGTCAGGAGCCCTAGGCCCGACGCCCGGCAGAGCGGGGGCGGGGCGGGGTTGGGTGCGGCTCTGTGGGTGTTGCGCGCTCCCGAGAGGCGGCAGCCAATGGGAAGCCCCAGCGCTTCGTGCCGGCGCAGGTGGGTCTGGGCGGGGGGCGGGAGCGCGCGGCGTGCCTGCGCCCCGTTCCTCCTCCGCCGCAGCCTCGGCCGCCCGGGCCGCCTCCAGCCCCTGCCTGCTCCCGGTCCTGCCGCGCGCTCCTGCGAAGCAGCGAACCTGGTACCCGGTCCGGGAAGCGGCAGCTGAGGAGGCTGGGGCGTTCTCCACGGCCAACCGAAAGCCCAAAGAAGGGTCCCAGGTTGAGACCCGCGGCCACGCGGATCTGAAGGCGGCGGGACGGGTGGTTCCGGGGTGCAGTGTAGGGGGACGGAGCACGCCCGCCCGAGTGGACGAGAGGGAGCCCGTCGGGGCGCACGGGTTTGCCGGCGAGGCAGGCCAGGTTCAGACCCGACGGGCGGCCGGAAGTGGCGGGGAAGTCCGGCGGAGGCGCCCCTGGGAAGGGAGCCTGCCGCTCGGCTCCGAACCCCTCCGCCCGGCCGGGAGACCTTCTTCGTTGGAAGCGCCGTTTGCATCTACCACGGCCTGGTCACCGCAGTGTGGGCTTCTCTGTGCTTTCCTCCCCCCTCCCTGTTCTTTATTGTACGTAAAGTAACTGCAGTGTGCGCACAAGCGCATTTGCATTTTTAAAGTTAAAGGCCAATAATATGTTTTGATCGACATCAAACGTAGATGGGATGGGGAAAAGTACTGGCCCTGTGAAAACACCCTCTTTTTTCGTTAGTACATCATTCAGCTGTCTTTATATTCCAGTAAGTTATTTTGTTCTCACTGTTTAACAGCAACAACAACAACAACAAAAAACCCATAAAAACTTTTGCATACCTTGTTTGATTGGAGAATGTTAATATGTGCTATTTATCACATTAAAACCAAGGACAATTTGAATCCTAGGTAGTTTTTCCTTCAACTGTCTTATTTAAATAAACCTCTTGTTTAAAAAAAATTAAAAAGTCTTGGTAAACTGCATGTAAAAGGATACTTATCTCAAAATATTACAAATATCATTCTTAGTGGCGATGTATAGCTATATTTCTACTAATATTAGGAATCAGAGTAGAGTAACAACTATTATCAGTTCTATTTATCATCTTGTGGTTCTTAGAGTTCATTCAAGATACTGATGAAATTTTAAAAGGGGGAACAAATATTTTAAAGGAGACATCAAAATTAACTTGTATGTGCGGATTCTGTTGTGCGCGTGGACGTTCCAAGAGACCCCAATGAGGCTTGTGAGCCAATAGCGGTTCTGTGGGTGGCTGCTCTCAAAGTGCATGGATGTCACTGTTTCCGTCCAAACCAGCAATTCCAATAAAAAATGCACCGGCCCATTGGCGCCTGGGGCCTGTGTAAGGGTTTCTGAACGCCATTCCCACTGGAAGGAACCGGAGCTCCGTGGGGAGATGGCTGACTCCCCCCTGAAGGAAGTGCACAGGATGGACACGTTGTGGTGCAAGAAGGTAAAGAAGAAAAAATTTACTGGGGTCATTTGAAAGGATTCAAGAACCAACTTGAAGAGGCTCCCACTGGCCAAATAATGGAAAATTAGAGCATAATAAATAGTAACAATAATGGATTGAAGTATGTTAAATATATTTAAACTTACAAACTTGTAATAATATTAAAGAAATTGATCACCTTTATCACGAATAATCCCCATTATTTTTAAAATTTGTAAATAAAAGAAAAGCATTTATTTTGTCTTTTCTGTATGATTGCAGCACTGGGTAACCAAGTAATGAGGAAGCAGTGATTTTTTAAAGAAATATTCCAGCTTATGAATAAAGAAAAAATTATAAAAGTCAAGTATCACATTTTGTAAGCACTAATGAATTAATTTAGATTTGAGTTAAATTGACCTCTGTCATTCCTAACTGTTCATTTACACCATATACAAGAATTCTGTGACATGACATCTTGGGAAGTTCTACAGTGCCCAATTCTGCAAAATCCAGACTGTGAGAAATTCTACATGATGTTCTACATGAAGGAACAAATAACTTAATTCCTTCAATATAAATTTGCAAAAAGAAAGAAAGATTTTGAAAAAGAATCTTTGAATCGAAAGTAACGAATCAACCAAATGGAATTTTTGGATCTTATTTGAACCAAGACTCAAATTTACCTTAAAAGAATACCAAGGTTCATCATTAGTATAAAACAATTGGAAAAATATGAACAATATAAAATAATATTATATGGATTTATTGCTTATTTTGTAGAGTGGTAGTGATATTTTAATCATGTTTTTGAAAGTCCTTTTATTTAGAGATAGGTATTGAAATATTTGAGTGATTTATCATTTGCTTCAAACAATGCAGGGGTTAGGGAGAAATGAATAAGGTATAAACAATACAAGATCGGGCATGTGCTGATAACTTTTGAAGCTAGGTGATAGTTGCGTGAAGTTAATCATAGTGTCCTGTTTAATTTTCTATATTTTCCATAATAAAAGGTTTTAAAAAGTTGAGAATGATCTACATTCTTCAGGCCCTCTTTGTTTGGAGTGATAATGTTGTAACATAATTATATTTACTCTCTTTTTACCCATGGACTGAAATTTTACTAAAGCATGCTTTTTTTATTTTTGTAGCCAAGCATCTCCTTTCAAAATTTTGAACAGATACAGGCTTTCATAGCACAGAAGCTAACGCAATTTCGTCAACTGCCTACTACTAATTGTTAGTAATAGTGCTTATAATTATGCTTGGAACTTCCAAGAAAATGAGCTTAAGAATGATCTTTTGGAGACTATCTTGATCATTACTACAGAATTCTCTGTATTTGCAGCACCTAGTACTTTCTTGATATATTGTGCATCAAAACAAACAATACATAGTAATAAAAACCCAATAATAAGTAAATAATTTCACTTAAATGTAAGCCCAAGACTTTAGCAGACACTGCACCAAAAAAGATATATGGATGACAAATAAGCATACAAAAAGTTGCTTTACATTGTCATCAGAGAAATGCAAATTAAAACAATAATGAAATATGATTTCACACTGTTACAATGGCCAACCTCCAGAAAACTGACAACACCAGATCCTAACAAGGATGTGGAGCAACAGGAACTTTTATGAACTGCTGATGGAAAGGGAAAATGGTACAGCCACTTTGGAAGACAGTTTGGAGGTTTCTTACAAAACTAAATATAATCATCACTTGATATTTGCCAAGAAGTTGAGAACTTATGTGCACCCAAACCCCTGCACATGGATGTTTATAGCAGCTTTATTCATAATTGCCAGAGCTTGGAAGTAATTAAGATGTCCTTCAGTAAGCAAATGGATAAATAAACTATGCTACATTCAGACAGTAGACTATTATTCAGTGCAAAAAGAAGTGAGCTATCAAGCCATGAAAAGATATGACAGAAATTTAAATGCATATTACTAAGTAAAAGAAGTTGATCTTAAAAGGCCATATATGATTCCAACTATATGACATTATAGAAAAGGCCAACTATGGAGACAATGAAAAGATCAGCAGTTGCAGGGGGAGGGGCCTGGAGGGAGTAGAGGTTAAAGAAGCAGAGCACAGGGGATTTTTAGGGCAGCGAAAGTGCTCTGCATGATGTTATAATGATAAGGATGTGTCATTACACATTTGTCCAAACCCACAGAAGTTACAACACCAAGTCCTGAACCCCAGGTAAACTATGGACTTTGGGTGATTATGGTGTGTCATTGCAGGTCCATCCTTGGTTAAAAATGTACCATTCTAGTGAGTAATGTGGATAGTGAGGGAGGTTTTGTATGTTGAAGGGGGACAGGAAGTGCCTGAGAAATCTCTGGACCTTCCTCTCAATTTTGTTGTAGACCAAAAAACTACCCTGAAAAAACAAAGTCTTAAAAATAATAGTTAAAAAATGATATTATAGTGAATTCAAAGACTGAAAATTCATGAATCATGAAAATACTTAAAAAACAAAAAGACAGAAAAAAACTAACCTAGACATCAATTATAGCAACTCCTTTCTTTGATGATCGTTAGCTAATGAGAAGGAAGAAAGCATTCATCCTGTCTTTACAATGGAAATATAAGCATATTCTAGGCAACTGAATAGTCCTGCTAATGAGTGAATACAGAAGAATACCTGCTAAAAACTAATGAGGACTGATAGCATTAAAACATATAACTTTGTAAACATTAATGAAATCATTGATTCAGAAAGTGATTATGAATCACTGTTAAGACAAATTAGGTGAACTGGAGTTTTGATAGCGCACAACACAACATAGTCACCAGGGGGAAACACAATTGTACTATTAATGGATCAGACTTGTCTCACTCTAATCTCGTAGTTGATCCAGCATCTTGTCCCATCTTAGTATCACAAACAGTGGGACAATCAGATAATATGTATTTTCTAACGGGGCCCAATGTGAAGTCCACATCACTTATGTTAATTATCACATTACATGTCAAAATATTTGACTTTAATGCATCAAACTTTACATTTAACTCATTTCCTAGATACATAGTTACCCTTCAGCACCTGTGGGTGATTGTTTCCAGGACCACCTGTAGACGCCAAAAGTTGTAGATGGTCAAGTCTCTTATATGAAACCAAGTAGTATTTGCATAAGATCTACTCACAACCTTCCATATACTTTAAATCATCTTTGATTACTTATAATACCTAATACAATATAAATGCTATTTAAACAGTTGTTTGGGGAATATGGCAAGAAAAATAGTCTCTACATGTTCAGATGCAACCAGCAACAATCATAAACCTAACTACATAGTATACACCAACAATAAGGTAACATTTTTTTAAAAACATACATTTCAATCTATGGTTAGTTGAGCCCAGAATGTCTGTAGAACCCACAGGTACTAAAAGCTGACTGTACATGGGATGGAGGAACAAGCTAGATGATATAGTGAGCAAGCAACCAATTACAGAAGGAGAAACATTCTGTTGAGCTATTGGCCTGACTCTTAAACCAAGCCAGTGCTGTTTGAAAGAGACTTCTGGAATCATTGCAGCGTTACTTACAATCACCAAGATGTAAAAGCAGCCGAAGTGTCCCTCAGTAGGTGAGTGGATAAAACAGCCATGGGACATTTACACAATGGAATACTTCTTGGCCGTAAAAAGGAAGAAAATTTTACCGTTTGAATCAGTATGGATGGACTTGGGGAACATTATGCCAAGCAAAATAAGCAAGTCAGAGAAAGACAAACACCATATGATTTCATGCATATGTGGAATCTAAGGAACAAAGTGAACTAACATGGAAAATAGGGCAGACTCACACATGAAGAGTGGGGTAACAGCCAGTCAGGGAGTGAGGGGGTGGCGGGAGGTGATGGAGTGGACAGGATTGAGTGAAAATGAAAAAAGACTCATGGACATGAGCAACAATGTGGGGATTGCTGAGGAGGGGGTATAAGGGAACTAAATGGTAATGGAAAAATACAATAAAGATTAAAAAAGGAAAGAAAAGAAAAGAAACTTAAAGAACATAATAAGCAAATGCAATGTGTGGTTCTGGAGTGAATACAACTTTGAAAAAGACAGCTAAAAATACTTTGGAGGACAAGTACAGGAATTTAAATATGACCTAGCCATCAGATAAGAAAAAAATTCTTGAAATGAAGAGAATAATAATAACAGAAGAGGTACAATGCACTACGTACAGTATGAACTCATTTTGGCATAAAAGTATAACAGGACCTGGGAAGAAACCCACTGCGATGTTAAAAGGGGCATTCTGTGAGTAATGGGATAAACGTCTATATTTTTAGTTTTATTCCCTGCATTTTACAGTTTTCTAAAATGTGTACATCTGCTTTTGCAACACTAAAAGGTGATTTAAAAAAATACAACATATTTAAAGTGTTTCACTTACAAGAATACCAAAAGAAAATGCATAGAATAATTTGAATATATTGTGTTCTTATCGTTTTCATAAAATTAATCAGTAAAATGTTATGCTTTTTTACTCCCAATTTTAGCTAGGTAACTTTGAAATCTACACTTTATTATCATGCTACTGAAAGTAACAACCATACAATAAAATTGACAATGAAGTGAAACTAACTTCTGCAGTTTAGGAATAATTGAATGGCGAATGCTGAACAAGGGGCAAAATTTTATCACACAAATAACAACTAAATAGCCTTCATATATAAAATTAACTCTTATAAATCAGTGAGAGAAAATAATACCTACTGCCAACAAGGCCACCGATCTTCACAGACATGTCTAAGAATTAGAAAGGAGCAGGCAGTGAAGTGTTGAGCGCCCAGAACAAAATGAACAGTTCCTGGGCAAAGTGGGAGTAATTCGTGGCCTAAGTGTCTAAATGCAGCTCCAAATTCCAATGTCTTCAGAAGTGGGCGTGTAGCTGTGTGACTGCGGCTCTGTGTTGCCTACGAAGCAATGGGAAGTGGTGAGGCCTGGGTAAACTAGACCACGTAAGTCTTAGAAAACCTATCAGTGAATCATCGCTAATGTTTAAAGCTGTAATTCTCTAATTTGGCTGGTGGACCCCTACTTTGTGACTTATGTGTCAATACGAAACAGTAAAATGGTCCAAGAAGCTCTGGAAAGTGTACTGCAGGCAAAGAAAGACACATTCTGTGGATGAGTAATAAAGGAGAAGCTGAAGGTGCCAAAGGCCTCCCAGGGCACATGGTTTTCAATGTGTGAATGGTACAAAGCAAGCACGACAAGTTTTACCCTCAAGGAGGTTTCAACTTAGTAAAAGGGGGCTTTCGGCGGTGACAGCTGACCACTAGAAGAAAGGGAGTCAGGAGAGTGTGACCGAGGGAAAGAGAAGCTGAGAGAGCAGACCGCTTGTTGTAGGGTCCACTGAGAAGGGGCACAGCACAGTAGGAGGGCGGCTGCAGGTCGGAGCCAAACCGGGGGAGGCTTTCCCAAGAGAAGAGTCAGCGTTTGAGGGACCTGGCTTTCACTAGGTCTCCCACACACATCTTTTTATTTAATAAAACATCCCTGCACTGGGTTGCATAGTGCACCCCAAATACGCATGTCCTCCCAGAACCTCAGAATGTGACCTTATTTGGAAACACGGCCTTTCCAGATATAATTAGTTCCGACGGGGTCGTATTGGACTAGGGTGAGCCTTGCACCCAGTGACTGGTGTCTTTATAGGAAGGCCATGTAAAGACACAGGTGGCCATACTCTGGGGAGAGCCCCACTTGACTCGGGAGGCAGAAACTGGAGAAATGCAGCTATAAGCCAAGGAAGGCCAAGGGTTGCCAGGAGCCACCTGAATCTAGAAAGAATCAAGCAATGATTCTTTTCTGGAGTCTTAAGAGGGAGCCTGGCTCTGCAGACACCTTCTTTGCAGACTTCCACCCTAGCTGTGAGTGAGCACATTGCTGTTGTTTTAAGCTCCCCGGTTTGTGGTAATTGGTAACAGCAGCCCTAGGAGAGTAACGCAAGCCTTACGTTTGACAGCCAAGAGAAGCCGGGCTGAAAGGTTGGGACAGATTGGAATAAAGAATCAGACCCTTTCAGTAAGAATGCCAACAAGTCTTTTTTATGGAGCTAGACAAGTTGATATTAAGTTTCATAAAACAAAGCAATCAAGCAACAATAGCCAGGAGAACAATGAATAAGATAAACATGTGAAGGGGGATTAGCCCTTCCAGATAATAAAATAGACTATAAATCCTTAATTAAAATAGCATGGCACTGGTGCGTGAATACACAGACAAGTACTGGACTGGAGTAGAAAGTCCAAAAATAGACTCACGTCACGTGAAAAGTGAGTACCTGAGGAGTTTGCATTTTGCTGCTGTTGTGTGCTTACCGTATTTTCTACAAACACACTCAGCTTAAAACATTTCTCCAATATGGAACAGGGGTTGGTGGTAAGGGGAAAAGGAGTGTGGGTTTTGAGGTGAATTGGGAGAGCCTCTGGCACTTGTAAATAGCTAATGTGATGAACAGAGGGTCCAGGAGAAGGTGACATTTTTCTTCCACAAGATCACAGGGCCACTGGCGAGGGACATTCACTTAGAACAACGGGCCAGCATGACGGAGGAGGGAGCTAGCCCCACGCCCCGGAGGTGAAATCGCATGAGCTGTCTGGGCCACACAGGCCATCGCCAAGGTGTAGATGGTCTCGAAGCTGTTAGACGAAGACTAACCGAGGCAAGAGCCACCTTTCCTTACCTGGTCCCCATAACATGAGGTACGATAAGCAAACGGGACATAGACACTCAGTGAGCTTTGCTCCTGGGCTGTCCGGAGACTCCAGGGCGGGCCTGTGGTGCTGCGACCAGGAGCCCCTACAAATGGGGTGGGACCTGACCTCATGGAGGCCCTGGGGCCTGAGGACTGGGGAGAACAAACACATCCTGCTTCTCATGGTGCAGAAAAGCTTCCCACGACAGTCCCACGTGTCCCCCTCCCCACGCATCCTGCCCAACTCATTCTGCCACTGTAGACGGGGTCCGGGTGGGTCGGAAGCAGCGCTGAGGGGAAGGACAGAGTGTAACCCAGACAACGATGGACACGCGTGCCACCTCAGTGGCGCGGCTCCAGCAAGTAAAGGAAGAATGTGTCTCATTCTCGCTTTCCTCCCGTGAGTTGGAGACGTGTGTTATGCTTGCTGCAGGGGAGAGTAAGCAGAGGGAGGCAGCTGTGGTCTTCACACTTAAAGGGGCCACTCACACGTGCGACGGGACTCGCCTCCCTGTGGACAAGTTGCTGAGAACTGGTTTGGGGAAATACCACCGATTTTCAAATCCCAGACCCTGTGTGCTGCAGTGCCAGGCGCTGGGAAGTTCCAGTTCCTGCTGGGCTTTGCTTTGACTGTTTTCCATTCTGTCAATGTCCTCCAGTGGTAACTTGAGTTGCAGAATGGTGATAAGTAGCACGGTTCAATGTGTCCAAATCTAAAATGAGGCCAAGTGTAACATTTTTTCCAGTCGTTCAAGAATATATGCCGATGAATGATTTCATACATTTGGACTCAACTGCCTTTTTAGTAGGATGAAATAAATGCTCTTAATAAAAGTTCAATTTACATTCAATTCTTGCCTAATTCATTAAATGGGAGTAATGTTCTGTCTTTCCTTCTTGAGTAATCCTAAAAGCAGGAACTTAAAGAGGTAACTGAGCAGCGTAATGACCCCTTTCATTTGTCAAACTAGAAATGTCATATCAGTGACTTCTTCATTCACTCTTTTATTTACTAGATCAATACAGCTTCCAGCACTCTTTTCCCTTGTTCAAACAAAAGCAACAAATTCTCCACTCTCACCCACTCATTTCACTTAGGAATTTACTTTAATCATAATTAAATTAAAGCTACTGAAGTTCTATTCAACAACTGATGTTAGAAGGATTCTCAGCAAATAGTTTCCCAAAGCCTGTAATTTGCGTAGCAATGCAATCAGCTCTTCAGTGGGATTTAAAGCGATGACTGCTTTTTAGTTCAGCATCATGCCTAAAAAGCATTTTAATGGGCTCAAAATGACCCTAAGTGCTATTTGCAAATGCCTGAAAATTGTGGGTAACGATATTCTGTGCAGGAAGTCATTCTCTTGAACTAATCCCATGCACTCAGTTCCTCTGCCCAGGTTTTGCATGACTTTGCTCAGAATTGTATAAAGTCCCTTCGGGTCATGAGCCAGTGACATTGGTGAAATTCTTTGGGTCTTACTAGAAGACGTTTGACACCATCTTCTCAGCGAAGGCCACCAACGAGTGGAATTAGTTTTTTGCGTAATTCAGAGTAGTCATATCATCATCTTCACCTACTACTAAACTTTGGCTGGGAAGAGCAAAACTACGCCCATACATCAACCAACTGAACCTTGATCTTGGAGTTACTGTTCAGATAACTCAGTCGGTGAGTTTATCTTCGTCAGACTGCATCCACCCGTCCTTCTCGGTCGCTGTGGCTGAGCGCAGACCGTGCAAGTGCTGTGAGAGGCACCCAAGGCTGTCACAGATGAAGCCAAAACAATTCGGCGATTCAGACAGTTCAGAAAAGGAAAAAAACCACTTGGCATCTGTGTTCCTTCCAGTCACAGGTAGTGAGTGTCCTGGCCTGTGTCCGTGCTGACCACTGTCAGTCACAGCCCAGGGTTTCCTGTGTGCCGGGGATGACCTCTACACACTGGCATAGCCGATGAATTCAAGCGAGACTCGATCAAGGTCCATGCGAAAACACCATTTTACTGCAGATGTAACCGAGGGACGTCTGCGTGTTTGGGGAGGGGTGAGCACGAATTGTGGAGTAGAAGTTGGACAAAGCCAGTTGGGTTGAGAGTTGAACTAAATACTAAATTTTCATAAACCTATGAAGCAAATACATAGTCCTCGTTCACCTACATGTGCACACGACTTAATTCCACAATTATTTAGAGCCTCTTTAAGGCAGAGATGAAAGTCTACATCTATCTCTAGCCACAAGAAGCAACTAGTTAATTAACTGATTAGGTGTATGCAGTTTTCTGATTTTTAGCTAATTGAAAAGGATAAAGGAATCCCTTTGTAAGCTTTGTGGCTTGTAACTTAAAGGTAACCCTTTGGCTCCTATCACTTCATCCTCAGAATTTGGCTCAATGCTCTGCCCAGTGTGGGTTGTGGGGCAAGTCTGTGGGTACTGGCCCTCTCGGGGGTGGCAGGTCTCTTCCGGGAATCCTGCCGAGTAACCATTCTGAAGTGGGGTGAGGGCAGTACTGCCCTGGCAGTGACAGAGTAAGTTAATCTGGCCATCGGTGTCTCACTCTTCCGTTCTCTCTAGGGCAGGTAAACCTGTAAACTGCACTTTCCTCACAGGACTTCTTTCTTAGGTGGTCTTGGAGTGGCAAGGTCCCTGGGGAAGTCACTAGGTCCCTGGGGAAGTCGCCAGGGCTATTGAAAATAGTAGATGTTCTTTCCTCCAGACAATTGGTAGGGCTGCTAGCCCTCAGGTGTGGCTATGGCAGTCAGTCTGACCCACGCAGGGCAAGTGGATGTGATGTGGCCACCTCCCCACTGAGGAGCCCGTGCACACCTGCCCCGGATGGCAGGACCCTTCCCTCTGCCTCTCTGGCCCACCCGCCCAGGCCCCAGTGTGTGTGACGGCATGGAATAGAGTTCCTAACCAGCTTGTCATGGCTGTGTAGCCTGCAAGAGAATAACCTTTTGGGGGGGAGGAGATGGAGGGGTGAGTCTGAGATTTGAGGTCATTTATTTATTTCTATGGCACAACCATCCATCCTGACTGAGAGAGTCACAGACTCATGCCCCTTGTCAGGCAGGCCAGTTTGTAACAGGCTGGGTGCCCCTAATGGTACCTTTCAGACCTTGCTTTGGGGGTTTCACACATAGTTTTTGTGTGTGGACAGGAGGGTTCTAGAGAATAATCATTTTAATAAAAGGCTAGATCGACTGATAGGGTTAAAGGAGAGATGCCTTTGCTGTTCACTCACACCAACCCCACACATGCTGTCTGGTTTCAGGAGGTGGTTTCTTTCAGTAAAAAAAGAAAAAATTCATTTTCGGCTCCTGTACCTCTTACGATGAAGTCTTGCAGTCTGGTTCGCTTCTGGTGATGCTGAGTCCTAGGGAAGCTTGTTCTGCTTTATTCTGCATTCACACGTGCTTGCTCTCTTTCTGGACGAATCATCATAGCCACACAGCTCCACAGACACCTCAGGCGAGCCCAGGGAGAGCCTTGAGGAGTTGGAAAGAGTTTTGTGTAGATTGCAGTGTCTTATATTAAGTCAACCATTAGAAAGCAAGCCAAATCAACAGGGGCCATGGTTGCATTCAGGAGTGAGTATTCTCCCGTGCCTTGCTGGCTCAGGCTCCGGGAAAGGCACGGTGGCTCGCCTCTGAGCACGGACAGTCACAGTTTCGAATAGGAGCCTAGGGATTTTAGTTCATTGTAAATGTGTGGAGAACAATATGCAATCTGTGATGGTACTCTAATGATGTGAACTCCTTTCCATAAATCAATGAGACCTGCGAGGAGAAGCATAAAAAACCTAGATTGTGAATGGCTCATTCCTTCATTGTAAATTCCTCTTGTTATTGCTGACATGTTTTAACAATGGAAACAGAAAATGTATAAAATGTGGAAACAGCACTGGGTTTGGGTGAGTTGGCCAGTGTTCCTTTTGTGAAATGATTCAAGTGGCTTGTGATGTCCAGTCTGTCTCTGTCATTTCAGAGCTCCTTGCTTCCCAAGACCCTGCGAGATACTGGTTCTGTGGGAGGTTGCTTCACTGAAACTCCTTCATTAAAGATCTGAGGATGGGGCCCTCATTGGTGTGGCTCAGTGGACTGAGTGCTGACCTGCAAACCAAAGGGTTGCTGGTTTGATTCCCAGTCAGGACACATGCCTGGGTTGTGGGCCAGGTCCCAGTAGGGGGCACATGAGAGGCAACCACACATTGATGTTTCTCTCCCTCTCTTTCTCCCTCCCTTCCCTTTTCTCTAAAAATAAATAAGTAAATAATTTTAAAAAGGTCTGAGGATGGGGGCAGATCTGCTCATCTGTCTGGTCCTCAGAGTTAGTTGGAAACAGCCAGTGTTCGCCACGCCCCACGCTGGTGCACTGACGTCTCTTCCAACAACTCTGCAATGTGTCTGTCAGAATGTGCATTTAGAGTAATGAATTTGTGTCATTAATATGTTGGGCAGGTTCCATGGTTGTAAGGTATCCTACAGGGGAAAGTCATTGCTGAGGACAGACATGTTTTATAGCTGCTGCTGATTTACAGGCAGGTAAAGCCAGGCTTCAGTTGCCCTTGAGGATAAGAAAGAACAAGAAAGACAGGGAGTGAACGGAAGACTCAGCTCTATCCTGATCTACTCTGATATGGGAATGGGAATGCAGAGATCGCAGGCACCTCTGCCCTTCTTGTCCCTTCAGTTCAGTCACTGTACTCAAAGGCCTCAGTTCTTTTGGTGTTTGCAAAGGGTGGGCTTTGCAGAGAGACGCAGAGCAAAACAAAAAATACAATAAGGACCAACATGAGAGACAGAAGAGATAACAACATTAAAAAAATCTCACTGGTAAAGTTGTAGAAATAAATGATCAACAACAGCATTATAAAATATAAAATTTAATATGAAATATTTTCATGCTAACATGTTGTGAGAAGGCATGAAGATGATGTGTCCTTGTTTTTGCTTCATAACTGAAATTTTAGGCAGGTGGAAATGGATTTTCTTTTGCTAGCAAGGCAAGCTAGGAACGTCTGGAACCTGGAGTCCAGTGGACTAGAAGTGGACACTTCCCAAGGAGTCAGAATTAGACGGAAATATTCGCAAGTTAGCACGGGACACAAGGCACTAACCCTGCACCCTCCGTTCAAGCTCCCTGCTTAATGAGTGGCCGGGGCGGGGACAGCAGAACAGGACTGGCGGATTCTGGGAAGATGGGAAGGACAGAACTATGGGGATTATGAGATCCAATTTGTGGATGAAAGAAAGAACTGATATTCCCTGATGACCTACCCTGTGCCAGCATGATGTAGTCGTTCATCATGTAGTCGTTCATCTTTACAGTAACCTGTACAGTTACTATACTTACCTTTATTTTACAGATGAAAAAATAGAACATGGAAGTTACGTGACTACATAAGATCAGAATTCCTCTCTTTTCTCTACTCAAAAATTTAGGTCTCACTTCCATTCACATTCACCATGTTCCTGGTTTTCTCTGTCCCTTTGAGGCACCAAGGTGTCTAGTGCTTTTTCTTCTGGGTTCTATAAGTAAATATATCTGGATTTACTTACCCCCCAATAGTCAGACATGGTTATAAAAATTTGATTAGGACTGTAGAGTATAAAATTAAAATTAATAATCTATTTTACCTCCACCTCTAATTCCACAGCCCAGGGATCACCAAATTTTACCACTTCTGTTGATCTCTAAATAATTTCTTAGACCTCTGTTTCTTGATGATCTTTAGAAAATGCCTTTGGATTCTCTGTTATGAAAATGAAATTTTAGTGACCTCTCAATAATTGCCTACCTTTCTGATTCTTTACCAGTCACCTACTTTTAAGATTTTAGTTCATCTATTGCTTACCATCAAAGCTACATGATAACAAATATTTCTTGACTCACTTGTTTTAGGGAGCTTCTCTGACTCAGCGTCATGCAGTATGGAAACTTCAGCCACCTTACATTTCCCCCACCCCTGCTTCTCTCTCCACTCTCACTTTTATTCATCTGACCATTATTTCTTTATTGTCATGGTCTACAGCTTCCATATTTCATGCTGTAGCTGAAAAGTCATTCATATTTTATCTATAAATGAGTTTTTAAATTTGAGTACCAGTAATTGACATTTAACATATTATGGTTGTCTAAATATCATCTACCGCATATCCAAGTAGTGAGTTTGATTTATGGAGAAGTAAACGCTAAGCCTATGTCATTAAACACATGTCACCGAAAAAATA
The DNA here is from genome assembly GCA_004026765.1 of Micronycteris hirsuta. Taxonomy (NCBI): domain Eukaryota; kingdom Metazoa; phylum Chordata; class Mammalia; order Chiroptera; family Phyllostomidae; genus Micronycteris; species Micronycteris hirsuta. Next base: position 86,713 of record PVJI01001213.1, read on the forward strand.
TAGGTTTTAGTATAGGTAGTTCAGAGGGGTGAAGGGACTGACCTATGCATTACACATCTTTAAAGTTAATATTATATATTTTCTATCATTTAAGTAAAGTGATCTGTGTTTTCATTTTAATTTCCACGGAAAATTAATTTTCTTTTTGACATTATTCTCAGAGCCCTTGAACTTTCAGCGAGATGTGGGTTGCTTGCTATTTAGATCTACTGCAAAGAAGTTGTTCTGAACTTTTAAAAATGGGTTTGTTCTGCTCTTGGAACGAATGTCTGTCTCTTTCTTGGGATCCTTTATCATTTCTCTGATGTACAGTTTGGTGGGTAGGTAATCAACTTTTTGAGTCCATCTCAACAGTATTTCCCCTTATGCTTGGTTTATAGTTCAGTGGGGTAGAGACTTTTACAAACTTATTTGTTCTTAAATTTTTGAAGACATTTCTGTTTTATTTATTTATTTTTCATTTTCGTCCAGAATCCAGAGTTGCTGATGCAGTTTGAAGTCATTTTGATTTTATTTCTCTTGGGTGACAAGGAAAATACATAAAAACTCATACACATTTTGGAATTTTATGATGACATGATTAGGTATAATTCTTTTTTTCTGTACTTGGTGTGTACTATTAGTCTGAAAACTTGTGTCTCCTTTCTTCTGAGACAATTTTTCTTAACATAATTTCTTGAGTAAGTGCTTCCCCTCAATTATCTCTGATCTTGTACAACTTGTACTCTCTATCTGAAGTTTCTTCAACTTTTTCTACTATTCCTTTCCCTGGGTACTTTATTTTAGCAGTAGTATTTTTAATTTCAAGAACATTTTTTCTTATCTGCTTTATTCTCTTTCATGCCAGCCAGTAATTAATTGCCTGGTATCTAAACTACCTTTGCAAGTCTCACTAAGAGCACCATTTAGGGTAACTTTTAGGTCCTCTCTCCTCTCTGACCCCGGCCTTGCCCTGCGGTCTCTTCTGTTTTTCCCCCGGTCCTTTGTGAGTGTTGAGTGTTCACATGCATTTGTGTGTTGTGTACTAATCTTTTCCTAAAATGTCTGGTGATTCTTGAGTGCTTACTCAGCTCTCTGAATGAGAGGTGAGGTTTTTTGATCCAGTTCAATTTCCCCTGCAGTGACCAGCCCTTCTGTGTGGCTAAGGCTCTACGTATGCAGAGCGAGGCACTGATGCCCAGGCTTTGCTTCACGGTGTGCAGGCAGGCGGGGGGAGCTTTCATGCCACTACCTTCACTGCCATCAAATGCTAAAATAAAGCAGCTAACTCTGGGGAGCCATGTTTCCTTTTGGGGAGCCTCAAATTCTCCTTCGAAACTGCCTAATCAGATGGGATTTCTTCAGCTCCGGTCTGCTGTACTCACTGGGATGGACAAGGGGCCTGGACAGGGGTTGTCCAAACAGCTTTTCTTAGAGGAGCTTCCAGCACCAGCCTCGATTTCTGTTCCTCCTCCAGCTTTATAAACATTTAAATTTCAGAACTTTGTTATGAACTGTGCTCCCATGTCTGTGGCAGGTCTGTCCTCTAAGCTGGGACCACCTCTGCTCGCCTAATAAACTTAAGATCTTTTCCAAGCTATGGAAAATCTTTTGTCCGCTGCTGTGTTCTATGCTCCCAAATTTGTCCCCATTACTTGTGCTTTTGTAAACTGATTCCTTGTACTTTAGTGAATTATTAAGAAAGTGAGAAAAAGTATGACTCAGTTCATCTTCTTAAAACCTCCAAATGATGCTCAATGAGGTTCTACCACCATTAACACCACTCGAATTTTGGTGCCTTTATACAGATGTCCAATTTGATGACTAATGAAACAAAGCTTACAAACCTTTCTTCATTTTTTAGCAGGAAGATACTACATTCACGGTAAATTAAAAATACAGTCTTACATAATTTAAAAGCTCACCTATTTGCCTTTGTTGCCCTAGTTTCCATAGCAAGTGAAAATTATGATCTCCTTTCATTGAATCTTTGACTGAAAACTAGTTGCATATTTCCACCTAGGGCTTTATTGGTTAGCTACCCCAGCTTAATGGATATTGATATGACAATTATGACCTATCAAGATAGTCAAGGAAATCAGCACTAAAGTGGACAAGACTTAAAATAAATCAGTCTTTCAAAAGTAATATGGACCTTAGAAAATACTTTGACTATGACTAACTCCTGGTTTCACTTAGGTTCTCTTTTCATAAAATGTTTGTGTGTTGGGAGTTAGGCCTAATGCACATCTGCTGAGCCCCCTTGGGGAGCACAGTGGGCCACCATTTTTGGGATCGTGACTCAGCTGGATTCTGACTCAGATGGTATTTTCCAGCTTCTTGCATAGGCAACCCACTTCTGGACAAAATAGACTGTTTTTATTTTTTTAAATTTTTTTAATTGTTTCTTTTTATTGTTGTTCAAGTACAATTGTCTCCACTATCCCCCTACCACTCCCTCTAACCCCGGTCATCACCACTGCCCACCCTTGATCCCATCCCCCTTTGGAATAGACTGTCTTTAAAGGTAGAATATTTGAAACAGAATTAGAAGGGTGACAGAGTCATTTATAAACATTGTAGGTTGTTAATTTTTTATTATTATTTAAAGATTTCTTTTCCTGAAAATTCCACATATGGTGTTTAAGAAAATTTGGTACAGGAAAAAAATATCTAAATCATTATTTCTTACTGTTTTGGGCATAACTTCAAGTATTCTCTGTCAGTATGCCTCAGAGTATTTTGCAACATAACTTAAAAAACTTAAAGAAGTGGTCTTCGTTGAGGAAGCCCTGAATTAAATATTATTTAAAAGGTGATATTTTTTGAAGATTTATTTATTTATTTATTTTTAGAGAGCGGGGAAAGGAGGGAGAAAGAGAGGGAGAGAAACATCAATGTGTGGTTGCCTCTCATGTGCTCCTACTTGGAACCTGGCCCACAACCCAGGCATGTGCCCTGACTAGGGATCGAACCGGTGACCCTTTGGTTCACAGGCCAGCTCTCAGTCCCCTGAGCCACACCAGCCAGGTCTAAAAAGTGATACTTTTTAAAAGATTAAAAGCAAAACACATAGAGAAATGTTAGTATGAGCATATGAGTATAACGAAATGGATATATGTTCCTATGTTATCACATTACTTTAGATATTATTTAGTAATTTTAAAATACTATATTTAGTAAAATCTTTAAAAAAAGTCATCATGGATAAACTGAAGTCCCCTCTGTTTCCTTATCTTACAAGATGAAACTATACTTACGACTTTGGTATTCAACTTGTCCATATTTTTTATGTCTATTTATTTATAGATTAAAAATATGTGGTCACTTTTAGATTCGATTTAAATTAATATAGAGTAATATCATCTGTGATTTTCTTCTACTTTTCTTTTTGTACTCAGTATTCTTCAGATTTCTCTGTGCCAGTGCATAAGATCCACTTCATTCACTTTAATGTTATGTAGGAGCCTGTTCTGTGATGACAATACAATTTATTCACCTCGTTCCCTCACTGGTGACTGGAGGGTTGTTTTCATGTCCACAGACAATGCTGCAATGAACACTCTTGTACATACTTTTTTTACACACACAGAGGGCTTCTCTTATATAACTACCTACAAGGGGAATTACTGAATCAATAGTTGGACATATTTTTCAATTTAACTAAAAAATATCAAATTCTGTTGAAGTTGTATCAAGATTATAATTATTTTTCTCTCTCATATTTGTCAACACTTGGTATTGTCTGTGATAAAATATATTTTTCCAATCTGATGGGTATAAAATCATTGCTATTTTAATATTTATTTTTCTAGTCACTAGTGAGGTAAAGTCTTTTTCCATATGTTTATTGATTATTTACTTTCCTGCTTCTGTTAATTCCTTGTCATTGTCATTGAACTTTTTTTCCTATGGGATGTTTACCTTTTTCTTTTTCATTTGTAGGAGTTCCTTTTCTGTCCTAAATACTATTTCCTTGTAAGAGTTCCTTTTCCCAATCTGTGACTTGACTTTTACCTTTGTTTTTTGGCATTTTTGAAGCACAGCACATTTTAAATAATTTTTAAAATTAAAATTTATTTATTTTACATAAAAACAAACATTTCAAACTTTTTAATAATAAAAATTTAACAAAATCAAACATTTTGCTACGTGAGGCAGTTTTTATGTTCTGTTTAAGAAATCCTTTTCTCCTCTAGCAACATTCATAGTCTCCAAATATCATTTTTCCATAACAGGAAATATCTCCCATGGGAAATTGATGTTTTCATATCCAGGACTGACAGTGTGAAAGATGATCTGGAAACATCTTGTACCTGAAAACAAGAAAGTTATCAAAGAAAGATAGGTCAGTGTTAAAAGGACATAGGAGCCAACTTGAAGAGACCAATCTGGTCAGAATAGGGACAATTTGAGCATCACAATGAATAATGACTATGGGAAATCAAAACCAGTTAAGTATATAAAAGTCCATGAGGTCATGGTAATATAAAACAAAAGGTAAACTTTATTGATTACTTTTGGAAGTTGCTAAGGTATCACCTCATATGATCTCCCTCCCCAGTAAGAACCACTCTTCTAAGTAACCACGTAGTAGATGAGAGAATTCTTACGGTTGAATTAAGCAAATGAATGCAGAAGAGATGACAGAATTAGAAAATAGCCCTATGCAGCACCTAGGGACAGAATCACAGAAATGGAGATCACATAGAGGGTTATCAGGGGGAAGGGGAGGGGTGAGAATGAGGAAAAAGGTACAGGGAATAAGTAGCATAAATAGTAGGTAGAAAACAGACAGGGGGAGGTCAGGAATAGTATAGGAAATGGAGAAGTCAAAGAACTTATATGTACGACCCATGGACATGAACTAAGGGGGGCAATGAGGGTGGGAGTAGGGTGCAGGGTAGAAAGGAATAAAGGGAGAAAAAGGTGACATCTGTAATAGCATAATCAATAAAATATATTTAAAAAATGGGTCTATGATAGTGGTTCCAACAGTTGCTGCAATCATTAGGTGAAAACTTCATGTATACTTAATGGGTAGAGGCTGGCAATCAACTGTGACATCTCAAAAATGAGACAACCAGGCCTACTGGGCACCCACTGAGATGCACCGGGACGCTCTTGAGTGCACAGCAGCACCTGTAAACTGTTCTCGGCAAACCAACACTGGACCGAACCAAAATTCCAGCTCAAACCACCTACCTGCAAGAGCAGAGGAAATACAGGAGGCAGTCAGCCACATGTAGACGACGCAAAAAAGTGGACTAGTTTTTGTCATCAAAACAAATGAAATAAGGAAAAAAGGGGGGTGTGGAGAGGGAATGTGAAGTGGAAACTGTTGTAGATTGCAAGGGCTTAAGAAACACAACAAGCAATTATTTAGAGTTTTTTGCATTCTGATCTGAATGAACAAACTATAAAAAGACATGTTTGAGGCAGTTTGAGAAAATAATATACAGAGCATTAGGGGGTATTAAGGAATTATTATTATTAATTTTGGGGGGTGTGATATTGGTACTGTAGAATATTATTTTTAAGTTTTAAGTTAGAAACACATTACAGGTGAAATAATATAGTGCTGAGAATTAGTTTTAAATTTTTCAGCAAAAAGTAAAAAAGAAGGGGGAAGGAAGACTAAATGAGATAAAAATAGAACAAAGTTTTTAAAAGCTTGAAGTTGGGTAATGGGTAGGTGGAGTTCCTTATACAAGTTTCTCTAATTTTGTATATGCTTGAAAATGGCCGTAATTAATATTCTTTTTAAATGTTTAAACTTGTAATAAACTAAACCACATTTGTTACAATAATTGTAAAATGAATTTTAATAATAAAAGGACCTTTCTTACCCTAATGTCATAAAGATATTCTCCTATATTTCTGTCATGTTGTTTTACATTTTCACATTCAGAGTTTAGATATACCTTGAGTTTATTTTGGGCACACTGTGAGGCAGGGACATATAGCTGCAAAACGCTTATCAAACACCCCATTTTCCCTCTACTTAGTTACAACATCTCTATCCTATAACAAAATCTCATAAAGGTTTAGGTGTATTTTATTGACTCCCGTTGACTCCATTGATCTGTGAGTGTCTCCCTGCACTGGCATAATAATGTCTTAATATCTGGCAAGACAAGTTCTCCATGTGTTTTTTCTTTTTCTGAAAATTGTGTCATCTCTTCTTGGTCCAATATTCAGGATGCTCAAGTCCCGTAGCACAACACACACAGACCTCCTTCTGCGTCTGCAGATTCCAAACTGCAGACCGAGGTAACTGTTTTTCAACTGTGATTGGTTGAATCCGAGGATGCAGAACCCAAGCATGTGGAGGGCAGCCTGCACTGAGCTCTTCTTTTCTTTGTATTAGTATTTCTGTGGGATAAACTTCTAAAAGTGAAGTTTCTTGTTTAAAGAATTTACCCAGTTCAAATTTAAGTAAATATTGCTAAATCGTCCTCCTCAAAGGTTGCACCAATTTATATTCTTACCATTTCTGAATGAAATTGCCCCAGATAACTCATTTTAAATGTCGATAATACTACCGTGGCAAATACTGCTAATGGCAACATTCATTAGCATGCTTTACCTTAGCTATTACCAAGGTGATGGCAGCTTTGTGGTAGAAATTTTGGTTCTAGCTGGGTCTTTCTTCTCCCTTCCCCTGTGTCCATACCCGGAGCTGGAAATACTGGCTGGAGTTCTAGCCCTCATCTAAACTTTGGGGATGAAGGATGGTGAATCCCTGAGCTAGAAGGAGACACGTTTCCAATGATTTTGTCGGGCCACGTAACTAACATGCTTTCAACTGTCTGCCTGCATGGCTTTTCTGGCCCGAGAAATAAATGTCCTCCTTGCTTAAGCCATGCCTAAGGCAATACTAACTGATGCAAGCATTGGAAAGTGTTAAATTGTAAGATCAATGCCTGAAGTATGACGTTAGATTAGCAGAGGAAGAGAAGAAAAGGGCAAGGACTCAGTTAGTGGAGGTGGAAATTGTGTAACCTGTGTAAGTGCTAGTGATACACTTCGTCAAACCGTGGCCTGCTCTAGGCTGGAAGGCAGACCACAAGCGGACTGGGTTGCATTGTTCAGGCCAAGTGTCTGAAAATTTGAGAGTAGTGGCCTTGGCTGCCTATTCTGAGCATTATCAGCTCTGTAAGCATGGAACCCTTGCTCTGTAGCCAACTGTGTTCTATAATCTGGAGCCTTGCAAGATAGAAAAGCCACTGCTTCTGTGGCACATACAGAGGCAATGACACAGGATGGGAGTCAAAGTGCAGTTTTAGCAGAAGGCAAGGCTGCTGCTTTGCCATTCAAAGACCACGGGCCAGGTGGCAAAGAGGGAAGGAAGGATGGTCCTTTGCTCATAAACCCGTCATTTCAGATGCTTCAAAGCAGCATCCAGATGGGCAGAACACTAAGGCCAGATAAAAACACTAGGCTCAAACACTAGGTCAGGAAAAAGTCTTTGCTATGGGTACTTAAACTAAAATTGACGAAGAGCAGGTATTCCAAAATCTTACTCCATTTTTAAGATTATGGTATTGACAAAGAATCCTGACTCAGGCCTGCTAAATTCCAGGACCCTTAATACTCTAACCATCTCTGGGCCCCTGAACTTGCATTGTCAGAAAGTGTCCCGGAGAGCTAGTTGCACACATGGAGGTCACACTGTCTAATGCAATGGTGCTGTCTAGATGACCCCTTCAATGACTATGTCACTATGATGACAGTTGGTTAACCAGGGGACAGAGGCTTGGATGACACCAGACAAAGATGTTCCTCTCAGGGTCGGGTACCAGGAAAGTTCTTTAACTGAGGAATGCTCTCCACTTCTGAATCAGGGCAACAGGGTTTATGCCCAGCAGGGTTGCGCTTTCTGTGGGCCAGGAACTGCTGTCTTTGCCACTGTTCTGGTTTGGGAGTGGGACATTTCATCGCCATTACCCTGTTCCTTCTCTGTCACTGTGTGTTGAGAGCTAACTTATCTTTAAACATACGAGTTGCCAGATGCAGTCCCTGGAGGTGGATGAAGAGGACTATGGATTCTGGACTGTGAACTAGGAGGTAGCAAATGGTGGAAACTTTGCGTTTTTCCCCCTTGGAGGGGGGCATAAATTGTTCTATGCATAATGTATGTTCCCATGATTATTTCAGTAACCAAAATTTCAACCATGACAAAGAACTCAGTTTCTATTCTCCCTTTCTGCCTTAGTAAGAAGATCTCAGATTTTTGGCTAAGCTTTCATTTCCCAGTTTCCCTTACATTTAGGTATGAAAATATGTTTAAATCCTGGTCAATGATATGTGAGTGAGGCTACTTCTAGGAAATGTCTTTCAAAGATTACTGATGTGTGATCTTTGCTCCTTTTCTTTTTTTATCTTTTCTGTCTTGACACCTAGAGCTCAGGTATGACCTAGAGCTCAGGTATGACGGCTGGAGTTCGGGTCTTTATCTTTGACCATGAGAACAAGTTTGCATACAGGAGTTATGAACTGATGAGTCAAAAAGAACATGAGTAATGCTCGACTCTGTGGAACTCCTTCAGTACCCGGGGCTGCCCAACTCATCTACATAAGAGGTAAATAGATTTCTGGATTGTTTAAGCCACTGTAATATTTAGCCATCTTTGTCACTTGCAGCCAAGCTAATCCTAGTGTACACCCTTCCCAGTTAGGCGTACATGATGCTGGAGCTGAGTGGTGGGGACAAGGAAAGTGGAGACAGGGGACAGAGAGACTGGAGTTGTGCTAAAGAGTCATTTAATTTGTACTGGACTCCCCGTGTAACAGGGTGCAGCCAAGAGGGGGCCCCCAAAGAGGGATTTGTGATGGGGTCCAGAAGAGCTTGGAGATAATTGGCTCCGCACCACAGGGCCACACCTGCCCTGAATGCTGGCAACTGTGGCCAATTGTGGGAGGAGCCAGAAATGAGGCTGCAGAGAAAGATTGGCACTGGGATTTACACCCAGGTGGGGACAGCCATTTGGCATCTCTTTTTGGGATCACACAGCTTGGGCGTCTTGTTGGGACCACGCGGTTTCAGCGGAGTGGGGACCACACGGCTTGGGTGAGAGTCAGGACCACATGGCTTTGGAAGTGCTCCCTTTTTGCCACATGGATGGTGCTCCAGATGGGGCAGAGGGAGAGGGAAGGACTGTGTGCATTTATGCATATTCTAAAAAAGTTTAGTCTATACAACTTCCAAATAAATAATAATTCCTTTCCTTTTACGTTTTTCCTCTGGCAGCAGGCAAAGCAAACCTGGTAAGGGGGAGGAACCCCTGGCAGAAAATAGGGGGGTCTTTCACATCGTTCAGAGCGCCACCCCCCGTCTGTTCTGTAACACCCATATTCTCTTAATTGAATCCAGAAACCCCAAAGCAGAAACATACAAACCATATTCTCCTCTGCGCAACCAAGTCTGCAGAACTAGGCTCAGTGAGTGCCCTGGGCCTCAGCTGCTTCATGAGGGTTCACCCTGGAGAAGGGAATAGTGTAGGGACGTGGTGAGTCAGGACATCCAACACCAGATCCATGTTCCTTTGTCCCATGGGGCCTTTGGGCTTCCCTGGAAGTCATTTTCTCCAGATGGTGCCTCGTGTTTCAAAGGCACATTTTGAAGCCTCAGCAACTGATCAAAAAGACTACTGAATATTGTTCTCTGTGTGTGATAACTGGAACAGCAAGTAGAGCTGCAGCTCTGTTGACTTCTGAAGCTGGTCTTACAGGTTTTCTTCTGCAGCTCTTTCTTTCTTTCCTCCTTCCCTCCCTCCCTCCCTCCCTCCCTTCCTTCCTTCCTTCCTTCTTTCCTCCCTTCCTCCCTCCCTTCCTTCCTTCCTTCCTTCCTTCCTTCCTTCCTTCCTTCCTTCCTTCCTTCCTTCCTCCTTTCTTATCCCCATTCTCTGTTCCCCCAAAACATGCACAAATAGTTCTCTCCCAAACATGAAGCTGTGGCTTTGGTTTGCCAATTGTACATGGACATTCTCTCGACAGTGAAAAATTCAGAACTCGCTGACCTATGTTTGGGCCACTGCCAGCTTCCCTGACCACTGGCCAGAGGTGGAAAGTATTAAAAATGAATGTGTGTTTGCTGAGTACTTAAGGGGAAGGAAAACAAGAGCATGAAGACAGCTAGTATGTGTTTGCCTAGGACTGGTCTCTAACTTGTCTAGGTTGTTCTCCAGCGTAATATGAAATTAAACCCCCGCTGTCTTGATAAGCCCAACCGGAGAAGGAGGTGAGGTACGTTTTTGCACAACTAACTTGGTATCATTGGACCGTTTCAACAATGTCTCTGAACGTTCCTCTCGTTCCCACACAGGCTCTCATTCTCCAACCCGGCTGTTTTCTGACTTTGTTGGGAAAAGTAGCGAGGATGCGATTCAATTGCAAAGTACCGACTCTCCATCATCCTTCCTTCCCATGCTGAATTGTTATGCGACCCTCCCAGCTACAGCTTTCGCTAGCTGTACTCGCTAGCATACACCTCTCTGGGTCACTTCTCAGTTCTGCTGACGTGATCACTTGAATATATACATTCAAGTGATTTTCTTACCATTCCTTTACTGCTTCCTGTGGTCCACAAGCACCATTGAAAGTCTAAACCTCACCTGTCTTCTTGGAAACATCTCCACCCACACCCCTACCAGCCCTACCAAGGAAATCTACAGTGTACCCATACTGAATTTCTTGTCCCTCCTAAAATATACCATACTAGTCCATGGGCCCTTCCTGCAAAAGACTCTGTGAAGATACTAATGTGCCTAAAGTCAACAGCTTGGAAGAGATAGACTTGGGATTGAAGTGCAAGCAATGACAACGGATCAGATGCACTTTCCCTTTGAGTGATCCATTGGGTTAACTAACTGAATACAGGTGTTTAGATTGTTTCCAATTTTTGATGTTATGAACAGAGCTGCAACAATGATTTAATGCCTCCATGGTTGTTTCCTGGGAATAAAGGTCTAGGCATGAGATTACCAAATCTAAAGATGCTGTATATATCACTACAATCTTTGTTGTGGGCAGTTTTTAATACTCATATTTTAATCTCACTATAGAAAACAGAATATCATAATTTGGATTTCTATTTCTTAGGATACTCAATAAATTAAATTTTTTTCCCCTATGTGATTTGCCTATTTACATCTTTTGCCCATTTTGTTTTCCAGTATTAGTATTGTCTTTTGCTTATAGGCAGGAAAATTCTTTATATATTAAGGATATATATCCTTTGTACTAAATGTAACAAGTATATCTATGACAGCAATATGAGTTGTCTTTTAATTTATTTAGGTGTTTTTTTTTTTTTTTAATTTCATCCTTGACTAAAACAAGAAATGTCCAGACTGAGTGACAGTCAACAGGCCAATGCTTCTATGGAACCTGACTACAATTTGAGGGCCAAATCCATTTATATATTTCATCATTCTGCAGTGGAGGACATGTTGACATGCATTGCTCCACATTCAGTTCCCTGAATTTAGAAGACTTTCACTGGAGCAATTCTTCTTTACCAAGAAAATATCATTTACCACACTGCCTGGTTCTCTACTATAAAGCCCACCTATTAAGTAAATTACATTACCCATTACCCAGCATACTGTTCTGTGAGGTTCTCCTCATCTCTGACCCTACTAAACTTTCTTCTTCAGTGAATCGTTATTTACATTCAAAGATAGTTGAGTACCTATTATGCGCTAGACATTGTTCACTAAACAAAAAAATCATTTTTCTCATAAAATTATATTTTGGTGGATTTTATTACTTTTGGTAATAAATACTAAACATAAATAAATGTTATAGAATGTTAGAAGGTGGGAAGTAGTTTCAAATGGAACAATTAAAGTAGAGTAAGGGGGCTCGGGAATAGGTATGTAGGTATGAGTTGAAATATTAATGGGGTTGAATATTTTAATAGCAAAAGACTTGAAGGAGAAGAATTAGCTATACGGATGTCTAAGGGAAGGAAGTCCCAGGTAGAAGAAGAAGCCAATGCAATGTCCCAAGGTGGGAATATAGCTGTTATGTTCAAGGGATAGCAGGGAGGTCGTCGTGCTAGGGGAGAGTGGACAAGAAGGAGGGTAGCAGGGGCTGAGATCAGCTCGTAGGTTACAGGTATTTTCTATATTTAGGTGAACTCTGCCTGGTGCTTCTTAAGTGAGCGCCAGCCGGCTGGCAGAGTCCAGGAGCATGGCCATTGCCCTTCAGTGCTCATTGCTCATGAGGGAGCCTTCGTCTGCTTGTGCTGCCCCATCTTCATGTGCAGCTCCGTGGGAAGCCAGCAAAGGACCCAACAGTGGCTGTTACAGATTATCTTTTTAAAAAGATTCTTCATATTTTATTACTTTTTATTGTGAAGTAGAACATATAAACTGGATCTTCCTATGGTAAATCATTCAGATACAACTGAAGTTCAAAATCTCGTCAATAGACACTCTGAAAATCATAGCATTCACCTTCAGCATTTGCTGCACTTGGGGCTGTTGCTCAAATTGTCAACTAGTTCCATTGCTTTGAACTTTTCATTTTGGAATTATTTTATACTCACAGTGCTATAGTAAACACAGTACAGAGTGCTTCCATATACCCCTCACTCGGTCCCCCCTCTGTTGACATATACATCACCATGTTGGATTTGCCAAAATTAAAAATCATTCCCACACCTTGGTACATTTCTACTTGTACATTACTGTTAACTGCAGGCTGTGTTCAGATTTCACTAATTTTTCCACTTATGTCCTTTTTCTGTCCCAGGATCCAATCTAGATACCTCATTGCATTTAATTATCATGTCTCCTCAGTTCCCTCTGGTTTGTGACAGTTTCTCAGTCCTTCCTTGTTTTCCACGACCTTGACAATTTCAAGGCGTACTGCACGGGTATTTTGTATATAGAATATTCTTAACTTGGGTTTGTCTGAGGTTGCGCTCATGATTATATGGCAGTTGAGGCTTTGCAGAAAGAATACCACAGAGGTGAGGTGCCTCTCTTACCACATCAACTCAGGGAGGAGCTAAAATCCGTGTTTCTTATCACTAGTGATGCTAACTCTGGGTACTTGGTGGCCAGGTCTCTCTCCAGTTTCTCTTTGGATTGAGTCTAGGTCCAGCCCACACTCAAAAGCAGTGGGAGGTGAAGCGGGTACTTTTTTTTTTAAGGTGAAGATTTAAATGTTTTTCTTAAAAGAATGGGAATATTCAAAGAAGGAATAATTGTACATCTTCTGACCTGCGGTTGTGATATCCTAGGCATAGAGGAGGCTCTTTTAAACTAGAGTCTCCCTTTCTTTTTACTTAAGGATAGCATAGTTTAATCCCTGGGGAGGAATTTCCCTGCATCTCCACCCCATTTTCCGATCCCCCCCCCCCCAACAACCTCTGTTTAATCATTCTGTATCGTAACAATTTGTACATTTCTTCCTTTGGTCATGTAAAAAGTAAGCGAAGACTCAATCTTGGTTATATGTACAAAAAGATTAATGTCTTTCATGAATTGCTCCTTTTCCTCTCCTCCTGGAGGGAAGGCATCAGATTAAATTTTTCTCCTTCCTCCTTGCAGTACCTGAGGTTGTAACTAATACTCAGTAAATGCTTTTTATCAAACTGGATTCGATCAGAGATGAAAGAGCTTCTAAATAATACACAATTCTTTCATCAAACTGTCAGACCCAATAAGTGCCAATAAAATTGGGAAGAGGAATTCAATTCTGAGGCCAAGCCCCAGTGACATTTTCTCACAAAGATTCATAATAATATTCATCGCCACTGCCTGACTTTTCATTTCCTATTGTTCTTTGTGGAAGGGCTGTTAGCTTTGGATGATGCTTTGTTTTGTTTTGTTTTTTCAAAAACAAAGAATAATACACTGACTTTTGAGAAAAGTACAAAGTTAATGAAATGTTACCAAAAGGGATAGAAAAGAGGAACTACAAAGGACAAATTAAATTCTGTCCTTTTTTAGCCTTGAGGGTGCCAAGTTTTGTATTTTAACAAGCGTAAGCCATCCTTTGTCATGTCCGGAGGGAGAGAAGCTTTCGGCCCTAAGAAAGAAGGACTACAAAGTCCTTCCCTGGCAGTCCTGCGCTCTTTTTTCTCTCTTAAAAGAGAAACCTGTGATCCTTGTGGAAATATGAGAAAATGTATATAAGAAAAAAGGGAAATTTTCCCCTACACTTGGACAAATGGGAAAGAGGGAAATGTATATTGTTTTAGATTTGGGTGGCATCTTTTGTATTTGTCTAGACTGAGAGGAAAAAATGGCCTTCACAGGGAAAAGAAACTTATCCAAGAGAAAGCGGGGGTGAGGGAGAGATACAGGAACGTGTTGTCTCCCTGCGTGGTGTGAGGTGACGGGGCAGCCCTCCTTCACCCAGCGTGACTCCCGCACCAGGAGGCCCCTGGCACCCTGGCCTGCCAGGCACTTTTGGATAAAACAAGAAGGTATGGGTTCAAATGGTCATCTTGAAAAGGATCATCATTAACTTTTCTCTTTTCTTTTTCTTCCGTCTGCTGGTGGGGTGGGGTGGAGACCACCACCTCTCATTTGCTGAGCCGAAACCTGAGCATCCCTGAACATGTGAGGCTGTTTCTCTCTAGAGAGTCACCTGGGCAATGATGTCGCTTGACATTATTTTCAGTGTAGCTGAGAAATGATCATGGTGTAGTGCGGTGGCCAGCAAACTACTGCCTGTGGGCCAAATCGAGTTGTTTTTGTAAGTGAAATTGTATTGAAGAACTGCCCTGGCCGCTCATTTACATATTGTCTATGGCTGCTTTTGTGCTGAAATGGCAGAGCTGAGCAGTTGCAACAGAAACCTAATGGCACGCAAAGACTGACCTTTCATGTAAAAATGTTTGCCAACCCCCTTGGTCTTAGGAAGAGAAAATGGACTTGAAGTTAATATATCCAGCTGCTGGTCCCAGATCTACCCCTATGAGTGTGTGTCTTTGAACAGGTCCCTTTTCCTCCCTATATCTTGATGTCTTCATGTAAAGATTTCTCAATTCTTTTGCAACTTTCACTCTGAAGCGCAGTGAAAAAGGTGGCCCAGAGCTGCCAGTGAGAAGGCACTGCAGGATGTGCAGAGGGAAGAAACAGTCCGTCCCTGAAATGGAAGTACACTAGCCAATGACAGGTACAGAGAGACTTCCTTTCACCCTTTACTCGCCACCCCTTTGTCCTTGTGTTTCAGTAACTCATAAACACCGAAGAACAAATATTAAAATCTGGATGGATGTCCTATACCTTTTAACTACATGTGAGCCTGCTTACATTACCTGTGGCTTCCGATACATTTGTATGTGTTTCTATCATCTTGTTTTTGCTTCCTATCTGTGCTTTGATCAGACACCTCCCGTGCCCAGCCATACATCATACTAATCCACTACTTTATTGTTGTGGCAACCGTCTCCACACAGATGCAGTGCAACAGCAGTTCATCTCAGCTGCCCTGTGTGTCTTTCATCTCTTCCCCTTGGGGCAGCTCTGTTGCCGCCACGTGGCATAGCTCCAAAAGCGCACTCACCATTTCAATGCACGCAGATGCTTGGAGTGGTGAACAGCTAACACCCTCTGGCCAATAGGTGATGGATAGAAACTAGCAGATACACACTACCCCTCTCCTTCCCTCAGGGGCACCGTTGTGGGGTATCTTCTCCATGTCTTTGCACTGGGCTCCTGCTGACATTTCAGTGATGATTATCTAGATAACATATCCCTGGACTGGCTTTCCACCCTCCCCTGTCTCACTCCTCCCATTACCCTACTGCTGGTCTCCAGGGCAGTTTCCCCAAACAAACCACCTGTGCACAAGCATTACTTTCAGTCTTGACTTGGGAGGCAACCCACACTAGGATATCTTTTTTCCCTTTATTTCCATTTTCTCCTTTCTCTTATTGTTTTGGAATGATTGAGGTATTTTCCACCTTATTCTATCTTTTCCCTTCAATGGTTTAAAATTTATATAGCACATTTATATTATTTAGTGATTACCTTTGAAATATTAACTCACATCATTAGCGTAATTTTAAATTAATCTTTACCTTCTTTCTGAAAAACACAAGGAACTTGAAGTTTTTTAAACCTAACTGAGCACTTTGATTTATGTGGTATTATTGTCCAGTATTTGCGTTCTGCATTTTTAACTCAATCAATTAGACATTGTTGTTTTGGCTGCTTACACCATCCGTAGCTGTTTACACTTCTTTCCTTAGTACCATCTTCTTTGCTTGGTTTTCCTTGTATTCTCAACCCTCCTTCTTCCTGAAATATAAAGATTAGAAGTCCCTCTAATGCAAGTCTGTGCTGATCAACCCTCTCAGACTTTGTTTATCAGGAAAAGTATTTATTTAATCCTTGTTTTTGAAAGGTAGCTCAGCTAGAAATGCAATTCTAAGTTGAAAATATTTTCTTTCATCAGTTAAAGATATTATACCATTGTCTTCTGGGCCCGTTGCTACTGAAAAGTCAGATGCAATCTACTTTCTTTTTTGTGTAAATAATGTTTGTTTTTCTCTGTCTATCTTGAAGTCAATTTATTTCACTTAGGTTCTACTATTTCGTATGACATGCCTAAATTATCAATTTATTTTCTTTTTCTTATATAAAGATTATTGGGATTTTGAATCTAAGGAGTCATATCTTTTATCAATTTTGGAAAATTCTCAACCACGAAATATCAACATTACATGTCCCTTGTTTTTTTCTATTAAAGTTTTGGAACTTTGAGTAAATGTATGTTTTACCATTCTTGCTCTTTCTTCAACGTTTCTCAATATCTCTTTCACTTTTTTCTTTCTTTTTTTTTAAATAATATTTTTTAAAGGTCAACTTTATTTTTTTTAAAGATTTTATTTATTTATTTTTAGACAGAAGGGAAGGGAGGGAGAAAGAGAGGGAGAGAAACATCAATGTGTGGTTGCCTCTCATGTGGCCCCCACTGGGGACCTGGCCTGTAACCCAGGCATGTGCCCTGACTGGGAATAGAACTGGCGACTCTTTGGTTAGCAAACCAACACTCAACCCATTGAGCCACACCAGCCAAGGCTGTTTTATTATTTTTGATTTTGAGTACATGTTTGCTCAAACTCCATCAGTACAAATTCTTTGAGGCCCGAAGTGTGATTATTTTGAAGAAATAGCATTTGTTTCTGCCAGGTTCCTTGGGCTACTAAAAAACCTAGTTCACCCATAAGTGAGTTTAGTTAAAATTCTCAAATTGTAAGTTATAGAACTACATAAATATTGTGAATTCAGTGTATAAACCCATGTGAAACCAGTAACAACCATGAATTCTTAGAGGGGAACTCTACCTACTTCCCTGCTCATCTAGAGCCAAAGCCCAAGATATTTCTGGAGTTGTCCTAGTTCACCTTTTTCTTATGTGCCACTGATTTTATATACAAATATGTACTCTAAGTTCCTATGTACACGTGTGTATATATAGATATAGGTGTATATATATATATATATATATATAATCACAGACATTTCTCTGATATGTCCCCTCACCCTGCAAAAGCCAAAGGCTTTGCCCCTCTCCCTCAGCTGCATGTGGTCACCAACGCCAGGGCTCCCAGCTTCTTAGCCCAGGGGCTGCCCCAGGAGCAGTGGTGGCTCCCAGGCTCCCTTCACATCCGGAAGTCATATGCTCACATTTTTCCGGTTTTCTGAAAAATATCCTTGCTTTATTACAATTTGCTTTGTGAATTTAAAAGCTTTCTAATATTTTTTTTTAATTTGTGTTTGGTAATCAGAGTTTCAGGATTGGTAGTCAGCTTATATTTCCAAAAATAAAAGACTTTGTGAGAACTAGAAATCACAGATTTGATCATTTACTATCGATCTTATTCCCCAGCACTCTCATGCCCAAGCAAAGAAGAAACGATCTTTTGGGAACCAAAAATCTTTAACATTACAATGTAATTATTTTCCTTTTTTTATAGAAAGCAAATAGAAAATATAAATGTTTTATATTGTTATTAAGCAAGAGAGGCAAACTGCAAGTTCATTCACAAAAAATAAGTTTCATATCTGTGACAAGGAAAATATGCTGTGTCTATAATTTCTATGTTTAAAGTCTCTCTTTGTTTAGAAATCATGTTTGCATGATATTATACATACAGATATATATTACATATTCCATATAATAGGTGTTATATGTAGCAAATATATGTAGAGAGAGAAAACTTCCCTTCAGTGTCCCCAAATAAATTAGAAGATAAGATTGCTTATAGCACAATTCTGCCACAAGGAAGGAAATAAAAAGTCAGAGCATCTCCAACTACTTGAACAATTTCCTGGTTGCCCCCACAGAAGATCAGCCATGTGGTTGCAGGAGAAATCTACTTGCGTTTCCAGCCCGTCACTGGGAAAGTTCAATTATTGCCAAAGTCCAGTCTATTCTGGCTATTGAATGATTTCCCTTTTTGTGGAATGCCAAAGGTGTGAGGTTAGTATCTGAAAGGTGCATAGCATTCCACTGAATTTGAAAAAGGGAATTTTAATAAGTAATAAAGGGGACATTTTGAGCAGAGAGAGACTAAGGTATTCTCTTAGAATTCTGAATTTCCACATCTTGTTATAATGACAAGAATCAAAGAAACTTTATCCCAGAGAGGAAAAATATTCCTAATTTTCCAAGCCCTATATTCACTCCCACCCCACCACTAAAACGCACATACCTGCACCTCCAAACAATATGCTTGGTTGCATTATCTTCCAGCCAAGATCCATTATGTGAAGCAGACTCTATAGAAAAGCACCTCATTGGATCTATGTCACAGTGTCTAGTATGTGTCCTACGGTGCGTACTCCCTCAGTATGAGGTGATCCTGTTGTGATCATTTCTGTTGACTGCAGTGCCATCTGAGTGTGCCAAGGCCCTTTCTTTTCCGGGAACTTGGAGAGGAGAACAGGCGTGGCACCCAAATGTTTCAGCTTGCTTTTCTTTTGCTTGCAGTCACATATCTCCTGGACCCTGGGGTCTCTCTGCCATGGTCCTTATCCAATCCCAGAACTGACCTTTTTATGGTACTAAGTTTTCGCATCTGCATGGGGTGGTTATTTCCTTCAGCCATTCAACATCCTGCGTTTATACAATTCTGCCCTATGTGAGTTTCAGTGAGAGGCAGCTGCCACTAGGATATGGATCTATGACCTAGATTCTGTGTCATAGAAATTTGAACTTCATAGGCAAAATAAAGGATGACCAATCTCTGCAGCAAGCTCAACTTTGCATGTGGTAACAGCCTTCATATTTTATTGAGTACATACATGAATAAGTGTTGGGATGACACATCCAGAATTGTTTTTCTTATGACCTTGACATGACAGGCATCCCACAGGTGGTCCTTGACATCTGTCAGACTGAGTGGGCTGTGCTGCTGTGGGCACTTTCCCTCACACTTCCACCTACTCTGGCTTCTCGGGTTTGCCAGTCCTTCCTTTTCTCTGCGCTCTCGTTCTGTCAAGCAGTCTATGAAGATACATGCTCAGGAGACATTGTAGAGAAGGATCAGAACCAAATGAAATGTTTTATAAGTTTAGATGTCCAGGAGAAACGCTGAAGGAAGGGCATTTGTGAATTAAAAACTGAGAAAAAGGAATCATGGCTTCCTAGATCTGTGGAACGAGAGAAGCTGAGAGAAGCAGTGTTGAAGACGGGGAAGATGGCCACAAACCACTGCACAATTTTGCATGTCACCCTTCCTCGTCTGGGCCTCAGCATCCACACATGAATTATAATCGAACATTAAGATCCTGGCCAGTTCTGACATTGTATTTTCAGAGGGAAAAAGAATGTCGACCTATGATTTTCCTTTCACCCAGTTAAAAACCCACCAACAAAAATTAAACATCGGGGCACAAGCAGTTAGCCCTGTTATCGTGGATGGGAAGCTGGGCCAAACCGGGCTAAGGACTCGGCTGCTGGGAGCCTAAAAGCGGTAGCTCAGGTTTCCCAGTTCCAAAGGCTTGCGATGCAGCCGGGATTAGCGTTGCCTGCAGCCTATGGTTAATGACTGTTTGTGTGCTAACAGTCTGCTGTTATGCCGGCAAAACGCCCATAAAGACTATGCTTGGATTTTTGGGAGAGACCACATATTTTCCCCCATGGATGGCAAAGCTGTTTAGAGAACAGAAAGATTCTGGAACATGTTGCCTAACACCCAATTGAACACCAGGCTCTGAGCATCCATTGTTACGATGGTGGAGGCAGTTGGCATCTGCGCTGTGAAACGGAACATTAATACCCACCGAGAATGCCTGGACTCAATCTCTCCTCCATCACTGCTCTATTAATCTCTTTCTTTCTTTTTTTTTTCAGTGCTGATAAACTTAAAAAGGACTTCCACACCCCCAAGGGGAGGGATATACTCATATTTCTGACAAGATTCCACACCAAAAGTGATTTTGAATTTTCAGTCACCAAAGGATTTGATATTGTATCATTTCTGAAAATTTCAGTGGTTTCTTATTGCTAAAGAATAAAGTTCAAACTTCTTTACATTTAAGCCCCACTTTATATGCTCCCAACCTTGGTTTCAGGCTGATTATACACCACTCGACTTCATTCTAATCCTGCTTTAGCCATATATGACTTTTTAATGATTTGAGACCATGGCTGGGGTTTTTCAGCCTGCATCATCTTTGCTCACTCTCTTGCTGCACCCAGAACGTCCGTCTATCATTTCTGCTTGCTGACATCATCTCTGTCTTTTAAAGTGAAGCCTAAATGTCCTTCATTTACAAAGTTATTGTTGAGTCTTTAGCCGTCCTTTCTCTTATTTATTCCCTTGAAATCTGCTTTGTGGCTGGATGATTTGTGTGTGTACTCTGATGTTGTCTAGTAGGCTCTAAACTTATTGAAAAGAAGAACTGTGTTTCATTCACATCCCTATTCCCTCTGGAGCCCCACACAGGGCCCCACAGACCAGGAGCCCAATGACTGCTGAACCATCTCTGTCTACTCTGTTCTGACTCAAAACTTAATTTTGACCCAAGAAACCAAAGGGACTTAAATGTGGACACCACACCTCTGTTGGTAGACTTGTGATCCAGAGAGGCCAAGAATATACGGAGTTCACTTCGATTCCTTTGACTGATAAAATGGAATAAGACTGTGGGCAAATGCTCATATTCCTTTTTTAGTACTTGTATATTCTGACCAAATCTGCTTTTGAAAAGTAATTATGTTCTTGTAGTCTTGGAATTTAGTAAGTTAGCAACTTAAAGCAGGTTGAGTCAGAAGCAGGTTGTAAATTTTAGAGGGGAGCTTTGGGGCTCAAGAGTAAAGAAAATTACTCCTTTGTGATTGAGAATATAATTACAAAGATTCACACACAGATACAGAGAAATACCATAATCTTCAGTCTTTGGGGGCTCCTGCCAAGTTGCATGAAAGAGAAAAGTTGACTTCTGAAAAGAAGCAGGGGATAAAAACTTCTGAGGAATCAACAAGAATAGAGAACTGGAGAGAGACAACACAAGGTGGTTCCCTTTGAAGGGGGCCAGGGGACCCAGAGAGGCCCCCATGGGTGAGGGGACTAGAGAACGTCAACCCCAGGGTAGGAGCCTTAAATAAAGATCAAGGAGAAAGCTTGATCTTGGACCTAGATATTCTCATGTCTTTAAGATTGGCCTAGAAATATGTCTTTTTGAGACAATGTCTTTTAACTTTATGTTTATTAGTAACTTTTTAAAGAATGTCCTTTTTTCTTACCTATTAGACAACCGCTCCTAAAATTGTCATCCCAAGAAGACAAATTTAAATGACCGAGTTAGTTCCAGAATTTGGATGAGTATTAGAATGAGAAGAGAAAATGAAGAGCCTTCTGTGTTAACGTTTTTAAGGCCTCACATTCACCTTTCTCTCATAATTATCTATCAGGTCTGTAATAGAAGATGAATCAGTGCTGCCTGTAATATACAAACACATATTGGATATCCCAATGTGAAAACAGAACAATACCCCTACTTATATGAAAGATACATTGTGATGAAAATAAAGAAAAAAAAGCTGTGACCAAAAATATTGATTCTAGGGATAGAAATATCAAAGTAGGCATGTAGATTCATTCCACAATGTCACAGAAGGTGGTACATTGTGACCCAAAATCTCTATGGTAACCCAGCTGTCGGTGATATGCCTTCAAGAGGGTTATTAAATAGTGATGTATGTGTGTACTTAAAGAAGGCCTCTTATATCAAAATCAGTACCTTCCCTCTCTTCTTCTCTAAGTATAATAACTTGTCTGATGCACTGTCGTGCTCCTTTTGGCTCGTATGAGCTTCGTTTTCCTTTGTCAGGCGTCTCGAGATATAGAGAATTTATTGAGAATGTACACTACAGTCAGGTATACTAATCTTTTCTATTTTCTGTGGAACATCTAGACATGAATCACCTACAGCTCCAGGTGCATATTCTGTTAATTCACCAAAGACGGCTTCCAGAAGCACACAGGCCAGTGTAAGGGAAGAAGATTCTCACAGAAATATTTAAAATAGTTATACAACATAACAGATGTTTATTTTTAAATGGAGGAAAGTTCCAGCAGCAATGGTGTTGTGAGTGAACAGTGAAGTTCATTAACCCTAAAAGGCTTTGTTTCTTCAGCTATGAAACGTGGATGGTGCCAATACCTGCTGCGCAGGGTAGTTGTATTTGAAAACACACAAGGGGGGTAAAGTGTGCAGCAGGTGATCAATAAGTAGCGGTTGCTGTTACTGTAGGGGTTTACATACAGTCGAGAAGACTTGGCTGTGGCAGCTGAGCTAGGGCCAAGAGCAATTGGAAGAGAAGGAACCAGAGGGCGTTCCAGAAGAGCACCTGGAAGAGGGTAAGGGCACAGCAGTGGGGAAGGTGGGGTTACAAGTCAAATGTCTGGGGCTGCGAGTAGAGACTCTGGTTGGAATTCAAACTTGGAACAGAAAATGAGGGTTAGGTGCGGGGATCACGTTCAGGATGATTTTGAATTCCACGTGGAACCATTTGTGCTTTCTGCTATGGGCAATGGATAACTACTAGGTGTCTTTCAGTCCAGAAAAAAACAATAAAAGCTGTGGTTTTGAAAAACTAATCTCACTAACCTAGGAAGGTTGAATTGGGGTCAGAAGAGGTCAGGAACTGAGAGACCATGGTGATGAGTCACTGGTGACTCAGGTGGGAGGACCCAGTCGAGGAAGACCAAACCAGGGCCAGTAGCAGATTGGATAAGGGTGAGGACAGGATTGGGATCTCAAATACAGGTGACCGGGGGAATGAGTGATGTTGGTGCCGTGGACAGAAAGGAGGAGGTCTAAGGACAGGAAGAAGAGGGGTTGTGAGCAAAAGTTTTCCAAGGACACCTCTTCAGGTCTCTTTACTGAGCCAATAACAGTACCTCCCGTGTCTGCGTGAGCTCTCTCGATGTCTTGGACCCCACGTTAAATGTTTTGTCCACGTATCACCTTTCCCCTCATAAAACTAGTAAGAATTATCCTTATTATTCCTATTTTACAAATAAAGGGAAGTAAGAATAGCAAGGATTACTTGCCCTACATTATAAGACCACTAAATAGAAAAGCCAGGATTCTAACACAGAACTCAACCCTTCCTCATTCTTCCTTCCTATACTGCTGGGTTTTACTTAAAGAGGTGTTGTCCAAATTTTATGTCCAGATTCTTCCAGTCTTGGAACACAGCTTCATTCATGTTGAACGAATGAGCAAGTTGAAGCTATGAAGGCAACTGGATTTGTTGTAGCGGGAAGTCCGGAGGAAGGAAAGAGGCTGGAACCTGGCTGTGCAGATGTGTCTGCAATTAGAGTGCAGGCCAGGAGTGGGAGCGGGGCACCTGCATTCACTTTTCACTTTCACGGCTTATTAGCAATGCTCTGGGCTTTGATTTTCTCGTCCTTGGTATGGTGATAATATATCTACATCCAAAAGCTTTGAAAATCAGAGTAAATAGGACTGAATATGTGTAGTGGCTGGTAAAGGAATTTACAAGTATCAGGTATTGTGGAGAATCGGAGCAGGACAAGGGACCAGTGAAGTTACATAGCAAAGCCATCGGGCCCAGTAGGGGAGATCATGGCACATTGTGCCTTGGGTGCTGAGGAAGGTGAGTTTCAGGAAGAGGGCATCATGAAGGGCTCAGAGTGGTGAGGAGAGAGTTGGTGGTCAGCAGATCTTTGGTCACCTTGGGGAGAATGGCTTCTGGTGAAAGGTGGGACAGAAGCTAGATTTTTCAAGATTAAGGAGAAAGTGGGTGGTAAGGAAATGGGGGCTGTGGGGTGTAGACCACTTATTTAAAAAGTTTACAAAAAAGGAAGCAAAAAAAAAAAAGGGACAGTAGCTTGAGGGGCAGCTTAAATTCTTACCGCTTCCATGAGGTAGACATTTTTACAGGGATCAACACCTTAAAGTAAGGAGATTAGGGCTGTTGGTGGAATCGCAGTCAGCCAGAGGCTGGAGGAGCCTTTTCTTCTTTGACACGTTGTGCGCTTGCCAAAACCCCTGAGTCCACACCATGACTAGACATTGGCCTATTCTGCCGAACTGTGAAGCTGACCCTGTGCAGCTAGAGAATTGGGGGTTCAACTATCTTACAATCTGTTTTATATTTTCATAACATCTGAACAATATTTTCAATGATTTGCTTATAATAATGATGCTATGAAGTAGACCTGCATCGGGGAGAATAAAGCCCAGTTATCTAAAAGTTCTACCTCTCTTAATTCCTGGCTTTCAAAACACCAAATTGCACTAGGAAGTAGAGGGGAAAAGGATTTTGAGTTGTAAATAGCTCTCACAATGTTCATAAATTTCAGTCCATAGCAAAAGAAGTAGCATTTCCTTTAGACCTCTTCATCTCACCATTTTATGAAAAGTGAGGCAGTTAGCATCGCTTTCAAATTCCCACATAATCTTGGCTCCGGCCACCGAGCTCCCCTGCTCCAGCACACACTTTCTCCAGTCTGTCTTCAGGCCCTCAAATGCCCCCTCACACTCCTGGCAGCCCTTTCTCTTCTCTGTACCTGTGTTTATCCTGTAATGGCCTCCTCATCTCCTCCCCCACCTGCCCCAGTTCCAATTTTATCCACCTAAAAGTCTTAGTTCAATTCTTATTTACTTGAAAAGGTTGTTCCGACAACTCTTCTTTTTACAGGATTTTTCTTCCCCAGAACCCTACAAATTGATAGTCCATTCCATATTAACTTTGACTTACGTAAAGTTTTCTGTGATATCTGAATTTTCCATGTCTGGTATTTCAGGTACCATTTCTTATAATTCTACATCTCTTAAATTCCTATCTAACTCTTGTGCATTTCGTATGTGTTGATTTGAAAACGATGTAAGGCAGGGGTTTACGTGTAAATGCCAGGGCCTTGAGGAGAGTTTCTCAAGGCGCTGATTTGATAACCATGAACCCAACATCTCTCCAAGATGCCCCCTTGAGCGACAACTCCCCACGATACAAAGTGAGGAGTGGCGGAAGAGCAGTGATGATGTTCAGGGGTGGGGAGACAGGCTAACAACTAATGAGGAACACTTGTCACCTTAGTTCCTGAAGCATCCAGAAACCCAGCTGGAACTGGAAAGGCTAGCATCGCCTGATTGATGGATTCGTTCCCCTTTACGGTCCAGCATAGTTGTCTTTCATGCCAGAGATATTACGTATTGATTTCTGGGGTGCAAAAACATAAAAGGATTAGGATGATCGGAGTGCAGCACAGACATGCAGCCACAGTGCCTTCTCCTGTCCTCTTCTCTCTTCTCCGCAGTCCTGAAAGGAAAGTTAAGAGCACGTTTTCACGTCCTGGTTTATGGTGTCCACATGTTTTACAAGGTTTAGCATTAGTTATTCCTCAGAATACTCCCATTGGAAGGTGAGGTGATGCTCTTGAACACATGCTACCTCGCAGCTCTGCAAGCAGAGGCACAGAAAAGCTTGGCAGAGTGGCCCAGCAACTTGATGGCAGACACATGACTCCTCAGGGTCCTGTCTACTGCTGAGGCTGCCCAACAGGGGCTGAGAGAGGATGCTCGAGCACCAGGGAATCCCCAGTGCCCATGACTGGGGACCCTGGACCACCCAAGGAAACAGAACTATGCATTAGCGTGCAACGGCAATCAGGTGTAAATTGTTATCATACCCTAAACAGAGGAAGTGGGTGGGCAGATAGAATCATAAGGAAACGGGAATTTTAAGTCTGAGTTTAAAAGAGAGAATGGATGAATCATGGCAGAGCTGGCTCTCAATAAATGACATAGTGTTGCAGTAATCGACTCTGGGAGGGGGGGAACATAGAACCCTGTTTTTCCCCTATTTCGACAGATGCTTGAGTAGAAAGGGCTTTATAATGCACTGGCTTGCGACGAGTTAGTATTCTAACTTCATCTCCCCCTTTACGGCTCTTCCTGATGTTATCCGATGACAAAGCAGCTCTTTGCCATTTAAAGGTCAAATGCCAGGAACAGAAAGATGGCATTTTATCATTGGATGAGTGCAAGTAGAAGGGAATGAAAACTGGGTGAACTGAGCCAAGTGCAATCAGGTCCCTGGGTTGAGATTTCATGAAAATGTGAAATGCACCTTCAATTAACCTTTTACAAATACCTGGTCATGAGGACCGTTTATTTGAAGGTTGCTAGCTGTGTTTGGAATGCATTTCTCTGCCGCTGAAATGAGGAGGCATGCCATCTGACTCTCCTCTAGTCTCACAGATTAGAAACAGCCCTGCACCTTCCCGTGGTTCCCAGGGAGCGAGACCCCTCTGATACCCCTGAGCACAGAGCCCAGGCCACCAGGGGCAGTGGAGCTGGGACCTTCCTCCAGCAAAGAGCGTTTGGTCTATCTTAGGAAGAATTTTAAGTATTGGTCTCCGTGAGAAATTTTATAGAGAAGTATACATTGCAGAATAGAATATTAATAATTACAAGAGTAAATATAATGCAGCTCTATGTTGGAGGTTACTTTATAATTAAAAAGTATTTTCTGCATGTTTGGTCTCTTTTAAATGCTTTCAACACCAGGAAGGAGAAAGCAGGTATTATTTATATGACTCAGACGTGAATGGCTCAGGGTCACCCAGCCCTGAAGTGGTGGAGCTGGGATTTTGAGTCACGAGGATTTTTTTCCAGTGCAGTCTTCTTTCTGCCATTGCGGTCTCCTCCCAGCATCACTAAGGAGGGCAGGGCTCAGTTTTTCAGGAAGAGGAGATAACTCCCTTCTACCCTAGTGGAAATTCCAAGCAATTCCATCTGATCAGGAGGACCTGGATATGCATGTTTCCCTTTCTCCATCACCTTGATTCTCTGAACAAAGAGTGTGAAGCCTCATGGTTCTTTAAGATAAGGCCCCCTGTCCAGGACTGCGGACTGGAGCAGCGCCACAGTCTCAGCCCTGCCTGGTGCTGTGCTGTGGGCTTTGCTGGCTAAGCTTCCATAGGCCTCCAACCGTCGCTGGAGGCAGGTATTCTCTTCCTTCAACGGAAAGCGAGGAATGGGAAACTTGAAGTGGTTAAGAATCCCTTCGAGATCACTTCTCTTGTAGAAGATCTGGATTCAGACCCCAAGCCGGCAAACTCTGCAAGCCTCTGCTCTTCCAGGGCGTGGATTCCCCAGCAGGCAGACCCAGGCATGGGGGCAGACGAGGCCCTTGGGATTGCTCAGCCATGCAGGCCGATGGCCATTCCAGCGCAGTTTGATCCCGGGGCCCACCATGCCTTGCCTTTTCTGGACCTGGGAGGCTTTGCAAAGTGGCATCTGGAACTACTGTGGCAAGGCTAGGGAATTCAGTGTTTGGAAAATAGTATCACACACTTGTACCAAGTTCAAGTCTAAACACCCAGTAAATCATATGCAAAGGACAGAAAGTCCGATTTCTTCACTTTTACAATGGAAGTAAGAAATACGACTGTATTCATATTTTTATCGATAATAATCCACAAATTTTTCCCTCTTATTTCATTACTCTTTTTTTTTTGTTTTTGTCAACGTAAGGAGAGCAGGAAAATGGTGGGTATTTGGAGCCAAACAGTATTATTGGAAATGCTGACTTTGTACATAAAACCCTGGTGGGGACGTAGGAAGAAGTTCCCCTCTGCTGAGGTCCCTTTAACTCCAGAGCTGTCGACATCTTAGGAGGCTTTGTTCCAGGCAAACCCTCAACACTGAAGTCATTAGGCCTGTAATTTACCCCCTACTAGAACATGAGAAAATGTAATCAAATAAATATTATTGTTTTTCCTTCCTTTCTTAGCAAATTACCACCTTCCGCTCCTCTCTTCCCCCAGGCTCTATGAGTCGGGCAAGTCTGGAACGGATCTCCCCACAGAAAAACCTTTTAAATCAAAATGCTGCCATCTGTGAGAAGTTCCCCGTCCCTAAGCCCAGAAACCCCCTTCAAAAATCAGGAAATAAATGCCAATTTGGCTCCAACTGAAGATACTCAATTGGGCTATTAAATTCCACATAGTAATTTACATGTGTGTCATAAAATATAAATTGCCCAAACAAAATGTACGCTGATGGCACCAGGGCAAAGACTTAATACTCTCTTCTCCCCAGGGAAATTCTGCACGATCGCACCCACGGAGTGTGAGCAAGGTGCGGAGGCTTGGGAGAAAGGAATTGAGGAGAAGGAAGAAAGAGTAAGAAGAGAAGGAAAAAATAAAGGAAGGGAAGCATACGAATGGTGGAGGGCTTGTCTTTTCTGCCTACGAGATACATCTGTTCCAATGTGTGTGTGTGTTTCCTAAATATGTGCCAGAGATTTGCCACTGCGGTTGGCAACTGTTCACTTACGTGCA
This sequence comes from Micronycteris hirsuta, assembly GCA_004026765.1. Classification (NCBI taxonomy): domain Eukaryota; kingdom Metazoa; phylum Chordata; class Mammalia; order Chiroptera; family Phyllostomidae; genus Micronycteris; species Micronycteris hirsuta. The sequence continues at coordinate 115,493 of PVJI01001213.1, forward strand.
TGTCCCAGGTGCACCAGTGTTTGCTTTCACATCCCTAATGAGGACAGACTTAACCAGAGCCCACGGGCTGGGGAGCAAGTCAACAAGTGCTGCTCTGCAGAGGAAATCTTTGAGAGTCGGCTTTGAGGACTTTGTCTTGTTGAGACACACAGCAGCCTTTAATAAGTTTGCTTCCTTGTTTTTTTCATTGCTCCCCTCTTTTTTCTGTTTCTTCCTCCTTCTCTCTCCTGCTCCCCCTCTTTCTCCACCCCCTCTCCCTCCCTCCCTTCTTTCTTTCCTTTCTTAGCTCATAATAATGTAAAATAATATAATAAGCATCCACGATCCTGCCATCCCAAATGAAAAGTGGGAATTGGGCAGTAACCTATGTATAGCCATGTGATTTTCCTGTCCCACTCCTCGCTTTCCGCCACCTGAGGGGCCATCGTCCTGAGTCCTGTACGCATCACGCCCTTGCTTTCCCTTTCATGTGCACTTACGGTACCTGTATGTGTTTCTAAGATTATGAACACATTCAATTTTTAGCTTCATGAAAAGGACATGGAGCCATATGTAGTCTTCACAAACTTAATGGTGTATTGCTAAGACGTACGCAGACTGTTGCACGTCACTATATTTGCGGATTTGGGTAGCTATATAATGTCCCATTGTCTCCATATAGCAGTGTCCTCAACTACTCTCCCTGACTGGACATTTTAGTTGTTCCCTGGTTTTTGCCGCAGCAAGCCGCTCTGGTAACACCAGTCTTGTGCGTTTCTCTTGTGCCCTTGTTTCTCTCCGTAGGCATGTAGGAGTGGCCACGCTGAGCGGCTGGGCATGTGAACGCTCAATGCCGGGAACAAATGACGCAGAACCGTTGCGCCTCAGAGAACCTGCAGATCTCTGTCCTCTGCTGCGCCAGATATTGGCGGCTTCATAAAGTTTTGTCAATCAGATGAGTATAAAATGTTAACTTGTCATCACGAATTGCATTGCCATCATCACTAATGATACCAAATATCTCCAACATGTTGGTTGGCTACATGTGAACTGCGCATTTAAGACACTTGCTCATCTTTCTATTTGTTCTCTTATTACTTCTTTATATAAATTACCTCTTCTTGATATGAATGCTTTATTTCTGCACTTTGCAAATATCTTCTCCTAGTTTGTAGATTATTTACCCTTTTAAAAGTATCTTTTAATTAATAATTTTAAAAAGTCAAATTTCCCAGTTTTTTTTCCTATAGTGCATAGTTTTTTGTGTGCCTTGTTTAAGGAAATCATTCTTATGCCCAGGACTAAATAATATTTATAATTTCTACTAAGTATTTTAAAGTTTTATTTTGATATTTGAAACTTTAATCCATTTCAGATTGTCTTCTATATATGGCGTGAGGTAGAGAGGCAGTTATTTTTCCCATATGAACAACCAGTTTTTTCCTGCTCCATTTTTAAAGTCTTTTTTCTTCCCTACTAATCTCACACGTCGCCTGTCTCGCTCCCTAGTTCTGGGTTTTCTCTTCTTGCCTACTGATCAATTTGTCTACCTTGCACCAGTGCCACACTGCCCCCAAACTATAACTTTATAAAAAGTCCTCCTCCCTAGGACAAGTCCCTTCATACTGCTTATATATATATTTTAAAATCCTGGTAATTCTTGGCCCTTTACACTTGAATATAAATTTTAGGATTATCTTACCAAGATAATTCATTGCCTTGAAAGATTCTATGGGTGTCCTATTTGAAAATGCAATGAATCCATAGATTATTTGGGGGAATATTTGCATATTTACAACATTAAGTCTTAACAATAAGTATGTTTTATTTTTCATTTAGGACTTTTAGTATCTCTTCACACATTTTTAATATTTTTTCTTCAGATATCTTATAAATATATTGTTCACTTTGTTCCTTTTTATGCTTACTATCCTCTGGCGTTACTCTAAACTTTGACTTCTTTTAATAATGTTTCTGGTTGTTACTGCTGTTTCAAAACTTGATTGACTTTTGTATATAAATCATACAAGAAACATGTATGTATGAGGGGGGTCCCCAAAACCCTGAATTTATTTGTAAAAAATTATGTATTTATGCTTACATGTTTAAACTTCGGTCACCTTCCAGGTACTCTCCACTTAATGCAAAACACCCATTGAGGCATTTTTCCCACTGCTTGCCAGTTTTTGAAGTCATCGATTTTGATGCCTTTTAGTGCTTCAGCTGTTTTTTATTTATTTTCTTATTTATTTTTGTTTCACCTTCTCCACATTGGCAAAATGTTTCCCTTTGGAGGAATTTTTTTCATCTGGGGAAACTAAAAAAGTCACTTGGAGTGAGATAAGGTGAATTGGGGGGGAATGGGGGTCTCGTCCTTTTTGGTCAAAAACTACTGAACACTAGGCAAGATGTGGGCAGGTGTGCTCATAAGTTACCCATCATGAAATGGGCAAATGTGTTGAGTCTTAAAAAAAAAATCAGTGAATCTGAACACAGCCTCTCACAACAATACCAGATGGTATATTGATTCAGATAGGTTCCTAGAACACTCACCTGGTGGAGGAAACCTGTCTTACCAGGTGCCCACCCTCCAGAAGATAATTTCATTTTTGGTGGTCCCCCCTGTAGATAGGAGGGGTTACATGGTACTTTTTTGTGTGGTGCTGAATCACTGCAGTAGTTAACTAACGCACATCTGTTTTGGGGGCCTTCATAAATACTGGGTTTCCATGTGCCTTAATTTGAGTCTTGAGGATTCTGGACCAGAGATCAAGATGCAGCAGGTGAAAGGGGGTTACTTCTTTGTTCCAAGGCAATGGCAGTGAAGAAGCAGAAAAACTCTAATAATTATTTTGTTTTATTCTTTCCCAGCCAACTTCCTACACACACACACACGCAAACACCCCCCTCATCACTCCAGAGTTTATTATAGCTTCCTCCTATTCCTTCTGTTTTCCTTCTTTGGTCTCTACAAGCTTAGTCTTAGCCAGGAATTCTTTAGTTGTTTGAGTCCAGCATCCTGGCTAGACTCAAAACTGAAACCTCCCAGTGATTACCTCCAACCCCTTCATTTACAGAGGACACTAAAGCCCAGAGAAACTATGTGACTGGCACACAGCCCGTCCTGTCCCAAGAGTCCACTGAAAACTAAAGTCACCTTAGAAACCTTTTAGTGTTCAATCCATTATTTTAGAAAGTTCAACACTGCAAAAAAATTAATGTCTGACTGTTATTCACTGAGTCTATTATGAGGGTACATATTTATTTTTAAATATTTTACATCTTTTAAGAATATTAACCATAGTCCAAGAAAAAATACAGGGAAAACTGCATATACCACAGCTTTCTATGAAACTTTCTGAGTAGTAATAACAGACTGAAGAATAGCCCACAAACTGGGTGAAATTCCAGCAGCCACAGTGAGTGATTCTGGCCTTCATAAGTAGCAAAGCCTCATGAAATACAGATGCTCTGCTGTTCACATGGATGCAACCAAGTCTGAGACTTAGAGACTGAAGACTCATTGAGAGCAAGTTACTTTTTTTTCTGGGGAGGAAACCAGGGTTGGAATCAGCTAAGTGCTAATTGAAATGGTAGGATTGACCTCTTATTACTAAGATCCTCCCATAAGCTCTTATGCCTGAACCATTTCCCCCCTACCCAAGAGAAAACAAGCTACAGAGGAAAGAATGTCCCAAGAAGGGGGATTTAAAGATGATTCCCACAATAAACACCCAAACTTTCCCGGGGGATTTTGTTAGCTTCCACCTCTAACAGTGAATGCTCTGTCAGTGAAGTCCAGAAATGAGAGCTGGGGATCAGACACTGATGCTTGTTAGGGAGAAAACACACCTTCCCACCAAATAGAATACTCAGCCCTTTAAGAGCTAAAAAGGCAGTGAGCTAGCCAGACATTCGCTCTTGGGCTTGTGTCCCTTTTCTTACAAGAGCCTTCTCTGTACTCTCTGTGGAAGCGTCAGTGAAAGACGAGGTTTTCCTGGATCGGAGATAGGACACTGCCTGGCAGCCCACCCTCCGGTAACCCGACCTGTGGACATTGACCAGCTGCCTTCAGTGACTTAGCATCAGTCAGTCTTAACATCACCCCACCCTGCAAGCTGCCTAGTGAACAGCTCAGGATCAGAAGCTCGGGCAGAGAATCTAAGAAAAAAGGCACTTTCTGGGGGCTTACCTGGTAAACCAAACTCTTTCACAGAAACCAGTAATCCTGTGCCTTGTGGGTAGAGCTTTGACAGTGCGTGGTCAGTTCTTTCTCTTGTTTATCCATGGAAAATGGGTTTTGTAGTGTCTTAGCGCTAGAACGGCTCTTGAGGCTCATCTAGTTCATTTGCATGAATAAATGGAGTTCCATGGTGATGGAATTGCTCATCCAAGGTGACTCAGTACTAAGAAATAGAGCTAAGACTTAGGCCCAAGTCTAGAATATTTGCCTTCATCAGAAACTTTCTCTGATTTCTGTCTCATTCAGAGAACTTCCATCTTTTTCCCCTTAATTTCTACCAATTCCTCTCATCTCTTTCCACATTTCTTTCCTGGACTCCACACTCAAGCACACGGGCAGTCTGGATCCATGTGAGGACTCTGCCTCAGAGGAGGAGAAATATCACCAACCACAATTGTAGACTTCTCCACTATACTAAATTCCAGAAAGTAATAAGAACAAGGAATGGAGGTAGTTGACAATAACTAAAGAATTCTGTTTCACCTATCCTTTTTTTATGATTTATTTATTTATTTATTTATTTATTTATTTATTTATTTATTTATTTTTAGACAGGGGGAAAGGTAAGGAGAAAGAGAGGGAGAGAAACATCAATGTGTGGTTGCCTCTCACACATCCCCCACTGGGGACCTGGCCTGCAACCTAGGCATGTGCCCTGACTGGGAATCAAACCAGTGACCCTTTTGTTTGCAGGCTGGCACTCAATCCATTGAGCCACATCAGTCAGGGCTCACCTGGCTATCTTATCATTGAAGGAAATAAAGAGAAATTCCCAGCAATCCAAGTACTCAAAGGTGCTCTACACTCTATCCTACTCACCCACTCTCCAAATTATTTAAAGAAAAATTATCCAACTAACTTGATAATGAATAAAATAAAGAAATAAATTTTGGAAAAACCTAAGATACATTATGGAGAGAAACCAAATTAGGAAACAAGAAGTAATGTGAATACCTATTGTTAATATACTGATGAAAAACTATAAACATCAAAAATTATTGAATGAGAATACTTATATTAATTATCATTATCTGGATTTAAAATTACTCAAACAATGGATAATTTGTGAAAGTGGGAAAAGAGTGTGCCAAATCTCTTCTCTTCTGCTAATTGATTTAACACCCATGATTATATCTTTGTTGCTGTTAGAGAATTAGTTTCCTTTATTTTTCTAAATAAAGGTAGCTACCACTGGCAATACAATTGAATACTATTCTTAAAAGCACTAGGGAATAATGTACCTGTTGTTACTTTGATGTGCCAATCACTATTCTAAGGGCTCTGTGTCTTTTAACCCATTCCTCAACATAATCCTGTGAGATAAAAGTTATTATCATTCCTATATTATAGACAAGAAAACTGAGGGAGGTTGTCTTCCCAAGATCCCACAACTAGTAAGCAGAGAAGTTATAATTCAAACCAAACAGTCTGACTTCCGAGCACATGCCCTTTACCAATGCTTAGGTAAAGCATTACAGACACTTAGGTAGCATAGTGAAACCTGGCAAAGTAGAGACGAGGAAAGGGAATAAAAAGGAAAGGATAGGAGACGGCAAAGAGGTATTTTCAAATGGACGAAATATATTCATAATTACAAAAAGAAAGATGAGGAGGAGAAGCAGGAGGAAGAAGAAAGGGAAGAAGAGGACCTAACTTCTTCCAATAAGAGATAAATATTGAGACTGTTAAAGAATTACAAAATGAAAAATTCTATCTATCTTAATGATATTTATACAACCCCTACATTTTACATGAAATGGTGCCAATATGCATTCTAAATAAACTAAAAGTTAAAAATGTATGTTGTAATTCCACAACCACTAAAAATATAATGTGAAAGAGTATAATTAAAAAGCCAATATATAAATTAAATAGAATGTTAAAATATATTCAAATAATCCAAAAGCAGTCATGAAAGTGAAACAGAGAAGTAGTAAAGCAGAAAGGATGAACAGAGGACAAATAATAAAATGGTAGACATAAATCAACTCAAATTAGAAGTCGGAGTTTGTCAGAACGGCTAAAACAGCAACCAGCAGCACCCAACTAAACAGGCTTTACAAGAGACATACTGAGACAGGGTTAGGGTGAAAATAAGGTGATTAAAGTTGATATTCAATGCAAAGAGTAAGCATAAGAAGACTGGGTTGGCTATATTAAATAAAAAAGATAGCTTCAAAACAGAGTATTGCCAGTGATTGAGAGAAATATTCTATAATGATAAAAGTGTAAGTTAATTGAGAAGACATAATACTCATTAATGGATAGGCATCTAGTGACAGAGCTTTAATTAAATGAAAGCAGAATAGATAATCCCACCATCCCAGCTAGGAAGTTTTAACACCCTCTCTCAGCAACTGATAGGATAAGCAAACAAAAATCAATAATCTCATACCAAACTGGAGCGCCCCCTCTCAGGTTGAGGTCCGCCATGTGTTAGTCACCATGCACGGCAACCTGAGGACGGCGATTGTCAGCTCGGGCTCGAGAAAAGTGTTTCCCTGGCGGTGTCTGCATGGACGTGGGGGAGAGAAAGAAGGCTGCCCCTGCGTCAGGTAGCTTCTAACTCAGTCTGCGCATAATGATCCCTGGGCCCCTCACCTAGAGAGTTTGCTGCAATTCATTGGTATTTTTCTACAATTTCCTCAGATGCGTTCAGTGAGCAGTGAGGGTTGAAAACCACTCTCCTAAACTGTGAAAAAGTGGACACTCCTAATCTGGTGAAGAGAATGTAAAACATGCATAGTATATTAAGGACCTTAAATGCATCATTTTATCTAGAAATCCCATTTCTAGGGAAATAATAATTATGTGTCCATATAATTTATATTCCAGAATGCTTTTGGTGGCTCAATTTATAAGGACAATAGATAGGTAGAGGGGTAGACAGTAGACAGATTGGGTAGATAAGTAGGTAGGTGGATACATAGATACATAGATAAATAAATAGATCATATATATATATATACATAGATGAATAAATACATACATTAACATAGATAGGTAATAGGAAGGAAGGAAGGAAGGAAGGAAGGAAGGAAGGAGAAAGGAAGAAAGGAAACCTAATTATTCAACAATATGAAACTTACTAAATAAATTAAAATTAAGGTGCAATACTTATTTCTTAATAAGATGATGATACGTACTTGACAAGGTAAGTGACCGAATTGTGTTGTAAAGTGGTCTATAAAATTTGTTTTTGAGAAAATATGTGTACCCATACAAATAAAAAGTCTTAAAGATTGTGTTTCAAAAATGTCAATTATATTACCTCAAAGTGGTGGTATTTTAATCCATTTAAATAATATTCTTTTTTGTTCCTATTTTGTGTAAAATCAATACACATTTTTTATGCAATAAAACATAAGCTAGGAAAAACACTCTCCCAGATTATGGTATCCACGCTGAAATGGGGACAGCCTTTTATGTAGTCAGCTCTAATTCTTGAAAGAAGGTCAAGTGGATTATTATTCATGCTGGTTAAGGAATTAAGAAGAACTTAGAACAGCTCTGTGAAAGTGTGTGGGAACTGCTCCATTACCTTAGGTGAAAACAAACAGGGGAGGTTCCCTTTGATCCATGGTACCCATTTCTTCCAGGCTTCTTGGGGTGGATCTGGAGAGGGCGAGGCCAGCTGGTACCTGCCTGCTGTCCTTTCCAAGGTGTGGCTGGGAAAGTAGGAGCTGCCTAGATCTACCCCTAATTATCCTTCCACCCCAAGAAGATCACACCTGCTGACCCATCTTCCGAATAGAAGGAATCTGGGCAGGCTCAGCCAAAAACAATGGAAAAAAAGAGAAGTTCCTTTGGGGCACTCCACTCCTCCCCATTCCCCACACCAGCCCGCCTTCTTCCTTCAGGCTCACTGCTTTCAGGACCTCAGATTCTCTCTTCTGTGCTGTAGGAAAAGTGGCCCAGAACCATCATTCTGGTTAATCTTTATTTGTATTTTGAGTGAAGAACCCAGAAATAATGTCCACAGGAAAAATAACAATCTAATGGAAGAATTTCAAGCACCAACTTATAGGAAGGGTTGTGATGTGGATTTTAAAAAGCCTAAAACAGCCCTGGCTGTTGTGGCTCAGTGGATTGAGTGCTGCACTGTGAACAGAAAGCTCGCAAGTTTGATTCCCTGTCAGGGCACGTGCAAGAGGCAACCGATTGATGTTTCTCTCCATCTCTTTTTCCCTCCCTTCTCTTCTCTCTAAAAATAAATAAATAAAATATTTTTTTAAAAATCCTAAAATATCTGTGACTGTGGACCTGCAGTCTCAGTGAAAGGAAGTAGGAAATACAACACCTGTGGGGGCAGCTGCCACTGGGGTGTGATCCTTTAAGGAAACTCTTACCTCCAGGGCGCATCTTCTAATGATTCCAAGAAACTAAGGGGGAAACGTGTTTTCTAGCTGGACTCTGAAAGTGCAGCCCACACCCCTGTGACTCCTCACAGTCAGGCCAAGTAGACAGATATTCCCAGTTCTATTCCCAAGTTAAGCATCTCCATATCACAGGACCAGCATCATGAGGAGTGCTTTCTACAAATAGTCTAGGGAACATCCTCCATCTCAGGTCAGCATGGAAAGCTTCAGAGGGGGAGGCGGGTCACTGCTGTCTCCTCTTCCTCCATCACGAGGTAACCGTTTGCTCTTAAAAGGAATAAGTATAGCTCCTTCTAGCCCTCTCCTTGCTTCCCTGCTGCCACGGCCATGGGTGCTTGTCAATACCGCCCTCCAGAGACTCATTAGTACAGCCTCCCGTTGCTACAGAGTGAGCATTTAACACAGGGCAATCCTGTATGACACAAAATATGGTGCCCTTGTGGCTCTTCACTGACAGCAAGCGAAAATGACACTGCCTGCCAGGGCCAGCCGTAACTCAGCCTTGTTTTCCAGCGTGACTTCGTGGGCGCTGCAAAGTGGTGACTGGAGCACTGAGCACTGCCCAGAGGTCACAGCACAGTCTGGCTGTGGCACGCTCAGATAAACCAGCCCAACAAATGAGCAGTCTGTCCAGGAGTGAAAATCGCTGCTTTCCTGCACACTCCACTGTATAATTTAAGCAAATGAACTCAATGCAATATTCCTCTTTTGTCATAACCAAGAAGGTGACCAATATTACCTTCACTGGGGTTAGTTTGAGAAATAAGAGAGAATAATTCCCTACCCTGATCTCATTCTCTGTCATCCTGCTTAACAACTAAAGAGGTTTGCGTCTGGAAAAAATACTTATGAGAATGATAATTGATGATGATGATAATTGATGATGTTTCAGCTTATAGAATGCATTCTGCTCTGCAAAATATCACATTTATTTTCATTTGATCTTTACAAGAAAGTCTATGAAAGAGATAATGCAGGTAAATTGTACATTTTTCAGATGAACAGGTGAATCCCAAAGGATATGACTTGCTTAGCATTATACCAGCTCTTGAAAAGCTGGGGGAGCGGAGAAGGGCGGGGGACTAAGCCCAGGCCTGATCGTCCATCCTGAATTCTCCTCATTCGGCCACATTTCCAGGCTACTTGAGAATGAAACTTGACTTAGGTCTTTTCCATTTTACAGATCATGAAAGAAATTCAACACAAGTATCATGCAGGCAGGATTTGAAAGCAATAGACCTGTACAAAATCAAGCAAAATAAAGTAAATAACTTAGTCAAAATTATTTTTACACTTATTGAGAAACATGTTAAGCAATGGAAGAATTATTCATTTCTGAGTGCCATTTGAGCAGAACAATCTATTACTGAGTCAGGTACTGGGGTACAAGGAGACTCCCCCTAGTTTAATATATACTATAAATACTAAGAAAATAAAGCACAGATATGAAGACTTCCTATATGTATTGCATGGCCCATAATGGAGTGGAGATTTAATCATTGCCCAGTTAACTAGATCAAGGGAGACAAATGGAAAAGTTCAGTTTTCCAAAACAGAAAAAGTTATAATCCAAATCAGAGAATTTATGGAAAATCCATGAAGGGCAATCCTACCTCAACTGTTCTTGCACACACTAGTCTGGAGAAGTTGTTAGTTAAAAAAAAATGTAAGACTCAGTTACGTGTACTCCCTCTGTGCCCGCAGGTATCTTCTCCCACTGAACTATAGGCTCCATCTTATTTAGCTGGTATCCCAAACAATTAGCCTAATGTCTGGCACACAATAATTTTTAAAAATATATTAATAAGGTTATGCAAACATCACCACTACCCAATTCCAGAACATTTTCACCACCCTTTAAAGAAGCCCTATACCCATTGCAGGTAACTTCCCTAACCCCCCTCCCCCAGACCATGGAAACACTAGCTTACTATCTGTTGTGATGGATTTTCCTATTCTGCACACTTCGTATAAATAAAGTCGTAAAACATATGACCTTTTGTAACTGACCTTTCACTTGGCAAAATGTGTGCAATGTTAAACACCCATGTTGCAGTGTGTGTCAGCACCTCATTTCTTTTCATGGATGAATAACATTCTATTGTATGGGCATGCCGCATTTTGTTTATTCATCCATTGATGGGCATTTGGGTTGTTTCCTCATTTTGGCTATAATAAGAGGATTTTATTTATATATGTTAATAGCATATACGAGGTGGCCAATAAACATATATAAACTATTCAGCCTCATCAGTTGTCCCAGAACTAGAAACTAAGAGCAATGCAAGACCATGTCCCAGTAACCCGAGTAGCCAGGACTTTCCTACCCTAAAGGTGCTGCCCGTGCAGGTGAGGCATTCGTCACGCACTGGTTATCGAGGTGCAGACTGGTGCAGCATCCTGGTGGTGGTGATGTGTGTGAGCACCTGGTGCAGCACCCTAGTGGTGGTGATGTGTGTGAGCACCTGGTGCAGCATCCTAGTGGTGGTGATGTGTGTGATGTGTGTGAGCACCTGGTGCAGCACCCTAGTGGTGGTGATGTGTGTGAGCACCTGGTGCAGCACCCTAGTGGTGGTGATGTGTGTGAGCACCTGGTGCAGCACCCTAGTGGTGGTGATGTGTGTGAGCACCTGGTGCAGCATCCTAGTGGTGGTGATGTGTGTGAGCACCTGGTGCAGCATCCTAGTGGTGGTGATGTGTGTGAGCACCCCGACATGGGTGTGCAGCCTGACTCCCCTAACTCCCTGAGAGATGAGACAAAGGATCAAATATAAAACACAGAAAAGTTTGTATTTGTGAAGATGCTTGTTTATAATGACGAAATATAGGAAAAACCTAAATACTTAACCATAAAGTTTATAGAAGAAGGAGTGGAGACATAATTAAATGATACACAGTTTGTTTTTTTTTTTAATTACAATTTGAAAAAGTTTTAATTTCATAGGGATTGTTTCCATACTCAGTTGATAGTATAGTTGATCTCAAATATGTGAAAATTCACAGAAAAATAGGAATTTCAGGAACACTAGAAAAAATGTTAATATGAATTTTTCTCAAAGGTGAGACTGTAGATGATTTTTATGGTGATAGGAATAAGAAAAGAGGAAAAATTTTAGACATAACTGCACATGTTATGTCTTAAGTTAAATAGTTTTTATGTACATATGATTTAGCTCCCCTTTTAAATTGTAAGTTATATGAGGGCAAAGAACTAGTTTAAACAGCACCATTTCTGTGTTAGGCATACAACACATTTTTTAATTAATAAAAAAGCATGTCACTATTATTATGTCCCAATTATATCATTTAATTATGTATACTTAGAACAAGTATTCCCAGTCATAAAATATTCAAGAATGAGGTAATGGATGTACAGCAAACTAAACAGTCTAATTTTTTTTGTGATTCTTTTCCACAGGATCACCCCAAAAGTAGTTCAGGGGTTTTTGATGCTTGCATCGCCTGTGGGCCAGGCTGCCTCAGAGAGCCATGCCAGGACACAGGGCCTATGGAAAACATTAGACATTCAGCAAGAATGTAAAGGATCCAATGACAGTGGCAAGTGATTGATATGTCACCTACGGGGCGAAACATGTCACGTATAGTTCCTTTGCCAACACAAGTGTATTTTTATCATGTCTCCATGAGTGAAGTGGCAGGTGGGTGAGGTAACTCTAGTCATTGGAGGGAAATTGAGCAGTAATGACCTTCATGGTTATGCAACTGTTACAAGTTGTGAGTTTGTCAAAGGTTTAAATACATTTTCCCCAAGCATGTTTTTTTCATTATATTTGAACACTCAAGTCCCTTTCATGGAAAATATACTCCCACATGGTCCTAATTCACTTCTACTCAACTTATCAAACATTATCCCATAAGATTCATTTTAAGTCCAGAAAATTATCTGATCTTCTTGTAGAAGGCTGGTATTAGTTCTTCTTATAAACAAGTTCTTTCAATTACCAGTTTTGCATGCCCTTCAACTTAGCATGTGTTTGCGTGACTTGAGTTTAAGTCAAAATTGAATACCTTTGAAATTGAGCTGCAGACATTATCCAGATAATTCATATGTAAGTATCTGCATAGTTCAAATGATTTCAAGTAAAGAATGCTATGAAATGATGTGATTTATTTTTTTGTTTGTGGACAAATCAAAGAGTTAATACCTTAACTCTTTCTATGTACATAGTAAAGTCATGTTTGGTTACCCTTGTAAAACAATAATAGATAAAATTAATTATAAAAATTTATTATGTGCTGGGGCTTGTGTTATGGCTTTACAATCAGGTTTTCATTTAATCCTCAAAAGATAAGAAGAGGACAATATTGTTTTTGACCCCATTTGGCAAAGAAGAAAGCTAAACAAAAGAGGATATGTTTGCAAAAAAGGACTCACACAAGAATATTTATAGAAACCTTATTTGTAATAACCCCAAATTAGAATTAACCCAAATGTCCACCAGCAAAGGGTCAAATTCTGGTATGTTCATATAAAGGAATACTACTCAACAATTAAAAGAAAGAGAATGAGCTACTAATACATCTTACAACATGGATGAATCAACACATTTTAATGAGTAAAGAACCCAGCCAAAAATATATAAATATAAAATATAAAAATCATAGTGTATGATTCTATTTATATGAAGTTATAGAACAGGTAAAACCTAGCTTTCAGGATAGGTAATGGATAGGTAATAGAAATCAAAAGGGTCGATATTGATTGGAAATGGACATGAGAGAACATTTAGGAGTGATAGGAATGTTGGTCAAGATGGTGGTTACATAGGTGTATGTGTTTATCAAATGTTTGTCAAAACTCACTGAGCTATGCATTTTATCTTATGAAAATCATATCCCCAAAAAGGGTAGAGATAGATAACTGATAGAAAATAAATGGAGCTTAGTATCGGGTGGAGGTAAAAATCTTTAACCATTTTCTCAAAGTGACACAGTTATAATGGAAGTGAGATTTGAGCACAGTTTGAACACAGGGAGCCAGACTCCAGTCTGATAGTCTATGAAATAATCCACAAGTTCATCTGGCAACAGCTACATGCAATATATTTTCACATGTGCTGTGGAAATAAAGGAAGAAGTTCGATTAAATGAGTTAACACGTATAGAGTACCTATTACAGTCTCGGGCATAGAGCAAGATCTTGAAAGTGTTGGCTATCATTTTCATAAGATATGAGCTTGGCCTCAAGGCCATCACTGGGTGCCTGGGGGAACAAGCCACTAACTCATAAATGATTAAACAACAATGCAAGAATCATAGTTTAGTGTAAGAATTGGCCCACGGAACTGCCTAAAGCCAGGGCCACAAACCTCAGTGTCTGCCGGTGCCAAGCAGCTTGACAGAAGAGCAGGAGGGTGTGGGTGACAGAGGCCACAGCTTCTGTCCAGTGTGTGGGCCTCAGGGTCCCAGCCTATGGCTGCTGTGTGGAGATGTCAGCCTCATAGTAACAAATCAAATTTCGAGAGAACTCAGAAGTTTAGAGATTATGTGCAATTTTTCAATTTTTACATGTTGGCTACTAATTCAGTACTTTAAAAAGCACATGATCTTTGGGTTATGAGCTACAAAATATGTCCTAGAGTATAGCCATAGGAACACTCTTACAGGTCACCTAAACCTCTGCTCCCCACCTCACTCCCCTACTCACCCTCATCTTGGTGAGTGGATCAATCTGGCCTAAAGAGCTGAAGCCACTTTCCCAAAGTCATGCAACTAGTTAGAGGCACAGCTCAGAATGCAACCTACCCAGACTTCTGTGTTGAAACACATGGCAAAGCTCACCATGTGTCTGTGAGTTCAGTCCCTAAGGGCTGCCTGACAGAAGGAAAGCTGTCAGAGGAGGTGAGCTTGGAGTAGGGTTTGGATTGAAACACTGCAAGTGAGGGGAATGTCATGGTAAAAGCACAGAGATAAAGAAGTTCTGAACATGTCCAATGAACTCTAAGGTCATTCCAGTCTGAGGTGGGAAATCTTATTTTTTTTAAAATATATTTTATTGATTATGCTATTACAGTTGTCCCATTTCCCCCCCTTTATTCCCCTCCACCCTGCACACCCCTGCCCACCCACATCCCCCCCCCTTTAGTTCATGTCCATGGGTCATACACATAAGTTCTTTGGCTTCTCCGTTTCCTATACTATTCTTAACCTCCCCTTGTCTGTTTTCTACCTATCATTTATGCTACTTATTCTCTGTACCTTTTCCCCCTCTCTCCCCTTCTCACTCCCCTGTTGATAACCATCCATGTGATCTCCATTTCTGTGATTCTGTTCCTGTTCTAGTTGTTTGCTTAGTTTATTTTTATTTTAGGTGTGGTGGTTAATAACTGTGAGTTTGCTGTCATTTTACTGTTCATATTTTTTATCTTCTTTTTCTTAGATAAATCCCTTTAACACTTCATATAATAAAGGCTTGGTGATGATGAACTCCTTGAACTTGACCTTGTCTGAGAAGCACTTTATCTGCCCTTCCATCCTAAATTAAAGTTTTGCTGGATAGAGTAATCATGGATGTAGGTCCTTGCCTTTCATGACTTTGAATACTTCCTTCCGGCCCCTTCTGTCCTTCAAGGTTCCTTTTGAGAAATCAGCTGATAGTCTTACGGGCACTCCTTTGTAGGTAACTTTCTCCTTTCCTCTTGCTACTTTTAAGATTCTCTTCTTATCTTTAATCTTGGGTAAGGTAATTATTATGTGCCTTGGTGTGTCCCTTCTTGGGTCTAATTTCTTTGGGACTCTCTGGACTTCCTTGACTTCCTGGAAGTTCATTTCCATCACCAGATTGGGGAAGTTCTCCTTCATTATTTGTTCAAATAAGTTTTCAATTTCTTGCTCTTCCTCTTCTCCTTCTGGTATCCTATGATTCAGATGTTGGAACATTTAAAGATGTCCTGGAGGTTCCTAAGCCTCTCCTCATTTTTTTGAATTCTTGTTCATTTTTTTCTGGTTGAATGTTTCTTTCTTCTTTATGGTCCACACCATTGATTTGAGTACCAGTTTCCTTACCATCAGTGTTGGTTCCCTGTACATTTTCCTTTATTTCACTTAGCATAGCCTTCATCTAGTTTGTGACCATATTCAACCAATTCTGTGAGCATCCTGATTACCAGTGTTTTGAACTGGTAATCAGATGCAAATATTTGCATCTGATAGGCTGGCTATCTCTTTGTTACTTAGTTGTATTTTTTCTGGAGCTTTGATCTGTTCCTTCATTTGGACCATTTTTTTTTTTTTTGTCTCATTGCACCTGTTACGTAGTAAGGGGCAGAGCCTTGGGTGTTCACCAGGGCAGGGTAACCCACGTCATTGTGTTGTGACATTGTATGTGGGGGAGGGGCCCAAGAGGGAACAATGGCGCTTGCTCTGCTCTCTGCCAGCTTTCAGTCACTTCTCCCGTTTCCCACAAGCAAAGAGGGCCCTTCTTTGGGTGGATTTGTGTACATTCTAGGACCCTGTGGGTCTCTCCAATGAACTTTCCTGTGAGGCTTGGAGATTCTCGCTCTGCTGTGTCAACCCCCACAGGTGTTTTAAGTCAGACATTTGAGGCTTGATTTCCCCGGGCTAGAACCCTGGGTTGTGCAATCTGTCTCACTCCCCAGCTGTGTCCTCCCGGTTTATCTGCACTCGAATGTGGGACCGCCCAGTCTGCAATCCACCACCTCACCAGGTCAGCCAGCTCCCACCTTGCCTCAAGTCCTCTCACCTGGCTGCCCTTCTCCGCCCCTCCTACCGGTCTGGATAAATGTTTCTTCTTTAACTCCTTGGTTGTTGGACTTCCATACAGCTCGATTTTCTGTCAGGTCTGGTTGTTTTTTGTTTTTAAATTGTTGTCGTCCTTCTTTTGGTTGTGTGAGGAGGCTCAGTGTGTCTACCTATACCTCCATCTTGGCCAGAAGTCCCCATATGAGGTGGAAAATCTTAAAATGGTCTAGTGAGAGTCCTGGGAGCCACAAAAGTTTTATATCCTATGCCACACTCCATGGGGACCACAGAAGATCCACGGAGCTGAATGGCATAATGAAAACTAAAAGCAGACTTTCCAAAGGGTACACTGATGCATTGTTCATCGCTACTGTTAAGAGGCCCCATCAGCCACACCCCTCCCCCTTTGCACCCACCATTTCTACCTTGGGGAGGAGAAAAGGGAGGGAGCAGAAAGCAGAAGGTCTATGATTTATCTAAAGAATAAGCAGTAAACTAAGGATAATTTGTCAATCAAACTTAAGGAACAAGATTTAACCCAATTGTGCTTTTCTCCCTCTGTCAAACGTAGTCGGGTTCTTGAAGAACCAATTGTAGATATAGGTTTGTAAGACAACATATCTTAGTGCATTGTGACCTTGTTCCAAACATTTCTATCCCAGATACGCAGAACTAGGTATAGGTGAACCGAGATGCTCTCTAATCTAAAGGTCCCTTTGATCATTCACTCAGCGCATATTTGTTGCATGTTTACTACATGCCAGAAACTATGTTAAGCCCTGTGGATTCGATGATGACTTAAAGAAGACACGTTCTTCTTACTCATGAAGTGTAAAAGTCTACTCATGGAGACAGGCATTAATCACATCCATCAAACAAATCTAAAAGTACAATATGAAACATGCTATAAAAAGTCACTGCATGGGCTGTGAGAACATTTGGTAAGAGGATTGAACCCAGTCAAGGAGATCTAGGAAGACCTCCCTGAGGAAGCAGTGATTTAGTTGAGCTCTCAAAACTAAGGAGACATTTTGAAAGCATTAACAATAACAAATCCAGGCAGGGGAAACAGCTGTAGTCATGTGCAGGACCAAGCTCATGCTGGTTTACAAGAGTAGATTGCTGACTTTTCAGAAATTTTGCAAGCCATTTGATATAGTGTTAGAAATATTTACACCATGAATATTGGCGATGCTACAAGATAAGTGTTGCCCTGAGTGTGGGTTGTGGCTCAGTGGGTTGGGTGTCATCCCCCAGACCAGAATGTTACCAGTTTGATTCTGGGTCAGGACACATGCCTGATTGGGGGCATGCAAGAGGCAACTGATCCATATTTCTCTCACACATTGATGTTTTGCTCTCTCTCCTTCTCCCTACCTTCCCCTCCCTCTAAAAATAAATAAATAAAATGATCTTTTTTAAAAGATTTTATTTTTATTTCTAGAGAGAGGGGAAGGGAGGGAGACAGAGAGGGACAGAAACAGCAATGTATGGTTGCCTCCCACATGGCCCCCACTGGGATCCTGGCCTGCAACCCAGGCATGTGCCCTGACTGGGAATCAAACCGGGACCCTTTGGTTCCCAGCCCGCGCTCAATCCACTGAGCTACACCAGCCAGGGCAATAAATAAAATCTTTAAAAAATGATAAAAGTTTTTTTGGGGGAAGGTGATTTTTTTTTTTTTTTATTTTACAAGGAAGCCAGTTTTTAAACAATTTCCAGAAACCATCATGAAGTATTGCGGTTGGAGAGAGGACAGCCAACGTACTGGACTAAAAGAAAGTCAAGTGTGAAGAGTGCAAAGAATGAAGAGGAGGTGGTAGGCAATGAGGCAGACAGTAAGTAAGGCTGGACCAGGCACAGTTATAATGACTTGTTAAACATTTTAGTTTTCAGTTTAAGAGCATGGGGAAGCCACTGAAGTATTTATAAACAGGATGAATAATTTAAGCAAATTGTGATTTTGACAAGATCCATCTGGCTGTCCTTTGGAGACTGGATTGCAAGAGGGCAAGAGAGGATGTGGATGACCAATTAGAGGGCAAGAAATCATACAGGAAACAGATAAAAGTAGCTTGGACTAGCGTATTGACAATGGAAATGAAGAGACATAGATTAAAGACATTAAACAGATAAAAGTTAATCGGATTTGGTAAAGAACTTCAAATGGGAGTGAGCTAATGTGAATTTTTTAATGAGATGTATGGTCAAGACCCTTCACAAAGATAAAAATATTGAAATAGCATCAACATTTTTGGTGGCAAGGGGAAACATAATGAGTTGTTTGGGGACATGTTTGGCTTGATGGCCTTGAGACACCCAAAAGGGCATGAGGGATGGGGAATCTGGACTGAAAGTATAAATTTAAGAGTTTTGTTTAAGAAACGAATCAAGATGTGGGCATGGAATCATGTAGTAAGAGTATGGAGTGATAAGAGAATTGGGCTTAGAATTGGAGCTTTAAAGAATTCCTAATTTTAAAGACATTGCGGAGGAAGAGGAACCTGACAAGGAGACTGAAAAAGAGCAAGCAGAACGATTTCACTTTTGGTAACAAGTTACTCCCAGGTTTAGCCTGTGCTACTGTACCGGCGTGATGGAGGCAAGCGGCAGATAGAAGAGGGCGGAGAGAGAAGGAGGGGAAGCAGGGACAGTGAGTATGGACAATTTCAGGAAAGTTTGGCTGAGTGAGATAAATAGGAATATAAGATCCAAAAAGCTGTGTGTTTTTAAGTGAAAGAAATACTGAGACTGTTTAAAACAAAAACACTAAGATAGCCCAAGATGCGAAAGAGAATCTTAATCTATGAAAGAAACAGGGTAGTCAGGAAGAGGGGATGTGGCACCCACAAGAAGAGGCCCCAGAACGTGTGGTGCTGAGGGAAAAGAGGTACCCACGGGCTGAGGCTGTACAGGGAACCTACAGGAGTTCCTGACTGACAGTTCTATTGTACCTATAAAGCTTGCAGGATGAATTGCTACATCTTCACCCAGGGAGAAAAATTGGATGAAATGCCCCCTGTAGTTTCCTGCTGAGACCTCTTTGAACCCCTAATTTCAACTGCATGAGTGTTGAATTTCTCTGATCTTAGAACCTTAGAAGCAGAAATTAATGATCTTTTACAACCCCTGCATTTTAATGCAATTCCTGAATATGTATTGGGCAGCCAATACATATGTATTCACTCTGCTAAGCACTGGGAATTTAAAGATAAACAACTCACCCTCTGACCTGAAAGAGGTAATGGAATAAAAATATTTACACAGTTAACTATAATATAATTGCAAGCACAGCGATCGAAAGATGGATAAAACTGCTGCATCCCAGAGGAGGGAGCTAGTTGGTTAAAAGGCCAAGAAAATGATGGGGTTTCTAGACTCCAAGTACAATGCCTTCCTCACTATCCATATATAATATTACTCTTATTATTCTGCAGGAAAAAAATTGCTGTGTAAATTTATTTGTGTAACCCACAGAGATAATATAATCTTTCAGCCTTCCTGTTAATACACTACCACTACTAATCCAAGATCAACACTCATATGTACTATTGGCTGAGAACTATATGATTTGGATTCTGGTATAAACCACTCATTTTCCTTTAAACATTAGTTTGGAAACCATTAAACAGTAGATGGCCATCGCCCCGTATCCATTATTTACTAGACAATTCTACTTATCTGTGTCCACATAACACCATTGAATCAACCACAGTTTTGTTAGGGCTTTTTTTTTGTTCTTTTGGTTCCTGTGTCTGTCACAATTCTAACCGACTAGCTTAAAGTAACCAAAATGTTAAACCATTTTTTAGTTTGATGCCTTTTATTCTCTAGATTGAACCAATACGAAAGATTGAAGGAGTAAAATTTTAGTCATTGACTTTTTGGCATCAGATGGAGTAAATTGTGCATTAAAATGCATATTTTATCAGAAATTTTATTTCTTATTTTTCAGAAGTTCATCAAGTATCTACAGAAAACTCACAATTGCCCGGGATGAGACCAATTGCCTCAGGAATTAAAATAAAAGAGACACTTTTGGTTCTCCAGGAACTTGTAGTATAAATCCAGAGATTTCATTTTGAACCTTTCCAAACCTTCAATTTTTATTTTAAAGCAAATATTGGCATTTTTACTAAGGAAAGAAAGAAAAGCTTTCTGGAACAAAGACTGTCTACAAAGAAGGTTATTGTGCTCAAACTCACTTACGTGAAATTATTCTGCAGCATCATGTATCTAATTCATTTACTCACTTTAGGGTTTCCTCCTGCTCTGGGGTGCTGTTGTGCAGTTTGCTTCCCTCAGACAGAGAGAAGACGTGGTGCGTGAATGAGCTATGTAGATTTGTGAATCTGTTCCCTTTACAAATAACCCACTATCTGCCAATGAGCAGGCATGACACCACATACCCTGGGAGAAATATAAAGATGAAAATGCCATTGAGAAATTGCAATCTTGGGGAGAAGACAATGACGCAAATATCAATGTATAACGAATTTTATGCTAAACAGACATAAGCACCATGCTATGGAAATCCTGAGAGACGAGACTTCCTCAGTATAGAGGGTTGAGGGAACCTCCTTAGCAGCATCTGGGAGGAATAGGGTTTAGAGGTTTGGGAACGTGGGGAGGACTTTCCAGTGCAGGGCTTCTGTCTTTGCAGAAGTTATAAAGATTGGAAATCACATGACAAATACCACTGTATTCACCCAGATAAGAATTCCACTTTGTTTTTTCCATTTGGGAACCACTGAAATGTGTCCCTGTTGATGCTGGGGTTTAGAAAAATTTGTTGTAGCAAATTAGAGCCACAGACTCCCTCTGAATTTTCCCTCCTGGTTGTCATAATCTGGGCCTCTCTTGACATCCAAGCAGACAGGAGGGGAACCCTTGGAAGCCACAGCTCATGGCTGTCTTCCCCACTCCTTCCCAGGAACAGAGACAGCCCCCTATCAGGGTAGAAGGGAGGGTGCTGGTGTCCCAGAGAACTGAGCAAAGTGCACAACCCTCACTTGCGTTAATGTTGCAGTTGGGCCCTCACACCACCAGGCAACTCTTCCCTTGCGCAGCCCCAGTTCCTGAGACAGAGAGAGGTGGGAGAGAGACACAGACATGCATATCGCTTGGGGAAAAGCAACAAACCGAAGAAAGAGATGCATTTTTCAAAAACCAAGCGCTAATCCGACAGTGGTTTTTCAAGGGTGGCTTGAGCATTAGTAGGTCATTTAATCTTTGCTAACAGGCCAGGAAAAAATTGTGAAAGGAGGATAAAAGTGGCCATGGTCCTTTTTAAATTCACACAGCATGGAAATTTCATCAAACTGTACAACGGCAGTGATGAAAACCACAGGCCCCCTGATCAAGGCTGGATGCCCGTCCACAGCGTCCCAGGACAAAGTTCTCCTCACTCCCTAGTTTCCGAAGAACGCTACTCACCAGAAACTGTCTGATTCAGCTCTAAACCGTGGTTTTACTTTTATGATTTGAGAATATCAAAGTTTAATCTCGCCTTCCATTGTCCTTCAGAAACTTGAAAACGACCTTCATGATCCTTCTGAATACTTCCTTCTCTAAGCTATTCTTTACATGACATGACTCCTTAACCCTTCCTCACATCGTCTTTACCAGCTTAGGTCTTGTCCGCACTGAAAGATGCCAAGTGGGTCTGAGATGTCCAAGAAATATTTCAAGTATACTCCAACAACATGGAGTAATGAGTTATTATCACCATTTGCAAAATGCATTATTTTTTTTAAAGTAGCCTAAATATTACTTAGAAGGACAATCTTTTTTTGTCAGCACTTTTATTTTATTATATTCTTTTTTTTTCAATTTTATTATGTATTTGTTTCAGGTGTACAGGTCAGTGGTTAGAAAATCATATACTTGACACAGTGTTCCCCTCGATAGTTCCAGTACCTACATGGCACCATACACAGATTTGCAATATTATTGACTATATTCCCTATGCTGTACTTTACATCCCTGTGACTGTTCTGTAACTACCAATTCTGCTTCTTAATCTCTTCCCCTTTTCACCCAGTTCCCCACACCCCCGCCCCTCTGGCAACCACCAGTTTGCACTCTGTGTCTATGACAGTACTTTTAAAGTCATGTCTTTAAATCACCAAATATTTGATGATTTGCATCCAATGGAAGTGAGACAAAAACGATGTAAAATTTGGCCATATGTAGAACATGAGTGTGACGTGAAGCTGAAGACGCCACAGCGGACCCTTGCTTGTGCACAGGGAGCACACGCTGTGTGCTTCTGTGTTTCCCCTCCTCGATCCACTGATTAGAGGCCCAGGTCCAGCTGGCCCAGCGGGAAAGGAAAAGGAGCATTCATGCTGCTGATTCCACATGTCAAGTTCAACAACCCTTTGGAGATGGTGTTAAAGTCAGGCATAAACTTGGGCAGAAAAAAAAATAACTCAATTTTTTTTATGATTGAGCTTAACAAAACTGTCATACTCTCTTCTGGGGATAGTAGAAAATGGAAACTTTCACTTCAAGATAAACTCAACCGCTTCTAGACTGTGTGCAGTCTTTTTTAGGTAAATGCCCAGTCCAGGCAGGATTTTCCTCCATGACTTGGCCCTCCCTTCTCACTGCCAGAGGTCTGATGTCAGATGTCAACACCTTCTGCCCCAGTGTCTCCAGGAACCCCGGGCACATGTGGTCCTCTCATCTGAGCTCTGCGTAGGGGCCCACCCACCACTCCCTGCTGGGTGCCTGCACCCCTCTCTGTCACTAAGTCTACTCTGGATTTCCTCACCTCAACACTGAGGTCACTGCAGGTCTGCCACCCTGCGCTCCCCCATACACTCCTCCTGGGGGTGCAGGACACCAGCTGTTCTCCCTGGCACCTGTGGTCAGGGGAGACCCAGAGGACAGAATTCCTGCTGGATGCTCTTTTCTTTTTTAAAATTTTATTTATTTAGTTTTAGAAAGAGGTGAAGGGAGGGAGAAAAGGAGGGAAAGAAACATCAATGTGTGGTTGCCTTTCATATGCCCCCTACTGGGGATCTGGCCTGCAACCCAGGCATGTGTCCTGACCAGGAATTGAACTGGCGACCCTTTGGTTTGCAGGTCGGCACTCAATCCACTGAGCCACACCAGCCAGGGCTAGATGTCCTTTTCTTAAAGAAGCCGTGCCGGATCACCATTTCTGTTTCATGAGGGTCAACCTTATAAGCTCAGAGAAGGGGACCCATTGGAAGGCTCTTAGGTTTCTTGGGCTCAACTTGAGATGAAAAGAATAGGCTGCTTTTGCTCTGTGGCCCCCCAACTCTCTCAGGACCTTTGGTTCTCTCTGGGGCTTGACTCAGCAAAGAAGTTTGTAATGATCCCTTTTCAGGTTCTGACCAGTACCTAAGGTGCTAACCATACCCTCCTCTCTAGTCTCTCTCCTACTGCCTACTGCTGCTCTGTATCTGACGTGGGCTTGGCCAGTCTCTTGCATCATTGTGCACTGCAGTTTATGGAAGAAATGCCATCCTCCAAGTCAACCAGATCCTGAGTCGTTTTGGGCTCACAAAGCACGTTCTTCCAAAGCCCAGCTCTTGGCACAGAAAGCTCCAGCTTCCAAGACCATGTCTCTATTACTAATTTGTATGAACATTCAGAAACTGAACTGGCTTCTTCAATCTGGATGTGTCTGCCTTTCGTGTGAAGAAATGAGGTCTCTGACTCAAGAGAAGAAGGTCCTGGGACAACACGATAATGGCGGGAGAGAGACCTCAATCATCAGCCAGAGATTTTACATCTTCATACTCATGTCACTGAGAGCTGGTTTATTGATTCAGTCGTACGGGTTTTATGTTCAGGTACCCATATTGTAACAAAATGGCACAGTTTGTAAGTTTGCGAGATAATCATTCAGGGTCCTGGTGAGAAACATTTGCCCCCCAATGGTTCAGATGAAGAGGGTCTAGGGGAGGACTAGTTACAGAGGTGTTTGAAGGCTGACGAAACCAATATAGGGTATTGAGGCCTCCGGAAACCAGTGACAATGGAAGCCATTACTACCCTAGGGCTGACGAAGTGACAGAAGGGGTGAAGTCTGACCCCAGGACTGGGGGAGCTGCCATGAAGGAAGGGCCACCCTCGAGGAGCCTAACTGAGGACAGAAACACCATTAGTCACTTCCAGAAACTGAACACAAAGCAGGGATGAGAAAGAATTAACTGACCTTATCTCCTCTGGTCCTCCTGTCTCCCCGAACTTCTGTGGACAAAGCCCAGCCAGGCGCCAGCCTGTAGGCAAGCCCAGGTGAGATTTCCCAGGGCTCAGACTCCCAGGGCACAGAGAAGGGTGCAAACTAGGTCTTGCAGGGGATGGGAGGGAAGGAGGATAGCAATGCTGAGAAGTAGCATTCAACATCCCATTTTAAATCCTTGCCTTCCTGCCCCTACTGTCTGCTGAGTTTGCTTGAGTGGTTTATGTGGAAAGATTGAGTAATCACCACTGAGTCTTCTTCTAGACTCAGTCTTACAGGGGATTTTTAACCTTTTTTTGGTGGGTTACCACTACCTAGACAGTTACTTAAAACTTATTTTGTTCCAGGTTCTAAGAATAATGCACTCATTGCATTAAAAACACACAATGTCAGAAGTTCTTGATGCCCATCCCTGAACCCCCAGAGCCCTGGATACAACTTGAAAATAGAACTACCTCTGCTCCAGTAAGACTGATATTTCAGAGACTCTTCCCATCAAACAGCAGAGGTGCTGAATGCAGGGAATGAAAACATTTTAGTCCCTGAGGACCCATAACTGGACAAATAAGTTTTTCTGGTGCTTTCTGAAGGTTGTACAGAGCACATAGCAACAGTAAATGAGAGAATGTTTGCATAAAAAAAAAGGAAGAAGATAGAATGAAGACTTTGATTTTATTTAACAAACATTCATGGTGTGCCTCCCATGTACTAAGAGCTGCAGAAACAAAGGGGACCCTCAAGCAAAGACAGAACAAAGGGAGGATCCAAGAGAAAATAAAAACAGGACAGAAAGGAAGAGGGGCAGGGAGAATATAGGGCTGTCCCTTTCCGTCCTTGATCACTGTTACCAGCGGAGGCTTGTAAACTTTTGTGGGGAGAGGACGTGGCACAGTCATCTGGTTAGACAAATAGTGGGACGTGGACTTTCAGACTTCATCATGCATAAGAATAGATTTTTAGGTCTGTACCACCTTTACTACGTTTTGTTTGTTTACATGTTTCTCACATCTTCGCACACACCTTTTTAAATACTATATGTGTATAAACTCATCGGATAGGCCAATTCTTTGGGCCTGACTTTCCAGGCCCTCGACAGTCTATCTACATTTACTCTTCCTCTTGCCAAATTCTCACCCAGTTACAAACCAGTCACCTCCCCAGGAACACATTCTATTCCGGCCCAGCTCTCTGCCGTTACTTGTCCAGGTTCTCCTTCGAGAACCACCCTCCCTATACTCACACGGCTGCCTGCAAGGTTCCCATTTTCTGGCTACCTCTATAAAAGTACTTTAGCTCCAATAAAATGAGTTTTTATTATTATTCTAAGAGGTGAAACAGATGTGCTATCTATCCCATCAGGTAATTACACGTTATTTGTATAACATTTTTCAGCTTACAAAGTACTCACACACACATTATATTTTCATGTAGTCACCATTGAGTTTGCCTAACATCAACATGATTGGCTAACCCTGGCTATTCTGCCCCAGGTGTAGGTTCTGGGTGTGGGTTTCAGAATGGGCATGCTGCTCAATTCTGGTCAATAAGAAAAGATGAACAGTCAGCTGTATATGCCTGAAAAATAGTTCCCCACTGCCCTTTCTTCTTTGGGCATTGTGTGTCTAAGTAAAATGCTTAGAATTTTATCAGTCATCTTGCCCCCAGCCTGGGAGGAAACCAACGCCAAGGCTGCCAGACCTTGACCTCTCAGGATGTTGTAAGTTTGGTATCACACAATCCTGACATCAACCAACATCAATGTCCACTCACTCTCTCAACTTACTGTTATATGATAAACTAAATGTTTGTTTTGCTCAAGCAGTTTGAGTCAGAATTTCTGCTGTTTACTGAAAAAAAGAACTATAATAACTATACACCTACCTTTGATTCTTTTTTATGATGGTGGTAAAAATAAAAAGATGGTCACACTACAATTACAGACCACAAAAACAAAAATGAAAACTAGAAACTACATCAAACTAAAAAGCTTTTGTATACCAAAACCATAAACACAATAGAGTAAAAGAGTAACCAAAGAATGGGAGAAAATATTTCCAAACAACACATCTTTTGAAGAGTTAATTTCCAAAATACATAAGGAACTCCTACATCTTAATAACAACAACAACAACAAAATAACTCTTTTGTTATTTATTACCATAAATAACTCTATGGTGCAGCCTTGCCACAAACGCCCAAGGCTTAAGGTGGCACTTAGTGATACAAAGGAAAGAACCCAGATGTCCACTGATGGATAAATGTGTAAGCAAAATGTGGTATATACGTACAATGAAATATTATTCAACCTTAAAAAAAGGGAATTCTGACACATTCTATGAGTTGGATGAACCTTGAGGATATTATGCTAGGGAAAATAAGCCAGTCACAAAAGGAGTAAGGCTGTGATTCCATTTATATGAGGTACCTAGGGCAGTCAAATTCCTAGAGACAGAAAGTAGAGTAGTGGTTGCTAGGGTCTGGAGGGAGAAGACAACGGGAAGTCGTTTGATGCAGTTTTCATTTTGCAAGAAAAAGAGAGTTCTGGTGATTACTTACACAACAATGTGCCTAAACACTCCTGAACTATACAACTAAAAATGGTGCAATTTATGGTATATGTTTTACCACAATTAAAAAAATTGAATGAAGAAAGAAACAAAATGATATTTTAAAATTAGGAAATATTAAGGGAAAAATTACACTAATTCTCTACAATTATTTTTGGAGGATAGAAGCAAAGAAATACTTTCTAACTTAATTCCGTGAAGCCAGCATTACACTAATACCCAAACTACACAAAGATATTACAAGAAAAGGAAACTAAAGACAAATATCTATCAATACATATATGCCTAAATGATCAATAAGATCTTAACAAATCAATTTCAACAATATATAAGACAAAGAGGGATTTATTCCAGGTACTCAAGGCTGGTTCAGGATTCAGAAACCAATTAATATAATCAATGATATCAATAGGCTAAATGACAATTTCCTAATCATATTAAGTAATGCAGAAAAATATTCAACAAAAGCCAATACTCATTTATGATAAAAACTCTCAGTAAACTAGGAATAGAGGGGACTTGCTCAACTTGATAAAGAGTAGCTACAGAAAATCGACAGTGAACACCATACTTAATGACTTAATGTTGAGAAACTCGAAGCTTTCCCACTAAGATCAGAAACAAGGCAAAGATTTTCCCTCTCATCGCTCATTTCCAACATCACACTGGAAGTTCCAGACAATGCATCAGACAAGAAAATAAAATAAAGGTATACAGATTGTGAATAAAGAAACAAAACTGTCTTTATTTGCAAATTACATGAGTATCGATGTAGAAAGTCCCAAAGAATTTACAAATAAAACTCCTGAAACTAATAAGTAAATATAGCAATGCTGCAGGCCCCAAAGTGAATAATATACACAGGTCAGTTGCTTTTCGATATGCCAGACATAAACAAGTAAAATTTGGAATATAAAATTCTGATAAAGAATAATAGGATAAAATGAATTAAGAGATATTCCATGTTCATGGATAAAAAGACAAAATATTGTCAAGATGTCAGTTCTTCCCATCTTGATCTATGGATTCAATGTCATTCCAATCAAACTCCCAGCAAGTTATTCTGTGGATACTGAGAAACTGATTCTAAAGATTTCGTGGAGAGGCAAAAGACCTGGAACACACAGTATGAAGTGGAAGCAGAACAGAGTTGGAGGACTGCCAGTACTTGACTTCCCAACTTAATATTAAGCTATAGTAACCAAGACAGTGTGGTATGGGCGAAAGAATAAACAAACAGATCAAAGGAACAGAATAGAGAGCCCAGACAATTGACCCACATAAATATGATAAACTGATCTTCGACAAAGGAGTAAAAACAATAAAAGTTTTTTCAACAAATGGTGCTGGAACAACTGTACAGCCACATGCAAACAAATGAATCTAGACAGAGAGCTTTCACCTTTCATAAAAATTAACTCAAAATGTATCACAGACCTAAATGTAAAATGCAAACCTATAAAACTCCCAAAAGATAACATGGGAGAAAATCTGGAAGACCTTGGGTTTGGCAATGACTTTTTAGATTCAACACTGGAGACATGATACGTGAAATAAAGAATTGATAAGCTGGGCTTAATTGCAATGAAAAATTTCTGCTCTGCAAAAGAGACTGTCAAGAAAATAGAGACAAGCAACAGCTGGGAGAAAATATTTGCAAAAGACACGTTTGACAAAGAACTGTTATGTAAAATACGAAAAGGAACCTCAGAACTCGACAGTGAGAGGACGGAGAGTAGCAGGAGGCCTCACTCACGCTGGCGCGGTGCAAAATGGCTCAGCCCTTTTGGAAGGCAGTCCGGCGGTGCCTCAGGAAACTAAACATACTCTTACCCCATGACTCAGCAAGGGCGCTCCTCGGTATTTACCCATGGGAGTTAAAAGTGTACATCTACACAAATACCTATACAGGGATATTTACATCAGCTTTATTCATAATTGCCAAAACTCGTAAGCCACCAAAAAGTCCTCCAATAGATAATAAATAGACAAACTGTGGTACATGCAGACAATGTAATGTTATTCGGAACTAAAAAAGAGATAAGTCATCAAGCCATGAAAAGACTTGAAGGAATTTGGAATCTATATTACAAGTGAAAGAAGGTAGTCTGAAAAAGCTACATACTGTATGATTCCAACTATATGGTATTCTGGGAAAACAAAAGGATGGAGACAGTAAAAAACTCAGTGGTTCCCAGGGTTCAGGGGGAAGGATGGATGAACAGGAGGAGTGCAGAGGACTTTTAGGAGAACAACACTACTCTGTATGATACCATAACGGTGGGGCTGTCATTATTTGTCAAAATCCACAGAATGTACAATATCAAGAGTGAACCTTCTAACTATAGACTGCAGGTAATTAGGATGTGTCAGTGCAAGCTCAGTGCATCAGTTGTAGCAAAGGAACCACGCTAGTGGGGAATATGATGGGGGAGGCAGGGGTGCAAGTGGGTAGGGCTACGTGAAAAATCTCTGTACATTCTGCTCAACATTGCTGGGAACCTGAAAAAAGAGCTTTAAAAAATAAAGTCGAGATTTTTAAGAGGAAGTAAGAAAAAAGAGAAGAAAAAATAGAAAGTAGAACGTGGCAGAATTTTTATGATCATCTTGCATCAGGAACCCCTGCTGAGCTGAGTGCTAAACTTCCACGGACGTGGCATTTCCACTGTGACTTTGGTTTTCACCCTGCAAGCAGAACAGCCGGCCTGTGTCTAATTGTGTTTGTTTTCCCCCCTGCAGTGACGTTTAACAGTCCCCTGACCACTGAGATGGTCCCATAAAATTTTATAACAACAATTTCTTAAGTGAAATTTCCATTCAGTCTGTTTGAGGAACCTTCAAAAAAGCCAGAGAAAATCAAGTAGATATAACTGGAGGTATTTTCCTTAGGTCTAATTTAATTATAAATCATGACTTTATGAGTCTACCATTCAAAACTCATGTGATTCCTCGGCAGCACAAATAATTTACTGCTCCTGCAGGACGGTGAGCTCCAGCTTGGAACCAAAGGGCACCCTGAACCACGTGCCTCTGGGACACTTTACAAGTTACATTCTGAGAATGTGACGTCTGGTGAGCTCAATCCTCCACCGCCACCCACCAGGCCTGCATCAACGTGCACAGAACAGAGCAGAGTCAAGAGGCCGTGAGTGTTTAGTTAAGGAGAGAGAAAAGGGAAATTAAGCACACAAGTGGCTGTGTCTGTCTTCACCCAGAGACAATCCGTTGTCCGTATTTTTCACCGTTCACACCGTGGCGGTTAGGACATGGTTGGGCTGAACGGTCATGCGCACTAAGGCAGAGGTCTCAGGGATGAAGTAGGAAGTGATGGGGTGTGAAATACAAATAGCTTTAACAGCTTTATGACTCTTTATGTGGCCTTCAACTATGCCTGTTGAAGTGGGGTTTTCTTTTTTATTTGAACATCTGGACATTTGTCCCAGACTGCATCTGTGAAAGTTGGCCTTGTGGTTGTAACAACTCAGGGTTCTGGGCAAGGCAGGGAGTAACACTCATTCTGGGAAAATGGGAAGGAACTTATCACTAAGACTTAATCAAGGTCGAGAGATCAAGGCAGGGAATTTGAATGTGTGCAGCTCCTGAGTTTGGAGTCCAATGCATCACTTGAGCAGTGCCCAAAGCGCAGATGACAGTAGTTAGCAGCGGTGCAGCGGCAAAGGAGGTGGTGCAGGTCTCCCACTATGTGTCTTCCATTGCATGATATTAACCACTCCACAGAATAGTTGAAGGGTCAGACATTTTATCATGAAATTTTGGAATTCTTTGCCTACTTGAAGCCAAGCAAAAATGAATGTAAACCATCTTTAAAATTGTAAACTGACTCATCTCTGAAATCATAATACAAGACCATGGAAAAGATTTTATAAAATGTTGACTTTTTAAATTTTTTCCCCAGTAATACATGGATTGTCTGTGGAGTGAGAGAATAACCTAAGGTCTGGTCCTGGGTCTTCTTCTTGACACCTACCTGATCTGTGACCAAGTCAAGATGCTTAAGATAAAAAGCAAAATACAAACAACAAAAAAGTGGTGGCTTTTTTTTTAAAATTGAGATATAATTGATATATAATATTGTATTCATTTTAGATGTACAGTATAATTATTTGATATATATATATATATATATATATTGTGGTGATTTTAATAATTCCCATATATAACACAGGCCTATTGCAATTCAAGTTAACAAAAGGAGAAAGTAGTTTCAAAATGAGAAAATGTTTCTTAAATCTAGCAAAATTACAGATATTTGTATAGCTGTGTGCTACACATTTTATAAAGAATTAATTATCTTAATGTTCTCAGTAATCTATTGAGATACTCCCATAATTATCCCCAATTTACAGATGGAGAAACGAGGCCCAAAGAGGTTTCTTTCCCAAGGTCAAAACACTTGAAAAACATATCCTTTCCACGGATATTGTGTTTTTAAATTTTTTAAAAAAGTATTAAGTATAGCTTGCTACTGTCAGGAAGCCATATTGAAAAGTGCAATGGTAATTACACTATTCTGGGTTCTGAATTAAGAGAGAATGCTGCAGATGGTGACTAGCCTGAGCCCCTGCTCCTCGTTGAGCTTAGGATAATGGTCATACTCCAGGGCAATCTAGTGCTCCTGCCAGTGCTCCCGCCAGTGCTCCCTCTGGCAGCCAAGGAGCTTCCAGTCCCTCTTCCACCAGAAGCTGAACAGCTAATTGGTGATAGAAATGTGTTGGCTGAGTCCTGGTCTGGTAGCTCAGTTGGTTGGAGTGTCATCCCCATAGGTTAAGGTTGTGGGTTTGGTCTCCATTCTGGACACACATAAGAAGAAAGCAATGAATGCATAAATAAGTGGAACAATAAATTGGTATTGCACTCTCTCTCTCTCATCAATAATTTTTTAAAAAATGTCCTAGCTGTTAGCTGCAATTCTCCCACATAGCCTTAGGAAGCAGCTTCTATTTACTGCTGCGGTTGTTGGTTTTCCTATTGAAAGATATAATCACATTTTCAAATGTTAAGTTATGAATTGCAGCGGGTATTATGAATTTGAAACTATGAATTACCCTCTATGTGGCAGGTCCAGAAAACACACGTATGTAAAAGGCAGGGTCATGCAGTGTGAGGTTAATGAAGGGCTAGGGCAAGCCTGCTGTACATGGTGAGAAAACAGCCCAGCCATTGATACCTCAATGATCATGGGCTTTGGCTACATGCCAAACAAACAATAAATACATTAATAAACATGGTGTCCATATAGACACCACCTGTCACTCAGATCTAACACATTTAATATTTCATCACATTTTTTTTCTCTTTTTCCTCAAAAGAAGAAACATTACAGATAGAACTGCAGCCTCTCTCTGGAGTAACTACCATCCTTAAACGGACACATATCATCCTATATCCCTTTCCTACAGATGCTATCACAAAACATCACAAACTGTGGGGCTCAAACAACAACAATGTGTTGCCTCTAGTTCTGGGGGCTACAAGTCCCAGATCAATGTGTCAGCAGGGTCGGCCTCTTCTGACAGCTGTGAGGGACAATCTCTCCTCTCGCTTCAGTAGCTTCAGGTGTTCCTTGGTATGTACATATGTTCTCCCTGTCTTCACGTTGTCTTCCCTCCGTGCATGTCTATCTCTGTGCCCAAATGTCCCATTTCATAGAGACACCAATCATGCTGGATTAGGGCCACCCTAATGTCCTCATCTTAGTTAACGCTATCATCTGCAAAGAACTTACTTCAAAATGAGGTCACATTTACAGGTACTGAGGGTGAGAACATCAACATCTTTTGGGGGACATAATTAACACATCACACTTCTCACACATGTTTTTGCACTCAGTGAACCTCCTTTTGCTAGTTGGTGATTTTGTTGACTCTATGACTTCTAGCATTTACAATCAGCACAGCTCCTTGTATCAGTTTGGCAAGTCACATGAAAACATGTGAGATGAAACATACATAATTATGTATGAAAACGTGTACTAGGGATAAATACTAGTTCAAAATCTACCCCAGCTCCCCAGTAAGGCTCAGTCCTATACCATAAAGGCTCAACCACAAAGCTTAATGCAATTCACCATCCCCCTGGGGGAAGGATACAAAGTAGGAAACGGCCTTTCCTGACAGGAAGAGGAAGTGGGGGGTTTATCTCTTCCTGCCTCAGCATCCTGGGACAATGTGGGCATTGCAGGGTGATTACCCCTCTACAGCAGTCCCAAACTCCAACATCTCAAGAGCTTCTCCCAACAAAGGTTTGTTTCTAGTTCTTTTTAAGTTGGATACAGGTCAGGCTGCCTGCCTCCAACTTGGAGTCTCTGCCCTTCTTAATTCTGTGGCTTCTGGTGAGTTGTCATGGCATGAGAAGACAGACATAGTGGAGGCAACACCCGCTTTTAGCCATGTCAACCTGGAGGTGGTGATTGACCCCAAATAGTCACATGGTCCAAAGGAGAGAGAGTGGAATGGAATATTTAATGAGCACTAATTGTCTCATCCACAAAGGGGAAGAGAGACAGATGTGTTTATTCATGCTTTCCCCTTCTTACAATAGAACCTCAAAAAAGAAAACAATAAAAATTTATAGACAGGTATGGACAAGTACAAAAATATCAGGAGAGGCTGGCCATAGCTTGGAGATGCTTCTCTGAAAATCACTGCTGTTTGTATATTCAGCATGACAAGGACTATGAAAACACCCTTGCCGGAGGAGGGTGACTGGATAAATGAGCTATTGCTGCACTCCTGTTGCTCCATGCTGGTTGGAGAAATCAGAAGAGTCGAAGTTTCCAGGGGGCCCACTTAGGGGACATGGAGATGATGAAATGGCTAGCGGACCAACAGAAGCCTGGAATCAAGACAATGAGGCTATAACGCATTTGCAACTAGAAGCCAGCGGCCCAGACCATCAAGTCTAAAGGTAGCTGCTGGCTCATGTCAGTGGTCTCTCGTCCCCCAGGAAGGCCACACTGCCCATGTCCCAGACCTCAGCTCCACATGGGGTTTTCACATGTAGAGAGGTACGTCAGAAAAAAGAAAATCACGGAGAAGGGGGAAACCATCAGAAAGACCAAGAATTTTCTCAAAGAGACTGACGCATCTGAAAGGCTACTTAAATTGGATACCAGTATGATACACTGGCAAATTTAATTTTTTCTTTTCCTGGCACAGTGAAGGGATTCTGAGAAAAATCAGACCCTTCATAGAAAATAAGGAAGCTAAAGTTTTTGTGCACATCCAAATAGAGTGAAAGTAAATTTGTGAATGTGCAATGTGTACTAATTTAATTACTTTCCATGGAAAATCTATAATTAGTCATATATGTTCATAGAAAAATTAACTTCCCTTGAGTTCTTTAACTAGAATGGAAAATAGCTACATGGTTTCCTGGGTTTCATCAGTGACAGCTGTGGAATTTCATGTTTTAATGTACAAAGCTTCATTAGGGAATAACATGTGTTATTAACTATTTGACCCATGGCAGGACTGGGACCAAGACCTGAAAAAAGGGGTTATCTGAGCAGGAAAAGAGGTTAGGACAGGAAAGGCCTACCTCATTCGGGAAAGGGAAAGGGAAGAAACAGACAGCCTGGAAGTAGGGCAACTCCAGGCAGAAGACTGATCTTCTTGGGTTCAAGTCCTGCATCCCGATCAACTGAATAAGAGACAGAGGCAATGTAAACAGGGTAGTGCAGGTAGATGCCTCCAACTCGTCAAGTAAAAAATAAACTGCTCACATACAAGTAGGCAAAGGCTTGGCTATCAGAGAGTAAATCCATGGGGTTTTATTGGTAACAAATTTAAAAAGATATGATTCAGCTGCTTCAAAACTGAAGAATCCTAGACTATTAACAAAGGCAGTGTTTGTGATAATTTATGCTTTATCAGATCCTATCTAGAACACCGATCGCAGTAAGAGTCAAGGCGGACACACCAGCTTCTTCACCCAGAGGCGGGGCAGCTCTGAGAGCGAGCTCCGCGCAGGTCCCGAGGCACAAAGCAGGACTGATGCCCCCATTGCCCGCAGCAGTCATGTGCTCCTGCACACAGCCTGTATCAGCTTCCTCCTGTCCTCGCAGGTATCCACTCCTTACCTGTGCTTGCTAGGATGCCTTCCCATGTGTCTGCCTGAATTTCAATCCTCATACAAGGATGCTCCTCTGAAAAAGCCTCAGTCTAAGATGCTACCATGTGGAGTTGCAGATACCACACTGAAGGAAGGGTTCTGACAGGAGAGGTTGCACTCGCTGCAGAGAGACCCAGAGGGTAAAGGGTCTGCAAACGAGGTCTTAGGAAGAACAATGAGAGAGATGAGGGACACAACCTTAGGAAGAGGAGATTGGAAGACTATAAAGATCTTCAAGTATCTGAAATCCTGAAAGGTGGAACCGAGGGTGGCTGCGTGTGTGCTGACCCAGAAGATGAGCATTGACAGTGGGGACTAGGAGATGCCGATGGCAGGAAACTGGATGCTTCAGTCCTAGGAAATCATTATGGCCTGGAGAAAGCAAATAATGGCTAATGAAGCCAATGCCTTAACAGACTTAGAGTGTTCAGTGTGGAGATTAATGTTGATACAAAGGTTTTTTAACATATTTGATGCTTTTGCAGCTTATTAATGAGGCAGGAGTCTCAAATCTGATTTTCTTTGTCTCTGGGGGTTTTCTCCTCCAGCCTCCTAGGTGGCTACTTTCAATGAAGCCACTGTGTTCCCACACTTCCAAGGGACTTACAGGCTGCTTGGCAGCCTCCCACTTGTGGGGATGAGTGACATAATCACCTCCCTTCAAGAAGCATAGAATAAAGAAATTGAGCATAAAGGGAATAAAAGGCAAAGGTATCCAGACACATTAAGAATCAGCATTGTTGAGAACTACTATGAGCATTGGCATATGAAGCTCTTATTAGTCATTGTCATTTAATATGTATAGTGCATGAATTATTACCTATAAAAATTTAGAGAACAACATCAAATGTGGCAAACGGAGTATAGCAATCAAGAAAATTTAACTTAAAAATTAAATAATATTAAAGTTTTCTTTCTACATAAAAAGTAAATTAAAATGTGCTATGGAAATTAAAGTACCATCCCTGGATAAATCATGGCATTCATTGTCTAGGATAATTTTAGTGGCAACTCACAGAAAATTTGAGTAATTGTGGCTTATTTCATGGAGTCATTTAGTGCTCACTTAGGAAGGAGTGCAGTGGTGGTCCACTGACCCAAACACATCATCAAAGTGTCAGTGCTCCCTTTCCTTCCATTTTGCACCCTCAGCATCTTTGCCTTCAACCTCACACTTGTCATCTCACGGGGAAAGATCTATGTCAGCGCATCGTGGCACCTTCTCACAAAAGAACATTGAGTACCAATCATGAATGCTTATAGCTGCTTTACTTGTTATTCCTAAAGCTGGAAGCAATCAAGGTGTCTTTCAATAGGCAAATAGATAAACACAGTATGGTACACCCATACAATGAAATATTATTCAATGATTTTTTAAGTGAGCTAGTAAGCCAACAAGAGACAAGGAGGAACTTAAATGCCTATTGCTAAGTGAAAAAATAAAAGCTCAGTCTGAAAAGATTATATACTGTATGATTTCAAGTATATGACATTCTGAAAATAGTAAATCCATGGAAACAGTAAAAAGATCAGTAGTGGCCAAGGGTTTAAATAAGTGTAACACAAAGAACTTTTAGGACGGTGAACTATCCAAACTATTCAGTGATGGGTACTATAATGGGGGATACATGACATTATGCATTTGTCAAACCCATAGAATGTACAACACCAAGAATGAATCTTAATGTAAACTGTGGGCTTTAGGTAATAATAATCTATCAATATTGGCCCATTGATTGTAATAAATGTGCCACACTAATGCAAGATGTTAATAATAAGAAAAATTATGACAAGGTTGGGTTGAGGTGGGTACATAGAACTCTTCATTGTATATGCTCAATTTTTCTGTAAATCTGAAACTGTACTTCCCTGATTAGTGTGGCTCAGTTGGATAAGCATTGTCCCTCAAAGCAAAAGATCCCCTGGTCGATTCCTGGCCAGGGCATATGCCTGGGTTGTGGGTTCAGTCCCTGGTCAGGGTGTAGACAAGAGATAACCGATGGATGTTTCTCTCTCACATCGATGTTTCTCACCCTCTCTTACTCCCTCCCTTCTCCTCACTTTAAAAATAAATAAATAAAATCTTTAAAAAATAAAACTGTACTAAAAAATAACATCTATTAATTTTTTAAAAAGAACATTTAATATAGAAATGGAGGAAAGGAGGTGAAAAATTTCTCTCCGTATTTCTCTTCTTTTATTACAGAAAAAAATCTTTGATAGAGCCCCTAACACATGTTTACATATTTTCTAACATTCCATTGTGTAGATTTGAATTAATTCTAGCTAAAATAGAGTCTAGAAAAATAAATTATTGAAAGGAAGTAAGAGTTCTGGAGAAGATTGGGAATGGCTGGTGAGTTGGAAACCAAATGAGTCTGGCACTGAACATGTTCCTGAAGATGATTAAATGAATTCTAAGAATTCTAAGTCTCAGCTATTAATAATATTATTTGAAAATTGAATG
The DNA here is from genome assembly GCA_004026765.1 of Micronycteris hirsuta. NCBI lineage: Eukaryota > Metazoa > Chordata > Mammalia > Chiroptera > Phyllostomidae > Micronycteris > Micronycteris hirsuta. Next base: position 153,204 of record PVJI01001213.1, read on the forward strand.
GGACTTCCAGTTTAAGTTAAAATAGTAATAGAAGTTCACAACCATGAAAACTAGACTTATTTAAAAGAAAGAAAAAACTTATACATACATATAAAACTTAACTGAAAATTAAATTATTTTGAGAATCTTGGAAGAATTTTCTCAGTTAAAAAATAACATGGAAGCCTGGCTGGTGTAGCTCAGTGGATTGAGCGCGGGCTGGGAACCAGAGGGTCCCGGTTCGATTCCCAGTCAGGGCACATGCCTGGGTTGCAGGCCAGGTCCCCAGTGAGGGCCATGTGAGAGGCAACCATACATTGCTCTTTCTCCGTCCCTTCTCCTCTCTCTGAAAATAAATAAAATCTTTAAAAACATATATATATATATATATACATATATATATATATATATATATATATTTTAAATAACATGGGAAAAATATGAAATCCCAGTCTACCACTTCTACAACTAGTTCCCAGTTGAGGAGGAATACATTCATCAGTAAAAATGTGACTCATTCTTCTTCTCCGGTCTACCGCCTAGCTCAGTGATGGAAGGTGTGCACCAGCCAGAAAACTGAACACCTGCCCCTCTCCATCGGAGAGATGTTACCCAAGGCATTTTGGGTTCTAACGACCCTATCATGCAACCCAATAGCATATTTCTATCTTTACTTTGGAATGATGATACCCAGTAATGGAACAGGTTTGAGGAAGAAGTGAACAGCACCAATTTTCTCTGTCTGTGGGTGCTATAGACAGACTAAAAGGGAGAAGACTCACAAAAAAAGTAACAGAGCAGAGAATTTTTGACAGGAGGGGATACTAACCACTATACTAACGAGGAGCTGTTATAGAGCAGAGAATTTTTGAAATCTCAGGGTTTTATTCCTTTTCTTCTAACAACAGAAGAACTAGAAGATATTTGCTGGTTTTCATCTTATGATCTGAGAGAATTCTAAAAATTAGGTGGAGAGTAAAAGGATCCAAGAAAATGTCATTCATCCCATACAAGGGAAATGCCAGTCTCAGATAAACATCTCTTTATTTAAGAGTGAGTCGTTCAAACATGGGGCTTATAGGAAAATTTAGCAGTATAGGAGAAAATGTTCTGACTAGTCAACAGTACAAGGAATGGTGAACTTGAAAAAGGATTTACTGCAGGAAATGAGTACATTTAAGAAATCACCTGACTTGTGTTCTAAATATTAAAAAAAAACACCAATCCAAAAGAACCTGTGCACTCCAATGTTCATAGCAGCACAATTCACAATAGTCAAGTGATGGAAGCAACCTAAGTGCCCATCAGCAAATGAGTGGATCAAGAAACTGTGGTACATTTACACAATGGAATTCTACACAGCAGAGAGAAAGAAAGAACTTATACCCTTTGCGACAGCATGGATGGAACTGGAGAGCATTATGCTAAGCAAAATAAGGCAGGCGGTGAGGGACAAATACCATATGATCTCACTTTTAACTGGAACATAATCAATAAAAGAACAAAGCAAACAAAATATAACCAGAGACACTGAAATTAAGAACAATCTTACAATAGCCAGAGGGGAGGGGGAGGGGACTGTGGGGAGAAGGGTTTTCAGGAGCTACGATAAAGGACACATAGACGAAACCAAGGGGGAGAGTGGAAGCAAGGGAGGGAGGTGGGTTTGGATGGGGTGGGGGGTAGTGGTGGGGAGAAAATGCAAACAACTGTAATTGAACAACAATAAAGTAATTTATGAAACAAACAAAAAACCCCTCAAACATGCACACTAGCATAAAAAATGTAATAATAACAAATTTTGGAGAAAAATACAAAGGAAAAGTGGATAATATTATGAAAAACAATAAGAAAAATTAAATTAAGGTAGCAAAATCCAAATGTGTACTTGAAGCAATAAAACCTAGAATGAACACTGGCACCAAAGAAATGAATGATTTGGAGAAAAACCTCAGGACCTTTCTCAAAATATAATGCAAGGTATTGGAACAAATAAAATGCAACTTAATTATTCCAGCCAAGGATAGGTTAAGGTCTTCAGATTCAAACTTTCATCAAGTACCAGAAAAACTAATTAAAAAAAAAAGCACATTTTATGAAATTATTGAATTTTAAAGATAAAGAGCTATAAATTTCCCTAAGTAAAACTGAAAGATGTTATTTATAAAATAATTTTTAAAGTACGTAACCTAAAATTTCTTCTCTATAATGGAAAAACTAGAAGAAAAAGAAGGTAACACCCTCAGATTTACAAGGTAAAAAGCCTGTGACCCATGCATTAATCATTGGGACATGGATGATTAGAAGTTAATACAAGATATTGAAGGATAAAGAAAAAATATCATTCATATACCATTGCTTTAAAAACCCACCAAGACATAAATCAATAATCTAATGATGCATCAAAATACAGACTTCAAGAATGAGAACGTTATGGTACTACAGCACTGGTGTGGAAATGTTAAAGCCAGTAAAATGTAAAATTAAAACTTATACTCCAAATAGAAAACAATTTTACAAATAAAAGTAGTCTTACATTAGGATACACAGTGATTTAGTAATAATTTTTATGTTGAAAGTCACATACTGTAACCACAAAAGTGAGGAAAAAATTGCAGGCAAGATAAGATGAAGTGAAAACATTCAGAAAAGTCCATTTTACATAGAAGAAACAATGTATGTTGCCATTCTTGATACAGATCATTAGCAAAATATAAAGTTAAGAAGGTTTTTTTTAACCTAAAATATCCTCTAGTTAGAAATAGAAACAGGATGTTTCACGAACAATTTAGCAAAAATACTAAAAAAGACAAAGGAGAGGAGAGATGAAAACTTTTGGCGTAGGTAGAAGTTGAAGTCCCCTCTTCCCATTGTATCGCATCCCATCACATCAAGGTTACAACTAAACTGAAGAACAATCAATCCGGAGAACCACTGGAAGGCTAGTTGAGCAGAAGTCTCAAACTGAGGATTACAGAAGAAGTCCTGTCAAAGCTGGTAGGAGGGGCAGAGGCAAGAAACAGGCCGACGCACATCCACATGCAGCAGTTGAAAATCTGGAAGGATATCTGAGCTGCAAAGGTCCCCCTGAGAAGTGAGGTTCTCACCCCGCAAAGAGCTCCCCAGCCTGGAGTACTGAGTGCTAGGTTCCAGGAAGAAAGCACCTGGTAGCACTTGGCTGTGCTATCAGCTGGGATTCCATCTGCCCAGGTGAGACAGAAGGCTAGAAACAAGACATCCACTTAAAGGGACAATGCACAAAATCTAGTCCACAGGCACTCACTCTGGACTCTGGCAGATGCATGACAGCTCAAAGGGTGCCAAAGTCATACAGGGAGAGTTTAGTTGTGTGGTTTTGTGGAGAGAGCTGGAGGGATAGCCGCCAATGTCCTTGGGTTGAGTCCCTCTCCCACACTGCCCACAACCCCTGCTTTCCTGGATACACCACACTCCCCAGAAGGCATTGGCTTGGGGAGCTACACTGGCCCCACCCTGCCAACTCTCACAGGCCCCTCCCTACCCAGCTCCCACACGACTGTGGGCTCTGCTGGCAGCAGCCAACCTGGGATACAGTCTTTCTTAAAACTCTTTTGAGGAATTGTGGGAGAACTGGTGGGGGTGGGAGGGGGTGCTGGAGACATGCAGGGAGAGTCTGAGTTGTGTGACTTTGGGTGGGGACCATTTTCACCACACACCCAACTGGCACCACCATTCCTGCGTTGAGCCTGCTACCCTGCATGGCTGTGGCCTCTGCCAGCGGCCAGCCTGGGCCTGCATTGCAGCTTTTCCTTGAAAAATTCTCAAGGAATTATAGAGTAGCTTGGGGTATGTCGGAGACACAGAGGGAGAAAATAAGCTGGGTGGCTTCTAGGTGAGGGCCATATTCCTATATGCTCGACAGGTACCACAATTCCTGTGCAGAGCCCTCTCAGTACATGGCCAAATCTTAATTTCTGCTAGCCTGATGAACTATACCGGCTCCACCCTGATGACTCCCTGAAACCATGCTCCACTGCTAAGGTCCACAGGACCCAAACAGGCAGCAACTGGACTCAGTGTACTTGGAGACTTTTGCTGAGTGACCTCAGACTCAGCACTGGCAGCAAGTCTGAATCTGTATTAACCTGGAGAACACCACTCGTCCTTACCTGGTTACTCCCTGAGAAACTCCCTCACCAACTCATATACCTCCTGAGGCTCTTTCAGTGGCTGAGTCTAACAGGCAGCCAGCAGGTGGAGGTGCATCTTGGAAAGCCCTCGGCCTTTTGTTTACCTGCCCCAGTCCAGTATTGCTGGAAGCAGGCCTTGGTAAGCAGCTTGGTCCCTCCCACACACACCCAGGCCTAGCTTAGGCAGCTACCAATTGTGCATTGCTTTGTGGCTCTTAACAGGTAGCTCAGGGTTGATCACAAGCAGTATCTGACACTGACCTGTACCAGAGACCATCCTAAGAGGTCCCAGAACCAACACACACAGTGGCGGGCTTCAGGCCATAAGAAACCATAATTGATTAGCCGCAGGCTTCAGGCCCTAAGAAACCATGAATTGACTAGCTATACAAGTGGCACACTCAAAAAGAGGTCTGATCAGGCACTGTACCCTGCTGGGGTAAATTCTTCTTCATGGGATCAGCTCCTGCATATCAGCTCCTACACTGTGGTTATGGCCAATCCTTAGACAGACTCACAGCCAGACAGTATGAGGGTCAACCCCACCCACGGATGTTCTAATAACAACCAAGAGACTTCCAGCCAAGATGGAGGCATAGGTAGACACACTGCCTCCTCGCACAACCAAAAGAGGGACAACAACTTAAAAAACAAAAAACAACCAAAACTGACAGAAAATTGAGCTGTATGGAAGGCCGACAACCAAGGAGTTAAAGAAAACACGTTCATCCAGACCAGTAGGTGGGGCAGAGAGGGCTTGAGGCAAGGAGGCAGTTTTTGGAGCAGAGCGGGCAATGCTACAGCTGGCTGGCAAGACCAGAGCTAGAGGACCTGGACCCAGTGGGGCCAAAGCTGGTGGAGTAGGCAGTCCCACATTCGTGTGCAGATAAAGGAATAGTAGGGGAGTGAAACAAATCGTGCATCCTAGTGCTCCAGCTCGGGGAAATAAAGCCTCAAATGTCTGACTGAAAATACCTATGGGGGTTGAGGCAGCAGTGGAAGTAACTCCCAGCCTCACAGGAGAGTTCACTGGAGAGACCCACAGGGTCCTAGAATGTACACAAGCCCACTCAACTGGGAATCAGTAGAGAAGGGCCCAATTTCCTTGTGGGTAGAGGAACAAGTGACTGAAAGCTGGCAGAAAGCAGAGCAAGCGCCATCGTTCCCTCTCAGACCCCACCCCCACAGACAGCACAACACAGAGACATGGGTTGCACCCTGGTGAACACCTAAGACTCTGCCCCTTATACATAACAGGTGCAACAAGACAAAAAAAAAATGGCCCAAATGAAAGAACAGATCAAAACTCCAGAAAAAATACAACTAAGCCACGAAGAGATAGCCAACCTATCAGATGCACAGTTCAAAACATTGGTAATCAGGATGCTCACAGAATTGGTTGAATTTGGTCACAAATTAGATGAAAAAATGAATGGTATGCTAAGTGAAATAAGGGGAAATGTACAGGGAACCAATAGTGATGGGAAGGAAACTATGACTCAAATCAATGGTGTGGACCAGAAGGAAGAAAGAAACATTCAGAGCAGAATGAAGAAACAAGAATTCAAAAAAAATGAGGAGAGGCTTAGGAACCTCCAGGACATCTTTAAACGTTCCAACATCTGAATTATAGGGTTACCAGAAGGAGAAGGGGAAGAGCAGCAAATTGAAAACTTATTTGAACAAATAACGGAGGAGAACTTCCCCAATCTGGCAAAAGAAATAGACTTCCAGGAAGTTCAGGAAGTCCAGAGAGTCCCAAAGAAGTTGGACCCAAAGAGGAACACACGAAGGCACATCAGAATTATATTATCCAAAATTAAAAATAAGGAGAGAATCTTAGAAGCAGCAAGAGAAAAGAAGACAATTACCTACAAAGAAGTTCCCATAAGACTGTCAGCTGATTTCTCAAAAGAGACCTTACAGGCAAGAAGGGGCTGAAAAGAAGTATACCAAACCATGAAAGGCAAGGACCTACATCCAAGATGACTTTATCCAGCAAACTATCATTTAGAATGGAAGGGCAGATACAATGCTTCCCAGATAAGGTCAAGTTCAAGGAGTTCATCATCACCCTGCCTTTCTTACATGAAATGTTAAAGGAATTTATATAAGACATGGAGGGTTATAAACAGGGGAGTGAGAGGGGGAGAGAGGGGGAAAAGTACAGAGAATAAGTAGCATAAATGGTAGGTAGAAAACAGACAGGGGGAGGTTAAGAATAGTATAGGAAATGTAGAAGCCAAAGAACTTATATATATGACCCATGGACATGAACTAAAGGAGGGGAATGTGGGTAGGAGGGGTTGTGCAGGCTGGAGGTGAATAAAGAGGGGGAAATGGGACAACTCTAATAGCATAATCAATAAAATACACTTAATTTTAAAAAAGACATAGTGTAGCTGAATGGATTAGAAAAGAAGACCCATATATATGCTGTCTACAAGACATCCACCTCAGATCAAAAGACACATGCAGACTGAAAGTAAAAAGATAGAAGAAGATATTTCATGCAAATGAAGACAAAACATAACAGAAAAAGCTGGGGAAGCAATACATACATTAGACAAGACAGACTTTTAAACAAAGGCTATAGTAAGAGACAAGGAAGGACATTACATGATGGATGATAAAGTGTTCAATTCAATGAGATGATATAACCCTTAAAAACACTTATGCACCCAATATCAGACCATATATATATATATATAAATGATGGACATAAAGGGAAAGACTGACAGTAATACAGTCATAGCAAAGAACTTTAACACCCCACTGACATCACCAGATTTTTCAGACAGTAAATCAACAAGGAAATGAGCCTTCAGTGACACACTAGACCATATGGATTTAATTGATATTTTAGAGCATTTCATTCCAAAGCAGCATAATATACCTTCTTTTCAAGTACCCATGAAATATTCAATGGGGAAAAACTCAGTGTTTTCCTTAAGATCAGGAACAAGACAGGGATGTCCACTTTTACCACTCTTATTCTACATAATACTGGAAGTTCTTGCCACAGCAATTATACAAGAAAAAAATAAAAGGATCCAAATTGGAAACGAAGAAGTAAAACTGTCATTAGTTGCAGATTACATGATATTATATATAACGAGCCTTACAGATTTCACCACAAAACTACTGAAACTGATAAATGAATTTGGTAAAGTAGTAAGATACAAAATTAATATTCAGAAATGGGTTGCACTTTTTTACATCAATAATGAACTAACAGAAGGAAAAACTAAGAAAACAGTTCCATTTACAATTGCAACAAAAAAGAAAAATAGGAAAATACCTAGGAATAAATTTAACCAAGGATGTAAAATATCTGTACTCAGAAAATTATAAGACATTGTAGGAAGAAATTGAAGAAACTACAAATAAGTGGAAGCACATCCCATGCTCATGGATAGGAATAATTAACATTTTTTAAATGTCTATACTATTCAAAACAATCTATAGATTTAACAATGAAGTTTTCACAGAACTAGGACCAATAATCCAAAATTTTACATGAAATTACAAAAGAGGTCTAATAGCCACAGCAATCTTGAGAAAGAAGGACAAAGTTGAGATATCACACTAATTAATATCAAACTATACTACAAGGGTATAGTAATCCAAACAGTATGGTATTGACATAAAATAAGACATATAGATCAATGAAACAGAATAGAGAGCCCAGAAATAAACTCATGTCTAAATGGTCAATTCATATATGACAAAGGAGGCAAGAACATACTATGAGGTACAGACAGTGCAGTCAATAAATGTTGTTTAAAAATTGCACAGATAAATGTAAAAAATGGAACTAGATCCCCTTCTTATACCATATATAAGAGTAAGCTCAAAATGGATTAATGACTTAAGTGTAAGACTCAAAATCATAAACATCCTAGAAGAAAACACAGGCAAAAAACTCTGTGACATTTCTCTTACCAATATTTTTTCTGATATATCTTCTCTATATAGGGAAATAAAAATAAACAAACAAATTGGACTACATAAAACTTAAAAGGAAACCATCAACAAAACGGAAAACAACCCAGTGAATGGAAGAAGATATTTGCCAATGTTGCATCTAATAAGAGATTAATATTCAAAATTTATAAAGATCTCATACAACTCAACACCAAAAAAACCCCAAACAATCCAATTTAAGAAATGGCAGACAACCCGACTAGACAGATGGCCAATAGATATATGAAAAGATCTTCAACATAACTAATCATCACAGGAATACAATTAATATCTCAATGAGGTATCACCTCACATCTGTCAAAATGTCTGTCATCAACAAATCAACAAGCAAGCGTTGGCAAGGATGTGAAGAAGAAGGAACTCTCGTGCGCTGTTGGTGGGAATGTGGATTGGTAAAGCTACAGTGGAAAACGATGTGGGGGTTCCTCAAAAAATTAAAAATGTAACTGCCTTTTGACCCAGCAAATCAACTTCTGGGTGTACATCTGAAGAAATCTGAAACACTAATTCAAAAGAATAGGCCCCCTTATGTTCATTGCACCATTATATACAATAGCCAAAATACGGGAGCAACCCAAATTCCCTCAGTAGGTGAGTGGATGAAAATGCAGGGAAACATATCTACACTGGAATATTACTCAGCCATAAAAAGGCTGAGACAACATGGGTGGAATTACAGGTTATTAAGCTAAGTGAAATAAGTCAGACAAAGAAAGACAAATACCATACAAATTTACTTACATTTGTATGTGAAATACAAAGAACAAAATAAGAGAAGGAACAAAATAGAAACAGACTCACACATGCAGAGAAAAGACTAGTGATTGCCAGAGATCAAGGGTTTGGGAGACTGGGTAAAAAAGATGAAGGGATTAAGATATGCAAATTGGTAGTTACAAAATAGGTCATGAAGATCTAAAAGTATAGCCTTGGGAATATAATCAATCATATTGTAATAACTATGTATGGGTCCTGGTGGGTACTTGAAATATTGGGGGGGATCACTTTGTAAAGTATATGATTGTTTAATCACTATGCTATATACCCGAAACTAATACAAAATAATGTTGAATGCCAACTATAATTGAAAAATAAAATTAAAGAATGAAGTTAAAAACAGACAACTAAATAAATGAAATATTAACAAAAAGAGACCAAAAAATGACAAAGGAGCGAAAAAGAATAAAAGGAAGTAAAAAGTGAAATCAAACATGGGTTGGTACAATTAATAGACGTGGGTTAATTTTTTGTTTGTCAAAAGAAATGCATTCCAATTTAGTGTACAGGATTCGGAAGTAAAGGAAGTAACACAGAAAGAACAGAACATAAAGAATGATATAGTTCAGATACGCTTGGTAAATGCAAACAAATAATCCAGGCGACTCAAGGCTAATTTCGCCTAAGTAGAATTAAAGGCACAGGCTTAAGTGGGACAGTTCATTCACTATGGAAAGATAAAACTCATGATTCTTTTCAAGAAGGTGCAACAGCTCTTTTCTCTCCCTCTCTTCCTCCTGGATTATTGCCATTAGCTTAGAAACATTCTTTAATATCTTTAATCAGAATAACAACAACAAAAATAAAACCTTTTTAGGTACAGCTCTAAGATATCACCTATTTCTTCTTTCCATTGCCAAACTTCTCTCAAAATAAGAAGATAATTTTGTTTGCTGTATAAATCAGGTTTGGCTTTTACGCCAATCTGATTTCCACCTCCAACATGTCACCACAATTGCTATTGACTACATTAGCAGAAACAAATGTATGCCAAGTTCAGTAGGATCACTTTCATCCTCATTTTAGCAAAGGTCTTAACAACACTGTACCCAACACTCCCTCGTGAAGCCTTTCCCTTCTCAGCCCAGTGACATGGTGCTCTGCTTCTTCTTCCCATTTCTTGGTCCCATTTTTTCATTCTTCTCAGAGGCTCCCTGTTTTAGCATCAATCGGCTGGAGTTATTTATTCATCACTTGGCCCTGCATTGGCTTCTGTTCTCACTAGACTTTCTATTGGATCTTAACACTTTATTCTGCTCAGCTTTGACCACAGACCAGTGTTTCCTAACCCGTAAGTTCTTTCTGAACTTGTCTAGCATCATGGATCGCGACAGCGTGATAGTGTGTCACAGCCACCTCAGTTCACTTCTGTCTAGAACAGAACTCTGGTCTTCGTCTTACTCTCAGAATGGTTCCATCCATTGTCTACTTTTCTCTATATGCGGCACCACAATATCCTTGCTCCTCAGAGTAGAAAACTTGAGTTCTTATACATCTTTTTCCTACATTTTCACATTTAATCAGGCACCAATTCTTCTTGGTTATACCATCTGAAGAGTTCATGAATTTATCAACCTATCTCCCTTTCTGTTAACATCCACCTTCTATCATATTACCATCATCACTTTGCAGATTGGTCTTCCTTCTATCACTCTTTTTTAAATTTTTATTTATTTATTTTTAGAGAGAGGAGAAGAGAGGGTGAAAGAGAGGGAGCGAAACATCAATGTGTGGTTGTCTCTCACATGCTCCCAACTCGGGACCTGGCCTGCAACCCAGCCATCCACCCTGACTGGGAATCTAACTAGTGACCCTTTGGTTTGCAGGCCAGTGCTCAATCCACTGAGCCACACCAGCCAGGGCTTCCTTCTATCACTCTTGACCTCCTCCAATGTCATCTCCACTCAGCAGCCAAACAAAAACAAAAATGAAAAGAAATCTGGTGATAGAGGTGCTAGCTTTCCAACAGTAATCATATTGCAATATATAAATGTATCAAATGAACATGCTGTGCACCTTAAATTTACAGTCTATCTTTAAGTCTAATATATTTCAATAAAAACTTTTTTTAGAAAAGAAATCTGATTATGGAGTTTCCCTACTTAAAGATCTTCAAGGATATTCTTAACTAGAGCATCCTATACTTTTTAGTTCATTGTGGTTATCACTACTTATAATGATAAAGTTACTACTTTGCTTCCGTGGTTCATGCCTGTCTCACTAACGATCTGCAAGTCCCACGAGGTCAGGGACTGTACAGGTGCACAGAGTTCATCATTATGGACCAGGCTCAGCTCAGGGCAGGCCACAGGCCAGGTGCTCCCAGATAGTGTGGTGCACGGAGGCGCTGCCACAGTCACGGTTACATCAGTGTGGGACGGAAACAGTGCACTGTGTATGGAAAAAATGTAAAATCAAAATATAGATCTGGATACATGAAATTATTTATTACTTGATGAAGATAATTTATAATGGACAAATTATTCAATACCCCTTCAGGAAAACCGAATAATTAGGGGCAGGGCAGGGGCTCAACCTCTATATCATACCATACAGAAAAAATGAATGTTAAAGTAAGCCACAGAATAACTAGATAAAAACATAGTCAAAATGTTTATAATTATATAATTATGCTAGGCCTTTCTAAGTGTAATTCCAAAGGAAGAAATCACACACAAAAAAAAGTTGGAAATGTGTAAAAAGAGTTTGAATTTTATTTATATCCTCACTACATTATTTTCTGTTCTAGAAGTTTATATTAAAGACATTGTGAGAAATTCATATTGAAATATATCTGTAAAGATGTCTAATGTGGTGGGTTTAATAACAGCATGATCAGTTTAATAACAGAAATGATCTAAATATACAAAATTTCAGACATGTTTGAACAATTATGAGACATACACCCCCTGCAATACTACACAGCCATTCGAGACGGCATCTTAAGGGATATGAAACAAAAAGGAAATGTTCACAAGGAATGTTAGTGAAGAAGTGTGTCAAACACAATATTAAATATAATTCTCTGTTTAAATGAAGAATAATTCTGTTTTAAAAAATGTAAAGAAAATACATGAACTATTTCCTAAGTTATATACACTGAGTGCCTGTTAATTTCATAATTAGAAAATAGCAAATGTTCTGTTTAAAATCTAGATAGGTAGCTAGCTAGAGGAATAGATAAATATTAAAGCATAAAAGCAAGTTCCAAAAAATCTTGTCAGGTTTTTCCAACACGTATTAAAAATTATTTATTCAGCTATGAAAAATTAAGAGATTTAAGAAAATATTTACAAATACGTTCTTGCCTCATTGAGAATTCCATGTTCAAGGAAACATAAGTTGAATAGAAAAGTAACTGGAAACTCAGGAAGCTACATCTAGGCAAAGACGGTCTTTACCTACAACCAAAGACTCCCATAGTTGGCAAAGGAAGTATGGAAAATGGAGAATGTGCATTTTGATTCACTCATCAAAATACTTTTAAACATCTATCACGTTAGCGACACTGCGGAGCACGCAAGGAAGGCGAAAACAGTGAGTTTCTAAGTTAGGACGCGAAAGGGTTGCTGGGAAGTTAGGATGCAGTCAGGCGTCTGTCGATTACTTTATGGGAACCACCTCTTCCATCCGACAGAGTGGATTTTTTTTCTTTTCCATTTTTTGCAACATCTCAATGTACTTATTTTCTAGAAGGAACCCAAGACTCAGACAGCCACAAATGTTTGCTGGATTCACTGGTTAAGAATGGTTGGTGGTTTGTAAAATATAAATAGAAGAAACTATAACCAGTTTCAGCCAGTCTGACGCCACTAAAAAAAAACCCTGATGAATAAATAATGAGAGTATCCTGCATCTTTCATTAGTTCGGATCCGGAGCCCTCAACTCGTGGCACTCACACAAGTTCGCCTGCAGCACCAGCATTTCTGTCCAAAGTCAGACGCAGGAAATTCTTGCTGCCTCTATTTGAGGCTTTTAGGGAATTCAGTGTTTCAAAATGTTACTTTGCCGAGAAGGAACTTCCAAAAGATGTTATCTTTTCTCAGTGGAAATTGCTGCCATGTACTTGACATTGATAAATTAACAGTCTTCTTTTTGAATTTCATCCTCTCTTGCACTCTCTCTCTTGGAGAGTTGGTCCACTCTCATAACTGCAACCTCAGGTAAGTGGGAACGGCCCCCAGGGTTTATGAATCGCTCCATGGGTGGAGCCACATTTAAGGGCAACACAGATCTGCTTTATTTTATGTCAAAGGGGCTATATTATAGGACTGATAACATACATCATCATTTTGCTTGGTAGGACATTTTCACATCCATTAGCCAACTATAACCTCACAGAAATTCATAAGTTTAGGAAGGCAAGTAATATTCTTATTGCCATTTTGCCCAAAATTTTAGAATTTAAAAAACTCTCTCAAGGCCACACAACCTAGTAAATGCTAGAGACAGTAACAGCATTCCCAGTGTCCGTCCTTAAATCCGGTGGCTGCTCCGCTCTCTCATGCTGCCCAAATTTGATTCATTCATTCATTTGGCAGCCTTTACTGAGCACCAATCCAAAGTCAGTTCTGTTCGAGGGATAGGCGATCTAGCGATCTAGCAGTGAGTAACATACTAAGGTCCTTGCCCTTGAGAATCTCCCATTCCAGCAAGGGATAGCTGAACACAGAAAACAAGCAAAAATAAATAAATAAATAAATAAATAAATAAATAAATAGGCAGGCAATGTTTTGTGGGATACATGGGATATGTGTGTGTGAAGAATAAGACAATGTGGGCACAGAAAGATCAGTCTGGAGAACATCTGAGTGTCCAGGAAAAGGGTGAGATGCTTGGACCAGGGCGGAAGCTGTGGGGATGAGGAGCTGCTTGATTGGGACTGCACTTTAGAAATAGCACTGACTAGACTCGCTGATGGGTGAGACAGTAACAGGGCAGGGAAGCGCAGGGAGGAAAGAATCAAGGGTAACCCCCAGGGATATTGCCTTGATAACAATGGCTGTTTCTTTATTATTTATTCACCTATCTCTTTATTCAACAAATAGTTATTGAGTGCCTGTGGTACACCTCTGCTGAGTGCTGTGTAGTGCTCACAGCAACCCCCCCACCGAACGGCTTGACCTATGCCTCTCTTACAGAGCTTGTAGCCTAGTGGGAACACAGGCCGCTGAACAATTGTAACCAGTGTGGTGAGCTCTGTGATTCTCAGTAGGCGAAAAACAGCTTTGGAGAGGAAGGAAGCGACCTCCCCACTGAGCCCCTAGGGATAAGTGGGAACTAGACAGACAGAAAAACATTCTATCCAGGGAAAACCACCTGAGCAGAACCAGGAGGGAGGGGCATTCCAAGAACAGAAAATCAGTCTGTATTGCTAGAGCTGGTATGCGGGAGGGAGTGACTGCAGATGGAGCTGGGTAGATAAGAACCAAGAGACAAAAAAGGAGTTTGGCTTTGGGGGTAACTAGAAGCAAAGGGGAAGTAATAAATGGTTGTAACAAGGACAAGGAAGTGTTCTGTGTCATGGAATCATCCGTTAGCTCTGAAGAGGCAACTTGCAGAGTACTGTTTACAGCATGATCTCGGGGTTGTTAAAACCAGGAAAAAATGTCCATGTGTATTCGTGAAGATGTTTAAATTGGTGTTTTAAGAAGGCGTAAAAAGATACACAACAAGCTGATAACATCAGTGACCTCAGAGGTGTGGAAAGGGAGGGAGGGGCTTATTGGTTTCTTTTTGTATCTTATTATGTTCAAAAGCACCTAGTTCTTATGTATTTTCAATTTTATAAAGGAATCCTTTAAAACCACAAATCTGGCCACCACGTGGAGAAGGACTGGGAAGTGGGCCAGCCAGGTGGGGAGCTGTGGCAGTAACACAGGCCAGAGAGGGCAGCGGGCTCAGCTGGGGAAGAGACAGAAGGGAGGGAAGTCAGGGGCGGTTCAGTAGGTGGGGCCAAGAACCAAGACTCTAGAGAGTCATTGTCTGTTGGACGTACTCAGTGCAGCCTTTCACTGAGACAGAAACAAGCTGTCGGAGAAGAGTTAGCAAGCTTACTGTTAAATAGTGCATCCGCGGTGTCTGGGTGGTGGTTGTGTAAATTTGGGAGACACTTCTCAGTGAAACCCATGTGGCAGGGAGTGCTCAGCAGGAAGCCAGAGGTTTGGTGTCAAGGCTTGGCGAATCCCATCTGTAGGAGCCTGGCGGGCGCATCTGCAGGAGAGGCTGACAGGGTGACAGGGAGCATCTGCTGGAGGGGCCGGCATTCACTCCAGGACTGACTGCCGGGACCCCTGAACACTCCCTCCACAGCAAAACTGGATTACTTAATAGAGGATTCTCCTGGACGCCAATGCACTTGAGCTCTATGGGGAGATTAAAGAGTGTGGAAAGATGAAAGGGGGTGAGTGTGGACACAGTACTGGGGCCAGCCTCGCCCTCACTCCCACTAGTCCCGGCAGTGACAGAGAAGACATACTGAACACTGAGACAGCACTGAAAAACCCAAAGCAATGGCAGTGGTGGACCATGAATTACACAACATCCTAGGGAAAAGGGAAGTGCATGAGATGTGAGTGAAGAAGACAATAGTGAAAACCTGCGGCGAAGCGGTTTTCCTGGGGAGGGGAGGGGAGGGAGGTGCACCTAGAGGGACCTGTGACAGCCCACGGGGGTGCCGTGCCCCCCTCTGCAGGAGGCAGAATCTGGTCAGTGGCAGGAGGAGGGATGGGGGATGGCTCACAGTGCCTAGGTGGTGGGCACTCACAGGAGCCAGAAGGCTGACCAGCTTCGGGAACACTCTTCAGCAGCATAGCCTGCCTCCCCTCCCCCACCTCCAGCCTTCCCAGTCCCTGCCAAGCCCTCACCTTTCACACCCTACCTGACAGGGGAATTTTATTTTATTTTATTTAGCTTTTTTTATTGCTGCTCAAGTATAGTTGTCTCCATTTCCACCACCACCACCACTCCCTTCCACCCCAGCCATCCCAACTTTCCATCCTTGATCCTGCCTCCTCTTTGGTTTTGTCCATGTGTCCTTTATAGTTGTTCCTGAAAACTCTTCCCCCCTCCTTCTCCCCTCCCACTTCCCCTCTGGTTACTGTCAGTTTGTTCTTAATTTCAATGTCTCTGGTTATATTTTGCTTGCTTCTTTGTTTTGTTGACTAGGTTCCACGTATAGGTGAGATCATATGGTATTTGTCTTTTACCGCCTGGCTTATTTCACTTAACATAATGCTCTCCAGTTCCATCCATGCTGTCACAAAGGGTAGGAGCTCTTTCTTTCTTTCTGCTGCATAGTATTCCATTGTGTAAATGTACCATATTCTTTTTGATCCATTCAGATACAAAGAAGAAACAGCAAACTGGAATCTGCAAACTACTTAGAAATGGCTACTTGAGAGCCCTCCAGGTCAAAATGTCTGGTGTGGCCAAAGTTGTAGAGAAATATAGAGTCCTAAATGCATTTATTAGGAGGAGAAAAAAACTAAAGAGGAGAAAATCTCTCTCCTAAAAGGAGGAGCCAGAGCCAGACTGTGAAGAGGGACAGATACTGTCCCCAGTGCCCTCCTGTGGACCTCTGACATGGACAGGATGCCTCTCCCTCCTGTTCGCTCTACTAGCACCTCCTCCTCCTCCTCCCTCCTCCTCTCTCTTCTTCCTCCTCTAAAGTAGCTTTAATCTCCCAGGGTGGTCAACCCTGGGTAGGAGCTAAGAGAGGGTCTTTTTTTAATACACTCCACATAAAATTTACCATCATAACCAGGTCTAAGTGTATATAGCTCCGCAGCGTTAAGGACAGTCACACTGCTGGGCAACCACCACCACCTTCCATCTCCAGAGCTCTTTTCAACTTGCAGAATTAACACTCTGTCCCCATTAAACATGAATTCCCCATGCCCCTCCCAACCCTGGTAACCACCATCCTACTTTCTGTGTCTATGAATCTGACTACTCTCGGGACATCATATAAGTGGAATCCTACAGTATTTGTCCTTTTGTCTGGCTTTTTCACTTAGCAGAATGCCCTCAGAGTTTATGCACGTTGGAACATGTGTCAGAATGGCCTTCCTCTTTAAGGCTGAATAATATTCTCTTGTACACAAATACTAAGAGATGAGCCTTTTATCTGCCTTTTATAGTGAGACCCTGACTCATCACACTTGGCAGACTTTCAGGGGCCACAGAGGAGCTCAGGGGCTGGCACATTTTCCCAAAGTCTGGCCAGAGAAGCAAGAAGGGGTCAGATGCTTGGCACTCACCAAGAACTCAAAGCACCTTCCAAGGTGACCTTGTTTCCTTTGCTTCAAATTCTCCCATAAATGCTCTCCCAATCTCAGTTCTTGTGGATTTCTTTTCCTTTTTTTTCCCTCTGTGCTTGTTCTTCCAAGGGGACTATAACAGCCTGGGTGACCTTCTCTGTGCTAGAGCCCTGGGTGACATACCCTCCTGTGCAGCCCAGGCAGCTGCCCCCTAGGCGCTGGGCTAAGATCAGAGGAGCTGGCTGTCAGCACGGCCGGAGGCTGCCCCAGGCCACTGACTGCCCACTGCAGAAAACAGGACCTCGGGACTTGCTGCTTACAGTCTGAGAAACTTAGCAGGAGCTTTATTGAAGAATACACCCCATTGTTCGCAGCAAACTTTGAAGATGAACACAAGGCATACTGCACACAGGAGAAGTGCCAAGTTAAACCAATTAGTACCCTAGTTGCTGTGCAAATGACCTCGGTAATAGGGAAAAAATTACTTCTTCTTATCTCCTACCTTTCTGTCTTTCTAAAGTGCCTGAAATGGACTCACTTTGAATGTTTTCCATGGAGTGTCACCATCAAATTCTGAGCCTTCTGCTGTTGTTTTTATGGACAGCATTTTGAATCCAAATAAAAAGTGTCACAATGACCAACAATAGGGATAAAAAAGAAAGAAAGAAACACTATGGCTTTGTTTTGTATTGTTAAAGCCAATCAAGTATGAAACGTTAACGCTAATGGCTTTTAGAAGGGAAATTGGATACAAAATGAAGAGACCATGAATTATCCCATACTCATTTGATGCACATTATTATTTTTCAATCCTTTCAAGTTCTCTACACTTACCACTTGTACACAGGATCTTCCCGCACAGACCCAGTGTGTAAAGGTGAACAGGAGGAGTTCCTATGTGGTTACAGAGCTACCCGCTGTTGCTACCGAACGAGTTCCCATTGCAGATGGAGCCTGGAAGCTGCCTTTGGTGACCAGGACCAGCGTGCCCCAGCACCTGCCCCTCATGCAGCACCTTCTGTCAATCAGTCCTTCGGTTATTTCGGGAGCAGTCAGGAAGCTCATAAACCACTGAAGTCGTACATCTTTCCTGTCCTCACTGTTGTCACATAATCCACCGAAAGGACCCAAAGCTGTATTTGTTATACTGGATTCAAAAAATATATGGAACTGAAAGGAGCCCCTCCCCCAAATTATAGCTGTACAGTTGAGCGTTCAAGATTTAATCAGTGTGGTTTTGATTATTTAAGAATAACCTTGAAGGTTCATGCCATGTAACAATTTGTAATTTTTCTGAGCCAAAACTTTGAATCACACAAGGGAAAAGGCGGATGAGCCGGAGGGACGACTTAGTGGCAGCCTGGCTCAGGGCCCAGCACCTACCTCCGCTGGGGCTCGGCTGGCTCCTGCAGGCCAGCAGCTATCAGCCACTCCTGAGAAGTAAAATGTATATGTCTCTTCTTGAACCGTAGACTGCAACTTGAATCTCAAGGAACGCAGCCACTGCTGCTGTGAGCAGTGCAAAGAAACTGAGAAGGTGGCGCAGTCTTCAGGAAAACTTGACTGAGGGAAATTATGTCCCACAGTAATACTTGTGAATATCAAATTTTCAGTCTCTATCCTTCATGTGCACTGGCGTTCTGCTACTTTTCCTATCTGCCAAACTCTGTTCTTTCACTCCACTGTGACCAAGAGCCAAGGCAAAGGCGGGTGGCACTCGGCCACACTGACCCTCCTTCTGACCTGGCAGCTCCGTAGCCCCTCGGGTGAGCTGGGACTGTGTGCCCCACAGGGCAAATGAAGCGTGAGCGGCAGGGACATATTTCACTTCTGAGCTGAGGCGTGAAGAAGCTGATGGGCCTCCCCCAAAGGCCCTTCCTGGTGGTGACCATGGAGAGCACATGGTGTGAGGGCAGCTCCTTGAGTGGGAAGCACCTGGAATTCTTGAAAGCTTCCAGAACCACACTGGACATTGCATGGGTCAGAAATAAACCTCTGATATTAGTCCTCTGAGATATCGGGGTTATTTGTTCTGGCATTATTATTTGTACCCGTCCCTCCTCATAGAAGCACCCACTATGTCCCATAAAGTGATGAAAACTGACTAGCAAAAACATTTTTGTGGAACAAAAAAGACGTTTGCAAGAAAAATTATATTTATAAAGTCTAAAGGTATCTGTGTGATGTAGATGTGCTGCGGAGGCAGGGCCTGTGCGTAAATCTGCTTGGAGCTGACAGGGCTGCGGGGGCCGCTGTGGGCCCGCGGTCCCTGCCCCTCCAGGCCACCCCTCAGCAGCACCGGCAGAGGAACACGTCTGAGCAACAAAACTCTGGAAAACAAAAGTGAACTGAACCTTGTTACCGGGCCACTAAGACCATTCATAACCTGCAGAACAGAGTGCCAATCCCTTATCCCAAAGGCATCGTATTTATTGATTGGTGCTCCATTTCATGTCTCAAAGGAGGCAAGGCAGCATCTCCGGGAAATACAGTTGAATTAAAGAAAATCAGGGAGAAGACATGCAGAAGTGGCATTTATAGTCCTGGGAGGACACTTTCTGGGCCACAGTGAAGAACGCAGCTGCCAAGGGAGGTCTTCAGATCCTAGGAGGGGAATGAGATACCTACGTAAAAACACAGGCCGTGGGGGTCGTGATTAACACAGGCCATGAAAAGGGAGGCAGGATCCTTTCCATAGAGGCTGCAGGCATCAGCCCTGATAGCTGTTCTGCCGTTTATAGTTTCCTTCTCTATAAAGGGGGCATAATAACAGAGCCTAACTCAGCAGGTTGTAGGGAGCTCAATGAGATAAGGAGGCATGCAAAGCACTTAGAACAGGGCCTACATTCCTTAGCACTCAATAAATACTAGTTCGTATTGTTTTGTTTAATTAGTTATTATTGGCCTTTAAAAGGCAGTACTGAAAGTATATTATCTGGAAGGTCAACAAAGATCCAGCTGACAAAACAGGCCTTGATCTGGGCCGGCGGGGGTGGGGATGGCCTGCTCTGCTCTCTGCAGAGCTAGGAAGGTAACTGCAACAGGTTCTCAGAGATGTAGTGTTATTGAGGGAAGGGGGTGGGCTGGTTAGGAGATAAGACCGTGAGGAGACCAGCTGGCAGCAGCAATGGCTTTGAGCTGATTAGGAGGAGGAGAGAGTTCATAGGTGAGAGGGAGTCTGATGGGAATGGGATCTCACTCTGAAAATGACGAGGCCGTGAGCGGGTGAGATGTCTTGCTGTCATTGGTGATATTTTGACATATATTTTGCCTGAGAAGCACCGGCATTTTGATTTGCTCTACAATAAATAACAAGGAACCAAGGAAGGATGTGGAACAGTGGGCAGAGTGAGTCTGCCGCACAGCCGGTGCGGGGAAGGACCACACGGTAGGTCAGTCAACACAGACCGGGCGCAAGACTTGAAGAGGACAGAAGCATTAGAACGAAGGGGAAGCAGATGTGGAAACCAGGGACAGTGAAGAAGGGACACAGGAAGGAAAAAATACAGACTCTTTCAGATGTTTGGTTTTGTGATCATCACAGTCTGCCCTAAATGAAAGTGTGGCTTAGTTAGTTCTCTCCCTTCGCTCAGAAGCATACCTACGAGCAGAAACACACACATGTTCATCACACCTCTGAACCTCGTCATCTCTCCTCTGTCTGTGCAGGTCCCCGCCCTCAGCTCCGACTCAAACCTCGACCCCAGAGGAGTCAGCAGTCCAACTGGCCTCCTTGGGACCCACCCTTAGAGGACACCAATGGCCCTGTCCTCCAGCCTGCCACTCCAGACAAGAGGACAGACTCAAGAAAGAGTCAAAACTGACCTTCCAGGCCCCTTTCCCTCAGGCCTGCTCTCTGCTAGAGAACAGAGAGCCAATCTAATAAAGGTAATTCTGCCCATGCAGTAATGATCCTGGCAGGTGAATGCTTTTTCTCTCTAATGTAACTTATTTGCATGCTAATTGGGTGTTTAGAGATAATCACTCACCCCAAAGTCACTGGGGGTCTTTGCTACACCCCTAATAACCATCATGACTTTATTATTTTCTCTCTCTCCGGGACTTAATGTCTTCATTTGTTAAAAGGAGCTACATTATGCCTAAGATTCCATTCGCATCTCACATTGGATAATTCTGTTCTCTGTGGGTAGGATGGGCCATTTCTGGCATCCCCTCCCTGAATGGGATGTGCAGGAGCTACAGAAACATTTCACCCTATCAACTTAATTTAAAAAAAAGAAATGTCTGTCACTCTACCTGATCACATGGAGAGTTTAAACCTAACATGTGAATTAATAGCAGAAACTATTTAGACTGGCAAAAGTAGGGGGAGAGAATAAAAGATGGTCGTTTTGGGTCTACAATCCTGGGCCCCAAGAGAGCTTGATGAGGAGAGAGGCAGGCCACACTTGAAAGTTCAGAGTTGATAACTGTCTGTGATTGTCTGTTTTTAAGTGTTGTTTAAATCACCACCTTAAACCAAGGTAGTCTGTGAAGAACAATGACATAAGGACCAAAAAACAAAACTAAATAAACAAACAAAAAACTAAACATCTGGCTACTGGATATATTGCGATATATGCACACGATGGAATAAAACACAATTTACTTTCCTTAGGATTTCTCTTTTTACAAAGGAGTTATTCAGGAATAGATGGCACATTTTCTAAGTAGCCATTGATTTTCCAACTATCTTTTTGTTTTTGTTTGTTTGTTTCTTTTTAAATTACTTTATTGTTGTTCAATTACAGTTGTCTGCATCCTCTCTCCTCCCTTCCCACCACTCCCTACAAACCCACCTCCCTCCCCTGCCTCCACCCTCCCCCTCAGTTCTCTCCATGTGTCCTCCACAGTGGTTCCTAAAAACGCTTGTCCCCATTGTCCCCTCCCCCCACCCTCCGGCTACTGTTAGACTGTTCTTAATTTCAATGTCTCTGGTTATGTTTTTCTTGCTTTTTTTCTTTTGTTGATTATGTTCCAGTTAAAGGTGAGATCATATGGTATTTGTCCCTCACCGCCTGGCTTATTTCACTTAGTGTAATGCTCTCCAGATCTATCCATGCTGTTGCAAAGGGTATAAGCTCCTTCTTCCTCTCTGCTGCGTAGAATTCCATTGTGTAAATGTACCATAGTTTCTTGATCCACTCATTTGTTGATGGGCGGTTAGGTTGCTTCCAGCACTTGGCTATTGTAAATTGTGCTGCTATGAACATTGGAGTGCATAGGTTCTTTTGAATTGGTGTTTCAGGGCTTTTATGGTATAATCCCAGCAGTGGAATTGCTGGGTCAAAAGGCAGGTCCATTTTTAGTTTTCTGAAGAAATTCCATACTGTTTTCCACATGGCTGTACCAGTCTGCATTCCCACCAACAGTGCAGTAGGGTTCCCTTTTCCCCTCATCCCCTCCAACAGTTATCTGTTGCTTTGTTGATGATGGCCATTCTGACTGGTGTGAGATGGTATCCCATTGTGGTTTTAATTTGGTCTCTCTGATGGCTAGTGATATTGAGCATCTTCTCATATGTATGAGCCCTCTGTATGTCCTCCTTGGAGAAGTGTCTGTTCAAGTCTTTTGCCCATTTTTTAATTGGGTTTTTTATCTTCCTGGAGCAGAGTTGTATGAGTTCTTTACATATTTTGAAGATCAAACCCTTGTCTGAGGTATCATTGGCAAATATGTTTTCCCATACAGTTGGTTCTCTTTTTATTTTAATACTATTTTCTTTAGCCCTGCAGAAGTTTTTATTTTGATGAGGTCCCATTTGTTTATTCTTTCTTTTATGTCCCTTGCTCTAGGGGACATATCATTGAAGATGTTGCTGCATGAGATGTCTGAGATTTTCCTACTGATGTTTTCCTCTAGGATTTTTATGGTGTCACGACTTACATTTAAGTCTTTTATCCACCTTGAATTTATTTTTGTGTATGGTGTAAGTTGGTGCTTGAGTTTCATTTTTTTTGCATGTAGCTGTCCAGATTTTCCAACACCATTTGTTGAAGAGGCTATTTTTATTCCATTTCATGCTTCTGCCCCCTTTGTCAAAGATTAATTGCCCGTAGAGACTTGGGTTTATTTCTGGGCTCTCTATTCTGTTCCATTGGTCTATCTGTCTGTTTTTATGCCAGTGCCAGGCTGTTTTGATTACAGTCGCCTTGTAATACAGTTTGATATCAGGTATTGTGATTCCTCCTACTTTGCTCTTCTTTCTCAAAATTGCAGCTACTATTTGGGATCGTTTATGGTTCCATATAAATTTTTGAAGTGTTTGTTCTATATCTGTGAAATATGCCATTGGTACTTTGATGGGGATTGCATTGAATCTATAAATTGCTTTGGGTAGTGTGGACATTTTGGTGATGTTGATTCTTCTGATCCATGAGCATGGTATATGTTTCCATTTGTTTGTGTCTTCCATGGTTTCTTTCTTCAGTGTTGTGTAGTTTTCTGAGTACAGGTCTTATTCCTAGGTATTTTATTTTTCTTGTTGCTATATAAAATGGGATTTTTTTCCCTGATTTCTGCTTCTGATGTTTCATCGTTGGTATACAAAAATGCCTTTGATTTCTGGATAATGACTTTGTATCCCGCTGTTTTGCCAAATTCATTTATTAGGTTGAGTAGTTTTTTGGCGGCGTCTATAGGATTTTCTAAGTATACAATCATGTCGTCTGCAAACAACGGCAGTTTTGTTTCCTCCTTTCCAATTTGGATGCCTTTTATTTCCTTTTCTTGTCTGATTGCTGTCGCTAAAACCTCCAGCACTATGTTGAATAGAAGTGGTGATAGTGGACAATCTTGTCTTGTTCCTGATCTTAGAGGGAAAGATTTTAGTTTTTGTCCATTGAGTATAATGTTGGCTGTAGGTTTCTCATATATGGCCTTTATTATGTTGAGGAATGCTCCCCCTAATCCCCCTTTGCTAAGTGTTTTTATCATAAGTGGGTGCTATACCTTATCAAATGCTTTCTTGGCTTTATTGATATGATCATGTGATTTTTGTCTTTGCTTTTGTTTATGTGATGTATTACATTTATTGATTTATGAATATTGTACCATCCTTGCATCCCTGGGTTGAATCCCACTTGATCATTGGTGTATGATCTTTTTAATGTATTGCTGGATGTTGTTTGTCAATATTTTGTTGAGGATTTTAGCATCTATGTTCATCAGCGATATTGGCCTGAAGTTTTCTTTCTTTGTTGTGTCTTAATCTGGTTTTGGGATTAGGATGATGCTGGTTTCATAAAAAGAGTTTGGGAGTCTTCCATCATTTTGGATTTTTGGAATAGTCTTTGAAAGATAGGGGTTATCTCTTCCTTAAATGCTTTGTAGAATTCTCCTGTGAAACCAGCTGGTCCAGCGCTTTTGTGTGTCGGGAGTTTTTTGATTTTTTGATTACTGCTTCAATTTCATCCGCTGTTATTGGTCGGTTCAGGCTTTCTACTGCTTCTTCACTGAGTTTTGGAAGATTATATTTTTCTAGAAATTTGTCCATTTCACCTAGGTTTTCAAATTTCTTGGCATACAGTTCTTCGTAGTAGTTTCTTACAATCCTTTGTATTTCTGTGGTATCAGTTGTAATCTCTCCTTTTATTTCTGATTGTGTTTATTTGGGTCCTGCCTCTTTTCTCCTTGATGAGCCTGCTTAAAGGCCTGTCAATTTTGTTTATCTTTTCAAAGAACAAGCTCCTGAATTCACTGATGCTTAGAATAGTTCTTTTAGAGTCTATGTCATTTAATTCTGCTCTGATCTTGGTTATTTCCTTCCTTCTACTTGCTCTGGACTGTCTTTGTTGTTGTTCCTCGAGTTCTCATAGGCATAGGGTTAGGTTGTTTGTGTGAACTGTTTCTATTTTTTTAGGTAGGCCTGTATCGCTATGAACTCCCGTCTCAGGACTGCTTTTGCTGTGTCCCATAAGTTTTGGATTGTTGTAAGATCATTTTCATTTGTTTTGAGATTTTTTTTTATTTCTTCCCTAATCTCATTCTTGACCCATTCATTGTTTAATAGCATGCTATTCGATCTCCATGATTTTGAGTGTTTTAGATTTTTTTCCTTGGAGTTGGTTTCTAATTTCAGTCCCTTGTGGTCAGAGAAGATACTTGATATGATTTCAATTTTCTTGAATTTGTTGAGGCTTGTTTTGTGTCCTACCATATGGTCTATCTTTAAAAATGTTCCATGTGCATTTGAAAAGAATGTGTATTTAGCTTCTTTGGGATGAAAGGCTCTATATATATCAGTTAAGTCCATTTCATTTAAGGCATTGTTCAATGCCACAGTATCTTTGTTGATATTCTGTTTGGAAGATCTGTCCATTTTTGACAGTGGGGTGTTAAAATCCCCTACTATAATTGTGTTGCTGTCAATATCTTTCTTAAAGTCCTCCAAGATTTTCTTTATGTATTTGGGTGCTCCCATGTTGGGTGAATATATATTTACAGTGTTTATGTTTTCTTGGTGGATTCTTCCCTTGAGTATTATGAAGTGTCCTTTTGGGTCTCTCTTTATGGCCCTTTCTCTGAAGTCTATTTTGTCTGATATGAGTATTGCTACCCCAGCTCTTTTTTCCTGTCCATTTGCTTGGAAAATTTGTTTCCAGCCCTTCACTTTCAGTGCGTGTAGGTCTTTTGTCCTGAGGTGGGTCTCTTGTAGGCAGCATATGTGTGGGTCGTGC
The DNA here is from genome assembly GCA_004026765.1 of Micronycteris hirsuta. Taxonomy (NCBI): domain Eukaryota; kingdom Metazoa; phylum Chordata; class Mammalia; order Chiroptera; family Phyllostomidae; genus Micronycteris; species Micronycteris hirsuta. The sequence continues at coordinate 179,056 of PVJI01001213.1, forward strand.
TTTCTTATCCATTCAGCTATTCTATGTCTTTTGATTGGAGCATTTAATCCATTTACATTTAAGGTTATTATTGATAGGTACTTATTCATTGCTATTTTTTTTGTACCTATGTGTGTGTGTCTCTCTCTGTTTGCCTTCCTTTCCTTAAAGCAGTCCCTTTAGCATCTATTGCAGAGCTGGTTTGGTGGAAGTGTATTCTTTTAGACTTTTTTTGTCTGGGAAGCTCCTTATTTGGCCTTCTATCTTGATTGAGGGCCTTGCTGGGTACAGTAGCCTTGGTTGCAGGCCTCTGGTTCTCATTACTTGGAATATTTCTTGCCATTCTCTTCTGGCTTGGAGCGTTTCCATTGAGAAGTCAGCTGCTAGCCTTATTGGGGCTCCCTTGTATGTTACTTCCTGTTTCTGCCTTGCTGCTTTTAAGATTCTCTTTTTGTCTTGGAATGTTGCCATGTTAATTATGATGTGTCTTGAAGTGGGCCTGTTTGGGTTTCTTTTCATTGGGATTCTCTGTGTTTCCTGGATTTGTGTGATGTTTTCTCTCATCAGATTAGGTAAGTTTTCCATCATTACTTTTTCAAACAGATATTCTATCCCTTCCTCTTCTTCTCCTTCTGGTATCCTTATTATATGAATATTATTACATTTCATGTTGTCCTGCATTTCCCTTAACCCCTCTTCATTCTTTCTGAGCCTCTTTTCCTTTTCTTGCTCTTTCTGGGTGTTTTTTCTACCTTGTCCTTCAGCTCACTGATCCGATCCTCTGCTTTATTGATCATGCTTTTGATTCCTTCTCTTGTGTTCTTCAGTTCAGATACCGTATTCTTCATTTCCTCTTGGCCCTTGTGAATAGTTTCTATTTCCTTTTTCATGTTGATATAGTTTGCAGTGAGTTCATTGTAGTTTCCCTGTAGTTTCTGGTAATTCTCTGTGAGCTCGTTGAGCTTATTGAGCTTCCTGATAACCAATACTTTGAACTCAATATCTGATAGTTGGCCTGCCTCTGTTTCATTTAGCATTCTTTCTGGGGCTTTCTCCTTTCCTTTCATTTGGGGATTGTTTCTTTGTCTTCCCATTGTTCATGAGACTCTTATTGCTAGTCTCCGCTTCTTAAATTGATCTGTTCTAACTCCCTGGTTTTATGGTTTGAGCTTCTTTGGTAGAATACCTGAGAGATTCAGTGGTGTAGTCTCCTTAACCTCCTGAGCTCACTGGTTTTGGACTGTCATTTATGTTGGCTCTCTGTATGTCTTTGGGTTTTGGTTGTTGTTGGGTCTTTCTTTTGTGGGTCCTTCCCTGTAGCTGGTTAACTGAGGGTCACTCCATCCACCATGCCTTGTATTCTGTTGTGCAGGTGTGGACAGGTTGTGTTGAAGCTGATTCTTCTGTGTGAACAAGGTTTTGAAGCTTCTCTCTCACTCTTGTTCAGTTGTTTGTTGTGGGTAATTTCTCCACCAATTGGATTATTATCTGTTTGGTCCTGGATTGAGGTTGGCATGGGTTCCACTTTCTCCTTCACCTTCTTCAGTTGTTTTCTATTGGTGGTTTCTTTGTTGGTGGATTTCCTCTTCCAGCAAGTGTACCGGTGTTCACCGCTCACACCTTGCAAGTTCTCGTCCGATCATTCAGTGTGTCCTATAATTTTGGTCACTAATCATATATGCTGGAATACCGTTGGCTGTTTGCTCTGTTCCTTAGAAGACTGGCTAGGTGTTTCACCAGTGGGCAGGAGGAAGTGGACTCCACTCCCACCTATTTCACCGCCACCTTCTCTCTATCTTTTTGTTTTTAACTTCTAATTTAATTCCATTGTAGTCAGAGAAAATACTCTGTACAAGCCAGTACTTTAATATTTATTAAGACTTACTTTATGGCCTAGCATATAGTCTATCTGATGAATGTTCTATGTCCACCAGAAAAGAATATGTATTCTACTATGTTTGGGTGTAGTTCTATAAATGTCAGTTAGGTTAGGTTGAATGATAGTGTTCAAATCATCTATAATCTTACTTAGATACTTTTTCTGTCAACTATGAAAGAAAATTGTTAAAACTGCCAACTATAATTATATATTTGTCTATTCTGACTTTAATTCTCTCAGATTTTGCTTTTATCATTATGAAATTATCTCTGATAACACTCGTCTTTGAAGCTTACTTTTTCTGACATTAATATAATCACTCACACTTTCTTAAAATTATTGGTTGCAGGGGTTATATTTAAGGTGTGTCTCTTGTAAGCAGCATATAGTTGGGTTTGTAGTTATACATTTTTGAGTCAACTTTATCTCACAAGCCCTAAGAACACTGATGAAGATAAATTTTAATTTAAAAAAGTGAACAAAGAAAGTTGGCCTTTTCCCCCTATGTTAGCATCTCTATGTCAAGAGCTGCCAACAGACTTCATTAGCACAAAGGGGTAGTACAAGATTGGGTTCACATTCAACCAAAATAATAATCAATTGTGCTTGTCTATGTCCAGGATGAACTATAGGATCTACTTTTCAATTTAATATGTCAGTGAAATTAAGCAAGTATTTGATTTAGGCTAGATGTATCATATCAAAATACGTAGCCATCATATAAAAATTCAGTTTGCAGGCCTGCTAGATGGCTGTTCTATCCAATTTTAGATATAATTTAATGACTTTTGTGAATGAACTGGCTGCTTTGGAGGAATTTCAGACTCTTTATTATTTGAACTGCAAATTTATCTCAAGACATTGAGCTACATCTGAGGGTGAGCAGACCACTCAATTGTAAATTCTGTTTTAACTCTCCCATAGACACCACTGACAGACTCTCATGTAATTATTTCAAAAATATAACCAGGGTGAAGGTCATATACACTACAGAGAGCCGTGATTTATTCTTCCACAAAGGCCAGATTAGATTACTGTAGCTCTCGTCCCCCAGATCTTCCTGCCAACCCTCAAAGGAGTGAGTTTAAACGATGTTCCCATGAACTGCGACCTAGCTCAAGTGCTGTCCTTATACTTTGTATTACAAGAACTTGGTCTTCCAGAGGGGCCTAAGGTAGAAAAAGTGATGGGACAATCTCAAGCAAAGGAGGCCATGACAATGAACAAACATCAATGTCTGGACCTATGAGAACATTTGTTATCAATTTCTGCTCAAGTATATAGGAAACTGAAGAACCAAAATCATTAGAAATAAAACCTCTGGGAAACTTATTAATAAAAATTACCCAGAAGCTTTGATATTGCAAAATAGGGGGCAAATTATGAGCTTCCTAAATACAGGTTACATTAGGAAAAAGACTCCTCTGAGCAGTAGTAGTTGATGTCAATGGATGTTCATGAACAATGTCTAAGGTCCATGGACACCTGTAGGATTCTACCTAGATAATCGAGTTCAATTTTTCATTTCTTATTTTGATGCTTCCTGAAATAGGTTGAAATCTTTTCACAGGTGGCTGCTCAGGGCACCAGTTCTGCTTCAAGCTTGGCCTAAATCTTTTGGCTTAGAAGTGAACATAAAAGAATAATGTTACCTGTCACACTTTTTGAAGACAAATCAATTAAAAGTAGCAGGACAAGTTACAGTATATATAGAAACCTTCAGGGAGTGAATGGCAAGTTTTGTCCAGGGGGGCTTGGTTCCTAAATTTGAAAACTCTGTCTCAGACAGGCTGAGCTAAGCCATCTTAACTCAGTCCATATTTTCCAATAACTATAAGTAATAAAGGCCAAGTTCTAATGCAGGCTAGGCTAAAGCTGAATCTGATATGGCAGATGTGTGAGATGATACAGAGAAAAGAGCACAGGTCGGAAATCAGAATTTGAACCAGCTCTGCTTTAGTTCCCTGCAATCCCTATTCCACACAGAGTGAGAAGGGTCTCTTCAAACCACAAGTCAGAGGACATTACGCATCTGCTTGTAACCTTTGAGGAATTCCCCATTGCTCTCATAACCTCAGTCATTCCCTTTAGTCTCTCTTTCTGTTATTTGAAGACACTAAGCCTTTGCAGCAGCTGCTTTCATTTTCATTAGAACACTCTTCCTGGGCTATTTGAGTGACTAGTTTTTTCTTATAATTCAAATATCATCATCTCAAGAAGAAAGTCCTTAAAGTAACATACCTTGACATTCTGCCATCATCATATCATCTTGATTGAATTGTGTCTCTATCTGAAATTACCATTTTTACTGGACTATTTCTGCATTGTCTGTGTCTCACTCTAGAATGCAAACTGCCTGACATCAGGCCCCTTGCTGTCCTGTTTCCCCTGAGCCTAGTATGCTGCCTCTCATGCAATTGGTGCTCAACTAACATGTGTTGATTGAATGAATAAAATTTGCCTCAAACTATAAGACTGTAATTATATTCTTATCTGGAAATGAGGGCAAATATGTCTTTTCTTAGGACTTACAATAAGTCATTATTTTCTCTTCTGCACTACCTTGCCCACCCCCCAAAAATAATCAGTAAATGAGGAAAATAAGTTGTCTACGGGGATGACATTTTAAGATTAATGCATGAGGATTTGAATCACAGGTATAAAATCAAGTGAGGCAGACAGAATAGCTCCCAGCTATTCATAAATTGTTTGACTATATTTACATATTTAAACAATTTCCCATCAGCAGTGTAGCTGATGAGGGTTGAGGAGAGTGCTGGAGGCATACACTGGCACAGCCCGTGCCTTCACAGGGAAATCGAGCAGACACCTTTGCTGATCTGATTCACCACTTTCCCTGGTTTGGGCTCCACACTGGGCCAGCAGCCTCCCATTAGAACTCGGTCCAATTGCATTTGGTTATGCCTACACAGAGAAAATCGGCTGATCACACACACTTTGAGTTTTCCAGTTGTGACTATGTTCTGTCACTGTAAATGACTAGGTTTACAACCTCGTGTCTTTCTCAGTCCTGAGTGCTTTGGTTTCAATGAGTCAGTCCCTCTGAGCCCATCCCCTACAGGCACTCAGAGGAGCACATCTTTGGCCCTGGAACAGGAGACCGTGTCCCAGGCCTTGGTTCCTTAGTTTGGGGACAGCTTGGCCTCCCTCAGGCAGGGAGGATGACTCAGTTCTAGCATGTCCATAAAGCATCCCCAGTGAGTGCTTAGGGCACCAGCAGAGAGAGGGATCACACACACACACACACACTCACACGCACACACACAATAGTAGAAGTAATTTAATATTTAAAAATATGCTCCAAATAACCCTCATTGAAGAAATGACAGCATTACTGGGATTTCTTGCAATTATTCTACAGTGTAGAACAGTTTGTATTTTGAGTATGTGGGGATGTGGCAGAGCTGGGAAAGAATGGCTCCATAGTAACTTCAGTGGTTGGCCTGGCCAGACCTTAGTTCAACCCAGAGACAGCTCAGGGGCCTCCGGGAGGTTAGCAGCCTTGCTGACACGGAAGAGGATGGTGTGGCCAGGTGCTCACTCTCACGGAGCTGGGATGGACCCTCCTTGAGGTTGCACTGGCAGTTCAATATGCCTAGCCCTACTGACCACACAGCTAACACTTTCCTGGGACCTACTTCACCTTCTCCCTGCCTACCCACTTTCTTCATGGGCCTCTTCTAGGAGAACCCTAAGGTTACTTCCAGTTCCAGCATTCAGTAATTCCAGAAAAGAATGACGGAGTGAATCGCTCACTGAGCTCTGTGGGGGTCCCCTCAGCTTATACCCAAGCAAGTATCAGAGAATGAAAATGTCCCCGTTCCCTCCACTCTCCTCTGGCTCTGGACAGCAATTTTAACCTCGCCTGGGGACAGGGGTGAGTCAGGGGTGAGAGCATAAATATTTTGTGTATTTTGAGGACATGCTGCAGCTGCACAGTCAGGTGCCAAATTTCAGTCTCCTAAGCAGCTTTTAGAGCAACCTAAGTGCCTACATTATTTAAGGCCCTGCAGGGAACTACAGAAGGCAGCATGATTAGCAATTGATCCGATTAGAGCAGAGACTCAATCAATGAAGTAGCATTTGGTGTGCCCCTAGTATGCACTGAGTGCGGAAGAAAATGATGGGAGTAGAAGAGGCAGGGGAGAGGAGCAAGGACAGAGGGAACGAAATCCTAGGTGAAGGCGTGAGAGAAGTTTCCCTCCCTCTGCACCGTCCAGGAAGCAGTGATGTGTGTCCTCGGGCTTAGCATAGCACCAGCACGTGTCAGATGCCCCCAAAAATGTTCATTAATTGACTGAACGGGATAAATGAAATTGAACCAAGGAAAAAATCCGTTGCCATTTGTTAAGGAAAACACCAGCGGTCTCTTGAAGAGAAGAAAACTCTCACAGCTGGATCCCTCTGCTGAGCTTTTAGAAAGAATTCTTCTAAATGATCCACAAATGTGGAAGTCACAAAGAAATGTAACTAGGAGGAGGGAACCCCAATGTTGCTGGCAAAATGCACTTCTGGTCCCAGTCTCTGAAGTGTACAGATACTACTGACAGAGCCCATTGGCCCACACCAGGTGACCAACATCACCTGGACAAACTTCCAAAGTTGTGAGGAAGAGAGGGAGAAGATCGACTCCCTTTATAAACCATGTGGTGAGTGTCTGTGTGCATGTGTGTGTAATTAGAATGCTTCAGCAGTTCATTTTCTTTCTCAGATCAAATACTTTATCCAAGAGAAAGATAAGATATGTGTGTAACCATTTCAAAATAATCACCTGATTGTGCATTCCAAATGTTAAAGTTTTTGCCTGATATGAACACTGATGATGTTCTCTTAGTGGGGTTAACACTCAACCCCCTGCAGCACTCACGCAAGCCTACTGATATCCTTTATCTTGCTCGGTTGCATTATGGCTCTTTATTTCTATCTCTGCTTAGTGAGAATCTTGGAAGAAAAAATCATGTCTCATTCATGTTTGCATCATCAAATCCAGACCTGGACATGCAGAGGGCAGTCAACGAACTGAGTGCCAGAAAATATGAAGAGAAATAAATGAATACGAGAGTGAATGTGTAGGTGAGCATATGAATCAAGGAAGGAGCAACTGAGTGAACCAATGTGTTGAAGCAGCTAACTCTGCCATGTAATCATTTCGAATCTGGAAAACATCTCCATTTGAGCCCGAGGGAACATGAGAGAGGTGTGGGGAGACAGCATGTATTTATTTCATTTTCGCCTTTCAGACTCACCTGTCGTCCAGGGTAACCCAGCCCACCTGGAGCCGAAGGTCTGTGAGTTTAACCTTTCACATGTGTTCTGGGTCGCCCAGGAACAACAGCTCTTCACCACGGAAGGGTTGTGGGAAAGCAGCCAGGAAGGCTGTTAGAGCAAGATGTTGAGCTTTATTGTGCAAATATGAGCCAGCACTCACCAAGCTAAAAAAAAAAAAAAAGGAATTTTCATTTTCAGGCTCTGTCCAGGAGCACAAAGCAAAGTGCCAATTTGGCAACTGGCCACTTGACAAGAGCACAGGTTTGAGTGTCAAACTGTTATTTCAGAGTGGCATTAAAATCTAATTTATTTATACATACAGGCATACTTTGGAGATGTTGCGGGTTCAATTCCAGACCACCTGTAATAAAGCAAGTATCAAAATAAAGCAAGTCGTAATCTTTTTGCTGGTGGAGGGACTTGCCTTCAACTCGTAAAAAAAACTCAACATCTGTGCAATAAAACAAGGTATCTACAGGGCCCCAGTGGTTGCCTCACTGCGTTCCATTCTGAACTGTGAGACCCAGGCCCAGCCTTTGCCGATGCCCATCAGTGCCCCTTCCCACATGCTCCCTGGGGTGCGGCAGCTGTGCTGTGGGAGTGAGAACCAACTACAAGAACTGCATGCTTGGTTGGCCCATGTCCGCTCTAGAAGGGCCTTGTAAAGAACAACATGTGAGACGCCTGGGGTCTGTTCTGTTGCCGTGGCCAGAACGTCAAGCATTCCGATCTTGTTCTGCAGGTTCGCAGAAGAGCGAAAACTGAGCACGAGAGAGCGCTTGTCTCCGCCACCTACTTGCTTTCTAGGATCCCTTGCCTTTTTTTCGGTGCTCAACTAAGAGCCCTTGGTAAGTTTTTGTTGTTGCCTCCTATTTGGCAACAAGGATATTATCAATCCTACAGTATTTGGACAGAGTTTCCATTTTAAATATCAGGACAAACCAACAGCTTAGCACCTCAACCCCACTGCGTTCAGCAAATGACAGTCATCTCTCTCAAGCTCAGGAGGCATGTTGTTGGAATAGCACCAAAGGTCAAGTTGAAGAGGAAGGCAGGATAATGCCCTGTGCTACTATTTTACATCCCGATAGAGTTGCAGGAATGTTTTTTTCTTCATCAAATTCCTTTTAGGTCTATCATTTTCTTTAATCTCATGATATTCCCATGAGTTAGTTAAGGTTCTCATCAGTAAAGTATGATTTATGTTTGCCCTTGGGTACCAGAGAAGCAAGAAAAGTGGCTATAGAATTTGTTTATGACCATTTATGAAGCATGAATTATGGCATTAGAGAAATGGTAAAACTAAACAGTCCTTTGAAAGCCAGTCATTATCCTCCATTCTCTGCACATGGCATCCAAGTCACGGGAAAGTGAAATGACTTACCCAAGATCACACAGCCAGCAGAGGTCAAAGTCTATTCAGATTCCAGACAGTCATGCTTTGTATCTAAAGATAAAACGACTACTCAACAAAGTTGGCAAGCAATTTGCCGGGAACATGGGACAGGAGGACAGTGTAGCTGACGCCATGTCTGCTGCATGCAGTGCAGCCTTCTGTCCGACGCCACGTGGGACAATCCGCTGCGCCTCCTGCCGCCTCGCTTTCCACAGTTGTCTCCCAACCCGCACCTACTCAACTCTGTCACAAGGTGTCTTCATTGCACTCTAGACTTGATTTTTTAATAAGGTGTTTTGGATATTATTCTCAAATAGCTTTATTAGAAATGTATTTTACATGTTATAAAATTCACTCATTTAAAGTGAACAAGTTCAATGAATTTTAGTAACTTTGTTGAGAGATGCAACCATCACCATAAATCAGCTTTAGAATATGTTCATCCCCAATAAGATCCGTCCCACCCCTTCACAGTTCATCCCCATTCCAACCTCTTAGAAAGGGTTGGGTCTTTCTAATTCAGCTAAGATCAGAAAGAAAAATAATTAATTATTTTTAATTATTAAAATAGAAAATTATTTAATTAGAAAATTAAAACAGTTAATTTTCTTTTCTATTGAAAGTGTTTGCTCTGCTACAGGCTCTACCTCCAAAAAACATTTTGCCCCCACGAAGATAGTTTTCTCACTGCTGGCTTATCTTCCAGACAGCAGGTCACTGGCGGTGTTTGCTGGAGGCAACCCCTGTTCAAGCTTTGCGATGTGGCTCTCCACACTTCCTTCTCAGAGCTGGGTGACAAGACTGCTGATTCCTTAGGTGAGCCTCTTTCCTCACCTCTGTCTCAAGGTCATCTCTGTTTATGTGGCTGAATTAAGACCTAGAAACTCAGAAGATTGTTCCAAATCTCCTTCCCATTCAAAGATGTCTTCCCCTTCCCCTGGCTGGGTCGCGCAGTTGGTTAGCGTGTACTTCCAATGGGCCAGAGTTGTGTGTACGATCCCCGTTCAGGGTACATACAAGAATCAACAAATGAATGCAAAAATAAGTGGAACAACAAACCTCTCTCTCTTTCTCCTCCTCCTCCTCCTCCTTTTCCTCTTCTCTTCTATCTCTTTAAGAAATCAATAAATTAAAAATAAATCTCTTCCCCTTTCCCTGTCCGAATGGCTCAATGCTTAACCATTGGCCTTGGGCCTTCTGAGTGGCAATGGAACATGTGAGGAGTGAGTTTCCTATCAGTGCTTCCAGATGACTGGCTATTTCTTCCCGTCCCCTTCACTTTCTCGTCCCATGTCCCTTCCTTAGGGTATTTTCACAGTGACACAGGCTCAACCATCAAGCAATGTCCAAACACACCATCAAATACATGTTTCTATGTAACCATTAAAAATATGTGTAGAACCCTGGCTGTGTAGCTCAGTGGATTGAGTGCAGACTGCAAACCAAAAGGTCACTGGTTCGCTTCCCACTCAGGGCACACGCCTGGGTTGCAGGCCAGGTCCCCAGTGGGGGCAACGTGAGAGGCAACCACAAATCAATGTTTCTCTCCCTCTCTTTCTCCCTCCCTTCCCTTCTGTCTGAAAATAAATAAATAAAATCTTTTTAAAAAAATGTGTAGAAAAACATCTGTGATATCATGCAAAAAGGGACACAAAATTATGTGTACAGTGTAAATCCCATCTATAGCCAATATGTGTGAATCTGAGAGCATGTATCAAATCTGGACAAAACAAAAAAACCTCACCAAAATATTAACAGTGGTTATCACTGCATGACAGGAGTATGGGTAATTTATACTGATTTATTTATATTTTTCTGAATTTTTCAAACATCCCACAATGAGCACATACCACTGCTGTAATGAGAGAAAGAACCGTAAGTGTTACAATGAAAAGAATGGAAGATGAGCTTCCTGGGCTGAAACAGCGTCTCCCTCTGGTTCGCCCTCGCCCAGGTGCACTGTCAGCACCGGGTTCTTCTTCTTAACATCACTGTTATTACCGTGCTAATCACAGTGTACATAACTCCTTCCTCTGTAGTAATCATCCGCCACACCTGGGAGACTGATCTCAGCTGAGGAGACGTGGAATCTCGAGTAGACAGACAGTTTGGACTGAGTTCAGAGACAAGTTAGCCAAATGATCAAGGGAGTGGGGAGGATTGTTGCTGGCGAAGAGATGAAAGGCGCTCCATTTTTATAGCTCCGCTGAGCAGAGACGGGGGAGATGGGGGTGGGGGAACTTGAAAACAGACCCAAAACATATGAAAATCATGAGCAGTAAAGAGTGAGCAGGGAGCCGAGCACAGCCCGGCCCAAACTGGTAATCGCAGGCTGCGGGGAACGGAAACAGAGAACTTTAACATCCAGGCATCCCACTGGCAAGGCCCATCCAGGCTCAGCGATGAGCCCCACGGGAAGGGAAGCCTCCACATCCAGTAAGTAGAACATGATGTTGCGTTGTACTGGGAAACCCTCTGGCTTCACAGAGCAATGTGAGCTTTCAATTGCACATTCCTCAAGGTGAGGAGAGGCCTTTCTGGTTAGAAACCCAGACACAAACTGCACCCATCAATCACCGGCCAGGCACTTCTGCTGCAAAGCCCGCCCAGCTTCAGCAGCCTGCCAGGGAGAGCGGCCTGGCGCTGCCGCCTGGGCCAAGGGGCCTGTGCTGTTTATTTATCTTTCTCACACTCAGTCTTTCAAAAGGATTTCCTCAGAGGTTCCTGTTGCCTGATTTTGTACTAAGTGTAGCTGAGAAGTGTAGCTAAACAAAAGACTTGATCTTTGCCCTTAAGGAGCTTACACGATAATCATGGGGTCAAAAAAGATGACCTTCCTTAGGTGTTGCTGGCGATGCTCTGGCACCTCCTGAAACACTTGGGGGCCCAGGGCCCGAGGAGTGTGGCAAAGCAGGGTGACTCCAGCAATGTCAGTGGGGCCCATTAACAGTCAATCAAGCCTAACATTTTTCAGGCTTCCAATATCCACCACAATCCCCAAAGGAGGAGAACGTCAATATAAGCTCAATACAAGGAGGTTTCAAGCAACCCATTTGTGATAAAACCTCTCAGCAAAGGGGGGATAGAGGGAACATACCTCAACATAATAAAGGCCATATATGATAAACCCATAACCAATACTACACTCAATGGGAAAAAATTAAAAGTGTTTCTCCTCAGATTGGGAATAACACAGGGCTGTCCACTCTCACCACTCTTACTCAACATAGTAGTGGAAGTCCTTGCCACAGCAATCAGACAAGAAGAAATAAAATGTATCCAAATTGAAAGAAAGAGGTAAAACTGTCATTATTTGCAGATGACATGATATGGTATATAGAGAACCTTAAAGCTTTCATTAAAAAAACTATTAGAGCCCTGGCTGGTGTAGCTCAGTGGATTGAGCGCGGGCTGGGAACCCAGCGGTCCCGGTTCGATTCCCAGTCAGGGCACATACCTGGGTTGCAGGCCAGGTCCCCGTGAGGGCCATGTGAGCGGCAACCATACATTGCTGTTTCTCCCCCTCTCTTTCTCCCTCACTTCCCCTCTCTCTAAAAATAAATAAAAATAAAATCTTTAAAAAAAAAAACTATTAGAACTGATAAATGAATTCAGTGAAGTAGCAGGATGCAGAATAAATACTCAAAAATTGGTTGCATTTTTACATAACAATAATAAACTATCAGAAAGAGAAACTAAGAAAATAATTCCGTGTACAATTGCATCAAAAAATTTTTTAAAAATACCTAGGAATAAATTTAACCAAGGAAGTAAAAGATTTGTACTCAGAAAATTATGACACTGAAGAAAGAAATCAAAGACAATAATAATAAATGAGCATATACTGTGCTCATGGATAGGAAGAATTAACATCACTGAAATGTCCACACTACCCAAATTAATCTATCGATTCAATGCAATTCCTATCAAAATACCAATGGTGTTTTTCACAAGAACTAGAACAAATAATCCAAAAATTTGTATAGAACTATAAAAGACCCCTAATAGCCAAAGCAATCTTGAGAAAGAAGAACAATGTGGGAGGTATCATGCTACCTGATTTCAAACTATGCAACAATGTCATAGTAATCAAAACAACATGGTACTGGCATAAGAACAGACACATAAATCAATGGAACTGAATAGAGAGCCCAGAAATAAATGTACACCTATATAATGAATTAATCTGTGACAAAGGAAGCAAAAGCATATAATGGGGTAAAGAGCATACAAGGGGGTAAAAACATGTAAATGGTGTTTGAAAAATTGGACAGATTCATGCAAAAAAAGGAAACTAGACCATATGCAAGAACAAACTCAAAATGGGTTCAAGACTTACATGTAAAATCTAAACCCATAAAACTCCTAGAAGGAACCATAGGCAGTAAAATCTCTTAGCAATATATTTTTCTGACCTATTTCCTTAGGTGAGGGAAACAAATGAAAATAAATAAACAGATGGCACTACATCAAACTAAAATGTTTTTGCTTAGCAAGGGAAACCACCAACAAAACAAAACAAAAAACATCCTAGTGATTGGGAGAAGATATTTTCCAATGACACATCTAATAAGTGGTTGATATCTAAAATGTATAAAGAACTCAGACAACTCAACATCAGAAAAACAAATAGCCAAATTAAAAAGTTGACAGAGACCTGAACAGACACTGGTCCAAAGGG
>PVJI01001214.1:0-193994 GCA_004026765.1 Micronycteris hirsuta
TCACCACCCAGCCTTTATTGTATGAAATGTTGAAGGGAGTTATATGAGGTATGGAGGAATATCAACAGGGGAGTGGTAGGGGGAGAGGGTGGGAATGGGGCACAGAACAAGTAGCATAAATGGGAGGTAGACAACAGACAGGGGGAGGTTAGAACAGTATAGGAAGTACAGGAGCAGAAGGACTTATGTGTAGGACCTACAGACAAAACTAAAGGGAGGGGAAAGGGGGGTAAGGGGGAGGGGGGAAAGAAGGGGGGAAATGGGGCAACTGTAACAGCATAATCAATAAAATATAGTTAAAAAAAAAACCAGGTTAATTTATAAAGCTAATTTTCCTCAAGAATAGCAAAGCATGTTTTTGGAAACTAAGCATAAAATTCCTAAAATGTTTAAAATAACTGTTTTGCTAGTAGATATCAGAAATCAAGTAATATTCCTTAATATTTAAGAAGGAATTATATATTTTATGAAGAAAATGAAATTTGAACACTTCCCAAATGGCTGATATTTTTAAATTATTAATTTTTCTGTGTAATGGTATTACAGCTATGTTTAAATAAATTATTTCTCTTTCAAAGATATATAAGGAAATAACTATAGATGAAATGATACCTAGGATATGCTTCAAAATGACCCGTGGGAGAGAGAGGCATATAAATGGAACAGAATTGCCCGTAAGTTGATACCTGTGGAAGCTGGGTGATAGGCCCAGGAAGGATTACTGTACTAATCAATGTAATGTTTAAATATGAACTATAAAAAAAAAAGATAATGTATATACAGTGTTTTCCACATTGCAATAGGCATAGGCAGAAGAACTATAGTAAAATCTTAGATTAAAATTTATCTTAAGCTTTATACAGCTATTAATCACAAGACAGACAATACAGATTTCTTCTTTTACAGCTATCTAAAAGTTGAATTACAATTACTGCCAGAAACTGTTTGTAAAATGTATACTACACTGAGTTAAACCCATCACCAAATTAGGGTATTTAACTAAAGAAGATTAAAATTTTAACTATTACTTATTAAATTCAAAAGAACACATTTAATTTATACTATTTATCATAAAACTGGCTTGGAAGAACACATACCTGTGGACTGTGGAGATCTGTGGTCAGCATGATAATTGAGTAAGCCAAAACATAGGCAGTATCTGCACTAGCAAAAAGGGTTTGTCTAGAAAAATAAATGTACCATGTTATAAACTTTTATTGTTTTACAGTTTCATTTAAATTAGCCACCTCAAACCCCAAAGTACTTTTAATTTTCTTTCTGAGGAGTTATGTTCTAGCTCATATTACACGCCCCCCCCCCCCCAGTGGAACCATCTTATTACCTACAGATCATAGTCAACCTAGGTTTCCTGGGGGCAGGAGATTCTGAGTCTCCTGATGTGCCCTAGCCAAGTGTCTTGGATATAGCTGGCAACCAATGAATACTTGAATTTGAATTTTGCTTACCCTTGGTTGCATTCTAGGTATCTTGCAGCAAATTTTTCCATCAATCGATCAATTTTCTGAGCTTCCCCTGGAAGACGGAATCCTTCTAGAAACATGCGAAGGGCTGACACAAAGTCCTTTCCTGAAAAGTCATGTTGGTCCACATATGCATACATGACTTCTTTGTTAAATTTATCATTATCGCCCAGGAACTCACCCACTTGAGTCTAAAGAACAAAGGACAAAAACTGGTATCCTGATGGGAAGTTGCATTTGCCACACAGCCATTTAAAAAGCAGAAAATCTGTAAGATCCACAGGTTTTGACTATAAGCGTAACTATTTCAAACATAAAGCTAGAGCTTAAACACACTAAATGTGTTTATAAGAAAAAATCCAGATGTTTGAGTTAAAAAAACTAAAAAACAAAATTAAGAATACCTAAGGTTATTTAACTTACAAACTTAAAAGGGCATTTTAAAGGGGACACAATATGTATCATTATTAACATAAAAAGAAATTTCATAGAGAAAGTTAAAATGAACTAAAATGGCACTCTTACAGAGTCTAATCGTTCCTCTTGATGTAAGAATTGGGCGATATCTTCAGGTGTAATGCCAAGCATGCCTTGTTCTTGGAGATACTGTATTCCTCTCTTTGGTTTCTTATTAAATCTAGATGATGTCAAAGTTAATAGAAACATTAGAAATAGAAAACAATTTGTATTTCCTGAAAAGACAACTTTAGTAAATCAATTTTCTAACAGCCCTTAGAAAACAGAAACTTAATTAACATAAGCAATGCATGAAAGTATAAAACATTATACTATGCAAGGTTTATTTTAAAAAAGTCTGAAATGGAAGGGCATCTTTATCACTGATATGAATCATTTCAGACTATGTGAGAAAATGTCATGTAGTAGATGAACTTTGAATAATGATACGAATATTTTAACTCATACTTTTAATATATATTCTCAATGCTCTCATAATCATGGCTCATTTTACACACACCTATTAATTCTAAAGTTCCTGCTTTTGAAGTATAGAACTTGAATTCTGGTGACTGTTTTAGCTATAATCTGACAGCATGATTTCCTTTATTAAAAAAACCTTTAGATACTCGATTTTTTTTTAATCCTCACCAGAAGACCTTTTTTTCACTGCTTTTAGAGAGAGAGAGAGGAGGGGAAAGAAACACAGATGAGAGAGAAAAGCATCAATTGGTTGCCACCCTACACACCCAGACTGAGGATCACACTCGCCTTTAGTAGGGACGGAACCTACAACCTAGTTATGTTCTCTGACCAGGAATTGAACCTGCAATCTTTAAATTATAGGACAATGCTCCAAGACCAACTGAGCCACAGTGGCCAGGGCTAGATACTCAATGTTTTCAAAATAAGATCCAAAATAATTAGACTACCACAAAAAACCCTTCTCAATCTGGTTCCTGTTAATTTCTCATCTCCTCTCTCACCTGCTTCCACATATCCCTGTCTCATTCCCTAAATGCCCAGCATTTGCAGCCCATTTCCTCTGCAAGCTCTTCACCTGCTCCACTCACTGGAGAACTCTCCTTTATGCTTAAGGGATCCAGTTCAAATTTCACATCTTTCTTTCCAAATCATTTACTTTCTACTTTTATTGTACTGTTAATTAATTTAATACTTCATAACCTGTCACCTGGGTGTTGCAAGCATTCTTAAGTGGTCTCCCTACCTCTTGTTTTGTTCACATTTCTAATCCAACCTTCAGGCTGCTGGCAAGTCATCTTTCCAAAACAGGAATCTGCTGCTGCTGCTCCCCTGCTTAAAATCCTTTAATAGCACACTAATGCCAGGAGGAACATGACAACACGCCTTTACACGGAGCATAAGGCCTGTAATCTGGAGCCAACTGCATGCTCTCATCTCCTGCTACTACACACGCCCCAACCCCGGACCTGCCACTGCTCAACAATCCTCCTCAAACGCTCTCCCTTTTCTCTCTCATTCTCTGTCTGAAATGTCCTTCCCTGTTCTAGCCTAATGATTCCCCAGTCAAGTCCTACTTCAACCATCACCACATACATAAATGAAATAAAACTTTTTTTTCACTGAGATAAACAATCTCTGTTCTCTGGAAGGTCTCCTTTTAAAGAAACACGATTTTTTTTTTTTTTTAAATTAGAGGAGTATAAATGTAACAAATAATCTATTCACAAGGTAAGAAAGCAGCATAGAAGAGAAAGTGACTAAATTACAGAGATGGTCATGATTTATTTCCAGGGGAAGGTGACAGTGGAGCTGAGCTTTGAAGAGTGATTTTTATAAATAGTAAGAGAAAACATCCCAGATAGAGCGAAAAAGGTCACACTAATACACAGAGTATTAAACAGCGTATTATAATACAATATATAACTCTGCATTGGTAGAGCAACGAGGTGAGATAAAGAAGTGGCAGGTGATGAAGCTTAAGAGTTTGGCAGATCCAAGTCGTAGCCTTATTCTCTTAAGAGCAAGAGTGAAGAGAAATAGTAGTAAGACTTTGATTCGAAAAGATCAGTTAAGTGTGAGAAAAGAGCAGAGAATAAATAGGAGCAAAGGTAAACCAGGTAGATTACACTAGTCAAGGTAAGAAATGATAGTGTTTTGACTTAAGAGGATAACTGTGGGAGACCGAGAGATGAGAATAAATTGAGGAGCTATTTAGGAAGGATCAACAGGATTTAGTGACAGACCCAAGGGGCAATCTAAGGTGACTCTCAGGATTCTAAGTTATAAATTTAGCAACATGCTGGAGTTAACAGCATCAATGAAAAATACAGAAACAACTAGGTTTTCTGTTTGTCTTTTGTTTTTGGTAGGAATATTGGGGAGTTGATTATGGAGAGAATGGAGACTGATATATTTGGTTATGGGCTTGCTGAGTGTAAGAACTATGCAATATCCAGTAGAGAGGTCCAACAGGTAATTACAGATATGAGTCTCAACTTCAATGGAGGTATTTATGTTAAAAATAACAACTCGGAGTAGTGAGATGTTAGTAAATAGATAGTAGCTGAAGTCATGAAAAAAAACACAGTCATCTACGAGAAGTTACAAAGTAAGAAAAGGCTGACGGACAGAACCCTGGAAGTGCTAAGATGCATGCAGGAGATAAACGCCCCACACCAAGCCTGAGATGGCCCAATCAAACTGGAAGAAGGGATGGGGCAGAGTGCTGTCCTGGAAGGAGCAGTCGTGAAAGAGAGTCCTGAGCACAACAACATGAGAGCATCCTCACGGAAGTCTGAAGTGGAAGGCAAGTCTCGTGGTGGAAAGGAGGGCTGGAGGCTAGGGAAAGCTCCACCTTCAAGCCCTGTGATAACTCTCTCTGACTCCTAAGCACTTCACATAGTCATCATACCTTGGCAGTACTTTGTACCACACTCTACTATGGACTTTACACAGTACCATTTAAAAAAACGTTCTGCTCAGATTTAGACTGTAATCTTGAACATAAGGACCAGCGCCTCCATGGTTTCTGGCACCCAATTCCAAGTACCAAATGTGTGTTTGCTGAGTGACCAGCAGAATTTCAGTACAAGTGTCTGTTTACACTACTAGACCTTGAGGCCCCGAAAAGCAAGCGCTATTTCATTCACCATTCATTTCCAAGACCTTGCATAATGTCTGGGACACACAGCACTTTGTAAATAATGACTGAAAAATTAGAATGAAGTATTAATGGCAACTTCTTGGGGAATTTTGTGAGATTTTATAATTTTACGACAAAGGATATGTATACGTTTTGTCAGTTTTCAAAAACATACAATGAAAAAAGACATTCATCAAAAGGCACTGCTTAAGATTCAGGAAGAAATGCTTTACAGCAGAGGGAGTAGGCCAATGACAGTGTACAACAGATAGATTCACAGAGAAAAGGCCAATAAGTTCATTTTTCCTTAAAGCATCTCTGTATGAGGCAGGAAAGCAGAATGTAATGTTGAGACAGAAAATAGTCCAGGAGCAGGCTGATATTACACAGTTTAGTGAGAAAAATGAAGTCACCTGCTCAGGGTCTGGTAGAGTAGCCAGGTTGGAAAGGGATGCTATCATCTTATCAACGTATAAAAATGAAATCAGTAACAATGGATCAATAACAGAAGTAGCACATTTGTACCCCAGTGGAGAAAATGTAAACCTATAAAGGAGCAACACTAGTTATTAGAAGTTTCATACTTTAAATTTTTTGAGTTGTCATCTGCTTAGAAAATATAATGGGGGATTTTATAACTGAACTAAATAAACCACACAAAACTGCAGAGATGCAACTAAATAGCTTATAAAATGTGGTGCAAAAATAATTTAATATGCATTATGGGGTCTGTTTTGGCTAGACTGAAATGAGTAAGGGGAACTCATTCAGGAGCCAAAAGAAGTCAGAATTTTGCCCTGTTTTATTCACTGGAAGGGAATACAAATAATGCAAAGATGTAGAGAAACGCAGGGCAGTGGTGGCACAGTACAGGCAGAGGAATATTTAAGAACATTTCTGTTTAAAATCAGACACTCACAAATCTATGCCTTGTTCTATTATTTCTTTTTGTTGCTTTAGGACTTCAAATTGTTCCGGATTATCGGTGCCAGACATCTGTGTGCTGTAGCTGCCTATTCCTGATGATGATGTTGACTCCAGCGAATTTAAACTTCCGTATCTGTTTATTGTCTCAGGGTGTTTGATTTCATTTGTCTCTTGCTCTGAAGGTTTTTCCTGACCTGTAAGTAGAAAAAACTGATACAGTAAATTATTCCATCAAAGAAAGAAAATGTAAAGGTAAAATCCCTAATTCCTTTGACAGATTTCACTGTTGCTTAGATATCTGTTTAGTACAAATAAAATATTAGCTGCTATTAATACATGTACAATAATATTAAAAGTGTTCCGTTTGCAGTCACAGTGCTGAGTGTCCACTGGGCTTCTGCTCTCAGCTCATGACCTCCAGTTTTCCTTCAAGGGACTCTTGATTCCCGTGACACCAGGTAGCCCTGAAGCTATGAGATTTTCTCTGAGAAAGGATCAAGGTCAAACCCACATGAACAATCCCATCTTCTTAAAACATACTGGCTTTTATATTTTTCTTCTATAACTACACTTTAACAAAGTTGCATAAATATTCATCACTTTTCTATAATATTCAAAATACTTCTAGGAAGGTTTAGAAAGAAAAAAGTCTGGTTAACTAAGTTCAGAAATTCATCATTTTAAAGCTCATTATTTAACTTATAGACAATGCTTCTTCATCAGCTAAATGAATAAAGACATCATGAAATTAGCTTGCAACCATCCCCCAAAGTATCATTCACTTAAAAAGATGAAGAATTATACTTAAGATGTCACCTTACCAAGAGTTGTCTGTGAGTTGGGATTCACATACTGATCCTTACTCCATTCAACCATGCACTTCAAAATCGACACTAAGCATTCTAAACCTTTTTTTCTCAGGCTCAATTCCTATAAAATAATTCAGAATTAGAATAAAAACAAGATCTTTTAAACAAAACACACAGCACTTCCTTGGCCAAATTCAAATTTGAAAATCTTTTTAAAGTTCTTACCTGAACATTACTCATACCAAGTTCTTGACTGCCCCGTCCTTGAGCAATTTTTGATAGATCATTTACTAGTCTTTCAAATATATTTGCTGCATTTAAATCACAGTCATAGTTTACATAAATATCCACTACACTCTGAGCATCTGTAACAACACAATATATTAATTAACAAAGGACATATGGTGTATAAGCATATTTAACCTTTTAAATACCTCATTATAAGAAAGAGGTAATATGGACAATTTCAAATACCTGCACAAATCCTTGTCAGTGTCTGAATAACCATCCATTTGTGGTCAAATGAGCTGGTAGAAGTTTCCAAAATATATAGGAAAATTTCTTTAAAGAATACCTGTGATTAGGAGAAAATAGCTGTTTAAAATACTGTTTATAATTCATAAATATGATCACTTTTTAAATATCCCAAAGCTGCAGAGTAGAGATTAGGATGCAGGCTTCTCTGGATTGCAACTCCTTCTGAGTCCACCTCGGAAACATCAGGACTGAAATAACTTGGGTGGTGACTTAAATTAGACCCAGCAACAGGAGCACTGCACTTCACATTAACTTGTTCACTCTCACACAAACACTACAAAAGAAATCTACAAAGATTTGGAGTTCCTCTGAATAAGTTTTTGAACAAACTTATAAAACTAATATAACTCATAATTCATGTTTAACACCCCAGAAAGCATAAACTATATTCTGTTCATCACTTATACAGGGTGGGCAAAAGCAGGTATACAGCTGTGAGTATGCAAAACACAAGGTTTTATATTCTTGTATTATTATTTATTAATTATTTTATTACTTTCCATATAGACACTATAAACATACTTTTGCTCCACCCTGTTATTTTTCAGACATTATAGTACTGGGCAAGCCTAATTGTTCCCAGATTTAAAAATAACTTATGTTGTAATCCTTTACAATAAAAAGGATCTAACTGTCTAATTCTCAGACTATTATATTTTTATCATTACTTACACAAGTGGAAATCTTGTCTGAAAACCACAAACTATTTCTCACTATTCTTTTATACCAAATAATGTCAACCACAAAGCACTTAACCTAGTTAAATCAATTTCAACTTAAGAGCTAAGAATTTTCAGATTCAAATTTATTTTGGAAAAAGTGACTGTGATTTAAGAAGGGATGGCTGAAAAAAACCAGAAACAATACACTGTATTAACATTTATAGAACATATGCATTATGAACCTAGAAATTCACATTACAATGTATGATGATTAACAACTTCTCTTCCCAAATTGGATGAGGTTTCCCTTAATGTGCTTTTCTTTCACAAAACTCAACACATTTCTAGTATTTGCTTAATGTCAGAATTCCCGTTAAGACTGTAAACTCTAAGAGGATAAGAGCCAGGTCGTTCTTGCCAAACATCGTGTCCACCCTGCATGGCATACAGTAGGCACTGAATAAATGCTCATGGCCGCAGTTCCCGAACACTTCACCAAGGTGCCGTAGAATGCTACAGCGAATATGAGGGGTGTTATGAGAATTTGTAAGGTAAAAGTGAGAGAGAAATACAGCTTTTAGATGCCTCACAAAATTGTTCAGTGTCAACATTAGATTAGTTAAATCACATGACATTTCTTTTACTGATTTCATTATTTTTGCAAACCTGAGTTTTAGTGGTTGCTATGATAAAAAGCAGGAACTGAATGAAAATCAGTGAAGAATAGGAAATAGGGTGGCAGTATCCAATTTGATTCCAAGATCTGTGAAGTTGTACAGTATCCAACAGGCACATGCATTCCAGTAGTTAGTAAATGTGACTATTTAAAACTGTATTTTCAGAAATAGACATATAAGATAATGTCCACGGAAAAACCACATTACAGAAACTCTGAGGTGAATATTCTCAGAAAATGAATCTTTATTTGACAATCTCAATTTTGCTTTGCAAATTTACGTTTTCAGATGTTGGGTTTTCTCCAACTGCAACAGCTCATCTTGCATTTGAATGTTTAGTATTTTCAAAAGCATATCTTGTTTTACCTTCATTATCTCCCCAAAGGGAAAATGTAGAGTGAAATAATAAACCTGATCTCTTTTTAAAAACATTACCACAACTATTTTGTAGTAAGAACCTACCATCTATGAGCAGACAGGGGATTTCTTGGAAGAATTTCCTGTTAAATTTGTGCTTACAAAATTTTTGTATATCAAATTTACTCCACAGAAATAGTAATCCCAACTTAAGGAATCAATATCACAAAAATCATTTAAGAATTTATATTTCACAGAGCCTACTATATAGTAAGAGTCTCAGTGTCTAAAAATCTATAAGTAACTGTATGCATAGTCTTCCAAAATTCTCAAATGGCACTTCAAGTACCCCATCACCAAATGAGAGAATTTTAGCTGATTGCAGAAGCAAAAGTTCCAAAAGGTGTTTTTTTAAGTCTTTTATTTTTAGTTCCTGAAGATAATAAGAAAAAAACTATGTAAAAATATTAACTGTTGTTAGTTAAATGCCCTACATTATTTTAAAAGATATATGGCAATCTTTTTTCTTTAAAATTATTGTTCCATTACAGCTGTTCCCCTTTCCCCTCCATTACTCTCCCTATATGGCAAACTTCTAAAATTTGATACACATATGGACCAGAAATTGTTTCCTCCCCCAAAACATCGTCCAAATTAAAACATTTTCACTTAAAATACCAAGGCCTTATTCTGTCTCATTCCCACACAACTGTTCTTCATGAATTTAAATAGATACTATAGAACATTAATCAAAGATATGATTATCTTAACCATCTCAAAACTCCGGGAAAACAATAATTTATCCTTTCCTATGAGATAATAAGTTATTAGTCTTCAGCTAGGATTAAATATAAAACTAATAAAAATCATAATGTAACCTGTGTATCATACCAAACATAACATGAAGATGAGAAGTGACTAGCATGAAATTGAATATTTCTAAAATATATAATGTCCCAACCAAAACAGCATTTTAACAAATGACAAGCTGGAAAAAGTATCCAATAAATTAGCAAAACACAAAGTTCTATTTTAAAATACTGAACTATTTGAAGGTGAAAACAGAACAGGAATGGCTACACCTGCATGATATATTGCAGACATGGTCAGAAGATTCCCTAATTCTGTTAAGTTTCTGGAAATATTTATAACCAGACAGTTACTCTACTTCCAAACATATTTAGGAATATATAATAATTTGGAATGACTATATAGGAATATATAAAGCAAAAATTAAAATTTCAGATATCCTAAAATATAAGCCAAAAAAATGTAACTCTTCTTGATCCCATCTTTAAAATGCCAAAAACTTAAATGGCTTACAACCATGTACACAAAGTATATATTTTGAGCTTTCTTTTAAGATAACCAAAACCACTGTTAAATACTCTATCCACAATGGCAAAGTTACTGTGAGGACCAAGTTAATTCAAGACAACTAGAACCATTTGTACAGCTAGTATAAATTTCTTGAAGGCAGGGGCTGTGTCTTAATTCTTACTGCTCATGTAGTGATCAGTGCTTTGTGGCTACATGTTAGTTGAATGAGTGAATAATTTTTTATTCACTAGAAGTACATGTAATACACAAATGTTATTCACATTCTTAAAAACTTTCCAGTGTATTAATAATCTGACTTAACATGAAACAAATCGAAATGCAACAATGCCTAAATGAAGAACATACCTCAATTTGCATCTTCAGATGCGTCTTGAAGTTTGACAGCAAAGTAAGAAATATGGAAAGAGAAAGCTCGAAAACCTCTGGAACAGATGAGACTCCATTTTTCGAGAGTGCAACACACAGATACTGCTTAATAGCATTAATAAACATCTCATTTGTCCTGAAAACAGGTCCTGCATTCTGCAGAATGGACAGAAGTAACTGCAATGAAAGAATCTTGGATCGTAACTCATGAGACCTAAAATGTGAAAAAGAAGGCACAGTATATGGACAAGTTTAGCATTATGGTAATAACAGGTTGTTCCTGAGATATTCCCTGGTACCATAAAACTTCACAAACTTTTAAATGGAGGGAAACAGAAAACTCTACAACATAAAAAAAAATACAGTATATGAACAAGCTTAAACACTAATAATTGGTAGTTCCACTGATGTTCTCTCATACCAGAAAATTTTACAAAGTTTTAAAATGGGAAAACAATCTTCACATATTTTTTTTTAAAGATTTTATTTATTTATTTTTAGAGAGAGGAGAAGGGAGGGAGAAAGAGAGGGAGAAAGCAATGTATGGTTGCCTCTCACATGGCCCTCACTGGGGACCTGACCCGCAACCCAGGCATGTGCCCCGACTGGGAATCGAACCGGGACTCTTCGGTTCCCAGCCCGCGCTCAATCCACTGAGCTACATCTGCCGGGCTCTTCACACATTTTTAATATCAACCTACTGTTCCTTTGAACAAAAAATAACTTCAAGATTCATGCCTTGTTCCTTTCTTTCAAAAGGCATATTTCATTTTTTAGAAACCATTATGAATTTCTCCAATTAAGTGTCATACTTAGTATATACTAGGTCCAATGTACTTAATTCCTTTTTATGCTACTCAAAAATCCTAGTAAGTTTTGGTTGCATTAACAAGTTATAGCACAACTTCAAAGTTAGTTTTTCAGGAGCTATTTAACTTTTTTTCTTTTTTGAAATACATATAAAGAAGCCTTTAGAACATTTATAACCTTAATAGCTTACACATTTACTCTAAATATTTTCATAGTGAAAAACTAAAAAGCACATTTTTGCCCTGGCTGGTGTAGTTCAGTGGACTGAGTGCGGACTGTGAACCAAAGGGTCACCAGTTTGATTCCCAGTCAGGGCACATGCATGGGTTGCAGGCCAGGTCCCCAGTGGGGGCCATGTGAGAGGCAACCACACATTGATGTTTCTCTCCCTCTCTCTCTCCTTTCTTTCCCTTCTGTCCAAGAATAAATAAATTCTTAAAAAAATAAATAAATAAAAAGCACATTTTCAACCTAAATTTAAATGTTCCTTCTGATCAATATACTATGCCATACTTCTGATCACTATCCAGAATTTTAATTATCAGATTTCACAAATACAGTTCTTCTCTTACTGAAACACACCTTTTAGGCCCAACAAACCAGGGTGATCTATCCCAGGCAACTTTTACAATTCAGGACACACTAAAATGCTCTAGTAGCCAGCTCTTTTCATTTTTTATTCCAATCATTATATTCAGTCACAAATTCAGTCACATTTGCAGGATATAGTAAACTTAACCGCCCCTGATTTCTACCTTAAAAACTGTCATGGTTACATGAACAGTGAGGGAATTGACTGTGGGAGTGGTGGGGAAGGGGAGGAGCCAGAGGGCAAAAGGGGAAAACATTGGGACAACTGTAATAAAGTAACAATAAAATAAAAAATGATTAAGAAAAAGAAAAAGAAAAAACGTTCATGGTTACAAGTGTCAGGTAATTTTTTAAAGCTAAGAAACTCTAACAAGGAATATTTAATCTCACGTACATGGGAATCACAAAAAAAATGACTGTCTGTGAAATAAAACTGGAACCAACAATATCATGGCTCATTATGACACAGTGATGTTTCCAGGATGGCTATGTCTCTGAATCTAAGACTATGCACAGCAAATAGAGCATTATAAAAAAATGCTCAGATAAATCAAGTTAGAAACAGCTAGAGGTAAAACCTTGAAGAACTATATGAAAATACGGAGTAGGCGAAGTTATCTCCCATTCATACAGAAACCTTCCAAGGTTTATACATTAGTACTACTTTCTGGTCTAGCTCATCATACTTTTTGTTCAATTCTAATAGTAATTAAAACCTGCAAAACTCAAACATGACTTCTTGTTACAAGAATGTTTTCTTTTTATATCCCCAACATCTAACAAAATGCCTTGTACATAGTATGTGCTCAAAAAAATTAATAGGTTTATTTATACACTCATATAAGCATTTATTAAATATCTACTATGTATAAGGCATTAATTAATGAAGCAATGATTGTCCTATGAGCATATACTTTTTAAACAAAATTTATTGTATTTTTTCCATTACCATTTAACCTCCTTATACCCCTTCCCCTCAGCAGTCACTGCACTGCTGTCCACGCTCCCGTGTCCTTTTCCTTCTGGCTCGGTTCCTCCGCCCCGACTGCCCCCGGCCCCCAGTCTACTTTTGACAGACAAAAGAGGCTGAAAATTTCATGTCTGCGCTTTTTCACGGGATAGTTTCAAATTATAATTTAACTTACAAGAACACTTCCTAGATCATCATCTTAGCAAACCAACAAAGTACAGAGAGAAGCAAAGACAAAAAGAAAATTTTATAAATACAAAAGCTCATCAATTTAAGCCAAAAATCATTCAAGCTAGAAAACGATATATTCTCTTTTGGAAAGAGAACAGTTTCTGCAGGAGAAAATGTGATCTCTTTCATTATTCAATTCCAATGTTTAATGACTCTGATGGTCAGCTGCATCTTTTCAAATGTACAAACAAAATTCTTAACATTTGGTTTAAGCCCACTAAGTAGAAGGATAATTAATTTACATTATTCCTCATAAAAGCAGCTCTCCAAAGCTAGATTACTCTTTTTTCAAGGCTAAATAAATACCCTCCTCCACATAGTATTTGTGTATTTTCTTTTATGTTCTTTTCATTCTTGGCAATTTAAATAATTCCCTCTTTTCTGTTTCTAGTCTTTTTACAAACACATTATTTAACATATTTGATTTAAGAAAATATCTGAGGTTTTTAAGTCAATAACATTTTTAAATTATGGCAAGAATGGTCTTCAACAATAACTCCAAATTCTTACGTTTTATCACCCTTAAAGTAGGTCTTCATCGATTCAGAATGAGATGTCAAAATTGTCAATTTTTGAAGAAGAAAGTTACATTTCCAATCATACTGAGAATTAAATTCAAAATATTTAAAATACATTCTTATAAAATATACAGGATATAATCAAGTTTACACTGCAATCTGAACAACCTTAATCCTTTCTCCATAGAGTTCGTATTTTCCAAATACAGAAGAATCAATAAATTATATTTCTGACTCTCAGGAGTTGGGCCTAAAGAGATTTTAGAATTTTAGGCTTCTGGGCCTAGAAGATGTTTCCCACTGATTCAGTATAATGTAACAAAGTAAAATAAAACTACAGAAAATTTCATTTTTATTATATTTGTCTCTAATCTTTCTTCTTAGTTGATACTTAGAACTTGAAATGCTCTAGAGGTTTTTAATAAAGTAATGTTGCTTACATTTCCCTCATTTCAACATTCCTTTCTCAAAGTCACTCAAGCCTTCTCCAAGGTTTCTTTCTCTAGAAAGTTCTCAACCCGTCATGTTATAACACACCAGGCTGCAACATTAGAAAGGCATGCCTCTCTAATAGCTCCCAAATAATCTCAAGCAGGAATTACAGTTGAATCAGATGAAATGAAATATTTCTGATGATTTATGACTTACAAAATGCTACTTTCCTACAGTTTAAACTACTATGTTTGATGAGATTCAGACAAGCAACTTTTATTGTAAAGTACTTCCTGTTCCCCACAGAGAAAAGTATCATCTTAGGGCACTTTTCAGACCTTAGTGAATATATAGTATGACTTTTAAGATTTCTCTTTCTTAATAAATCAACTGGTAACTTTCAGAAGCCTGGCATGAAGCTGCATGTAACAGGGATACATCAGCCCCACAGTTACTTAAAAAGTGAAATAGGAATTCACTCAGTCATTCAATATCTACTGAGCCTACTATGTACTAGGCACAATTCTATAATGCTGTTGGCATGCTTTGGGAAATAGTGTCAGGTACCTACTTTAACAGTTTTGGAACTCACTGTTTTTCAATGTTTCTTTTTTTAATAAAATAACCCTAAAATATATTTTTGAAGGTCTTACAGAACAAGAGGAACAGAAGAAAATCCAAAGACTATTTTACAGTACATTTTGAGCTTTAAAACTGTACCTGTCAGGCAGAACAGCTAATGACTTACTTTGGATCGGGTGGTCCATCTGACAGTGGTTTCATTGACAGTTTACACAATGACCTGAATACTAGAAAGGCATCCTTCTGTAAAATGTGGGAAAACTTAGCACCAGGTGAAGGTCCTGAAGAATTTCCAGATTCCTAAACAAGTTAACATACTATGTAAATAAAGATATTTGCTAGTATAAAATCATTTCAGCCTTTTACACATTTCATTCAATTCAGTAACAGGTGGGGTTCTACTGGAAGGGAAACCAGATGAGGACTCTGCAACATTGCTTTACTTTCATTAAACATTCCATCCCTATTTTCAACAATTAACACCTTGCCAAAATGCATTCTTTTAAAAATATTCCCTCTTAGTCTCCAAATAAACTCTTAAAATCTACCCCAAAAGTTCATTTAGTTTTTTCCATACAATGGATCTAGTAGTGCTTGTCTTTAACTTCATTCAAAACAATTTTGACTGTATTGTGACAGCTGTCATATCAGCGTGCATCAAAAAGCTTATCAAAACTGGTGAATTTTTATGTAGCCATTTTAATATTGAAGACAGAAGACAATACATAACATTTCTGGTATATTATGCTTTATTATTTCCAGAAAGGTAAAAACACAACTGAAACACACAAAAAGATTTGTGCAGTATATGGAGAAGGTGCTATCACTAATTGAACATGTGTGACTGACTGAACATGTCAAAAGTGGTTTGTGAAGTTTCTTGGTACCACTGACATTTTGGCCAAACGATTCTTTGCTATGGGGCACACTGGAAGATGTTTAGTAGCACTCCTGGTCCCTCCCCACCAGAAGCCAATAGTGGAAGACAGCCAACATACTCAAACTATCCAAATCAATAAAGTTATTGGTGGAAATGAAAAATGTGTATTTTATGGAAAAAAACTAAATGGACTTTTTGGGCAGTCCAGTATTACTAACAAAAGTTAGCACATCATGCCCTAAGAAGACACTTCGTCCACAGCCTAAACTATGCTTTCGAATATCTATCACTGGGTCTTTTATGTTTTTTTAAATTTTTTCCATTACCATTTATTCCCCTTATATTCTCTTCCACCTCCACCCAGACCCCTTATCTTTTTGTTCCATTTTATTTGTTATCTACTTTGTGCAGCTAAAATACGACAATGGAGATCCTCAAAGCAATGTTCAAAAATTATTAACTAATGAAATTCAACAAGGCCAAGAAAGCTTCTCACTATGTATGGGACAATGATTTAAGGTAGAACTTCCTTATCTAAAAAGAATGAAAACAGAGTATAAGGAAGGAAAAATAACGAGGAATTATAACTACCATAGTATGGATTTCATTGTAACCTTGAACAACAGTAAGGTAAAGTTCTCTAGATTTCTAAAAGTTCTTCCCTTCCTATGACACTAGAATTATTTTATGAATATTTGATAAAAATTTTCCTTTTTAGAAGTCATTTCAAAGAAGGGGTTCAGGAAAGATGTGAATACATGACAAACACTGTAGAATTGAAAATTTAGCTGTTAATTTATTAAGAAAATAAACTGCTTTGATTTGTATCAGTGAGGGAAAAAAAAAGCCCAAGTTTTTATCTCCCCAAACTGAAAGCAACCAGGATTATCAACTAGATGTATTCATCACAGGGTGTTGGTGACCTAGAAATGTGTAAGATTAACAGAATTTTCCCACTCCCATTTATACCTGAGTATCATTGGAAGAGACAGATAATCTGTCGTCAGGTAAGGATGGTGTATATGCAACAGAAATTGGTGTTCCTGGAATTCCATTTGCTTGAATATTTTCACTGTCGCTACCATCCTCTATTGTTCCAATGTTGCCATCTGCAGTTGCATTTATAGTCCTTTCTCCCGTATCTAAAATGGTAACAATACAAAACATGCAAATATGTCTGACTTAACTGAAGTATATGAAATCATGGAGTATTTAAAATAAAACTGGCAGAAAGTGATATGAAGTAACATGTACTGGCACCATTTAAAGGTTAGCATACTTACTCGTAAGTAAATATGCACTTGGAATACATCCAACTATGATCCTAAGTAGCTCCAGCAATGAAACACAGCTGATGAAAGGCAAACCGGGATGTGCCAGGGAAGAAGCTTACTTTTAGTCTATATCAGCATTTACTAAACTGGGTTCTAATGACTGCTAATGCCTTCTGATGGTAACAGAAATTTCTTGGAAAAATATCCTAATTAGCAAATAAGAGGGAAATGCTGGGAAATAAGTTTCTTTATCATAGCCTTTAATTTGCTAATATGCATTGAGTTCTCCAAAGGGGATATAAAATACGCAGTATTTTCAAATTTGTTTTGCTATGAGCCCTTTCCCCCCATTTTAGAATACCTGCTAATACCTCTAATAACATATTCTTCGGAACATTACTATGGCAATAATGGCCTACGCCCCTGAATACTTTTCAATTATGTCACTTTAAGTCATCATACTTGTAATTAACATAAACAGAAATAAATGACTTCTGATAGAACATAGACAATAGAAATAATACCAAGTTTCAGAATTGCTCTAAGGTGTGATGTATATTTCTTTAAAAAAGGAATACAAACATGTTGATGGCCATAACTCAGTAACTATTTAGCAGAAAACTGCTCCTTTCATGCTACCAATTAAAAGAAAACTATAAGCTAGCATGAGGGAAACAAACTATACAACAAGGAGCACAGATTTTGGAATATGGAAGAGCCGTGTTTCAATTCATGTCTGCACCATTTAACTGGGGTAAGTTATTTCATATTTCTTCGCCTCAGTTTCTTCATCAGCAACAAAGATAGTAATGTCTATGAGGAATCACTAACACACACTATATATATATATATATATATATATATATAAAAGTACTGGTTCTCATTAATATTAGCTATTATTGTTATTGATAACTGATAACACATGCCTAATTTTTGATTGCTTCAAGTAATGAAAGGACTATATCTGGCATCCTACTCTGAAATTGCTTTCTGCTCCCCAAATTAGAATACCCTGGATAGATTATATGGTATGATTCCCAAGCATGTTCAGCAATTAACAAGTGGTACATGAAAAAGATATTCATTAGTAAAACATACTTGGGTAACTGTGTTACACAAACAAAACAGTTGCTTTCCCAGTGGGCTTTTGGAGCTTTAATACGCTGATGTCTGACACGCTAAATATGATTACAGATATCTTAAATATATAAAGTATGTTCATATATATATGCCAAGAACTCTCTGGAAGAAATCATTAAAAATTTAATGACCATTGGAAATTGATAATCATTCCTCAAAGCTCTTATTCCAAACCTCTTTCTCTCTGCACCCAATTACATCTCATCCCATGGCCCTTCCTCCATCTTCTCTTAACAAAGGACTTCCACCTTCCACTGAGCTAAGAGACAGGTAATTTAACATAGGCTTCCTTACTCACCCCTGCCCCACTATAAGGTTCCCTGACATCAACTTTAATCTTTTTCTTCCCTCTCATTTCAGGGGGAAAAATATTCCTTTGCATTTCTAAGGTGAACCACTCGTTCACCCTCAAATCCATCTCTTGTTGCCTTCAGTAGTACCTTCCTCTCTTAAGTACTTTCTTGTAATACGATATTTGCAATTTCAAGCATATGACTGGATCTTCCCCATTACTAAATAAACATACTCAAACCTTTTCATGCTAAAAAAGAAAAACATCTTCAACTCTTGCCACAATTCAGCTACTGTCCATTTCTCTCCCTTTTTATCAAATTTCTAAAAGGAATAATCAATATTTATCAATATTTTCCTCCTTCTCTTAGAAAATTACTCAAAGGAACTGAAAACATTCTCTACATTTCATCACCTCCTACAAATTAATTTCTCAGTACCTCAATTTTCTTATTTGTAAAAAGGGAATAGTACCTGTATGATCTTGTTAACCAGTGTCACCTCAATAAATTTAATTTAAAAAAAGGGGGAGGGCAGAGTAACAGTACCTAAACATCCCAGCATTTGGGAAGGACCCATAAAATTATTTGGGATCCACAGAAATATTAAATAGTTAGATATTATTATTCTGTATTTTCCCCCTCTAATTCTCCCTTAACTGTCTCCTAAACGTAAGTGCAAACTTCTGTTTTCAAGGTGGTGAATGGAGCCCACTAATTTACCTTCTCCTTTGACAGATCCCACTGAAATTACTAGGAAAATATAAACAAGAGACAAAGTCCTTGATAGCACTGGAAAATTAAGAAGGATATGATCAATGGACCCAAGTCTTAGAGGATCAGATTATTTAATGATACTTCTAGAAGCCTATGTAGTGAGGTACTATACTTAGTCCTATGCAAGATATCATGAATTATGTAAACTTCAGTTGATTGGTCTCTAATTTAATCCTATCTACAATAACACTGTTTATGAAAATGTGAGTGAAATCCCTAACAAATTCTAAAACATTTTAATAGTACAATCCATATGATAGGAACTGACCCGATATCCACTGACTTGATCATGGTAATGAAAGCATAAGAAATCTTAATTTCCCCAAAAAAGATATAAAATACTCAAAAGCAAATCAATTTAAACATTTTCTAGTTTATAAAGTTTAGCACATTTAGGAGGAAGGAGAATATGCCCCTGCATCCTATTACCAAACATAAAATCAAAAAATGAAATGGCATTAATTATTTTTAATGGGCTGGGGAATATGGGAATAGGGAGTTCTTTAAAGACTGGAGCTGACGCTGGAGAAAAAAAGGAGTATTCTTCCATAATCAAAGATATTTAAATGTATTTCCTACACACACACACTCTCTCTCTCTCTCTCGCTCATTAATTTGAAAAAGAGCTTATATTTTTGCCCTGTTTAGTCCCCGCATTATAAAAACGTCTCCACTGTTAGACGCAATGGCCTCACACAGAATAAACTAATTCCCAGTGGCATACGCTACCTCCAACCACAATGTTCACCATCTCTTCTACAATGCTCTGCACGATATCTTGTGGCTTTTCCTCACAGTCATGGTTCTCTCCATCATATAACATATCATTTTTAGATAATGCTTTAAAAAAATTGAAGAAAACATTATTTTAGAAACTTTTCTAGACATTTATAATGAAAAGCTTTCTTTTAAAAATTAATAAAAGAAAAATCAATAAATGAAACTAGAGGCAATTACATGTTCAACCTTCAAAATTCATAACCAAATCAAATTTTAAAACATAAATTCAAGTCAGTTTCAACAATGATTTATTTGACAAACTATTAAACAATTATATAACTTTGGTGAATTTTCTAGATTATTCCTTTAAGAACCAAAATTTTAAAAAGTATTTTGAATTAAACATTTCAAACATGCCCCACCTTACCCGACAGTATATTAAATTTAATTAAAACCTGTGTTTATTAACACAGCTCATCAATAATAACAAGCTCATCACTGTGCTCTACTGCAGTGAGGTGCCTGGAGAAGCAGTCTCTCTGGGCCATCTTGCCCTCCACCAGGGACTTTCAACCCTTCCTCACTATTTGTTCCCCAAGAGAATCTACACATCCAATGTAAAATTAAATTTAGTAAGTAAAATAGACTGATTCTTCAATTTAATGTTAATTAAAATCATGTAACTGCCAATCAGAATTTCTGAACTACAAAAGAGCTATCAATCAAAAAAAGAAAAAAACTTAACATTATAGTTAGCTTGCATGGACTACTGTAGATAAATGTGGGATTTCTACTCTGTTTTTTGAAATGTTCAAAATACATCAGGAAGGCTCATTAGTACTTCACGTTGCTCTGGGAACCAGAACCCCGCTCTGGGAGCCACTGCTCTATACCCGTGGCTGCAGACTGCACATCTGCTGCTAGTGCCGCTGTCTAGACAACCCCCACCCCCACACCACTAAAAAGAACCTCAACTTACAATTCTGGCTTCCAGAAGTCTGTCTTCCCTACTGTCCACTGACCTTAACCTATTATTTGCTGCACTCTACAAAACACTGAATGGCCGGCCACAAGGGGAAACTTGATAAATAAACATGTCAAATCAGTTACCTTATTTTATTTTTAAAAAATCCCAAAACAATAACATTGAGAGCCTTCTGTGGATTATAAACATATAAAGATCTTGACATAATTTTTCTACCATTCTTAAGCTTTGTATTTCTGTGCTCTAGTTGGCTAAAATTAGCTATTCTGAAAATTAAGACTTTCAACATATCTAAATATAGTCACTGAAATGTGCACAAAATGGCTAGTGGATCAAGAGTCAATTCTCCTACAAATCATCTAATAGAAACAGATTATAGTAACAGTGAGTAAAACTTACTACACATGGGAAATGATTAGAGAAGTTAATTATTATGTTCAAAGTCACACAGCCAGTAAATGACTCAAAGCAGCTAATGTAACCCAAGAGCATGCATTCTTAGCCAGTGGCTCTCAAGTACAATTTTCATTTATATCAGCTGTTGGGAGAAAAACTTCTTTAAAGCCAACATAATCATCACTATGCCACAGGGGATTATGTCTTATTTATAATTCTGTGTCCTATAAGATACCTACTGTGGTAACATCACATACAGTACAGTAAATGCTTTCACTCCTTGGGCCTCAGTCCATGTTGTTTCTTCTGTTGAAAATTTCTTAAGTTTTCTAGCTAGTCAATACTTAGCCCTATATAAGAAGGTTCAGCTAAAACATCATCACATTCTCTACAAAGGTATGTCCCAGCTCTCCTCAGCAGAATTACATTGTGCATGCCA
This sequence comes from Micronycteris hirsuta, assembly GCA_004026765.1. Taxonomy (NCBI): domain Eukaryota; kingdom Metazoa; phylum Chordata; class Mammalia; order Chiroptera; family Phyllostomidae; genus Micronycteris; species Micronycteris hirsuta. The sequence continues at coordinate 21,776 of PVJI01001214.1, forward strand.
CTTTCAGGATATTTATGATATTACATCTCATGTACACTGGCCAATGCCTGACCATTCAGGCAGACCATGAGCATCTTAAGAGCAACAGCTATCTATACCTCTATCAACTTTTTTTAATTCTTTTTTTAAATTTTAATTACTTTATTGTTGTTCAATTACAGTGGTCTGCATCTTCTCCCCTCCCCTCCCCCACCCCCTCCAAACCTCCCTTCCTCCCCTGCCTCCCTCCTCCCCCTTGGTTCTGCCCATGTGTCCTCTATAGTGGTTCCTTAAAACCCTTCCCCTCATAGCCCCCTCCTCCCTCCCCTCTGGCTATTGTTAGATTGTTCTTAATTTCAATGTCTCTGGTTATGTTTTTCTTGTTTTTTTCTTTTGTTGACTATGTTCCAGTTAAAGGTGAGATCATATGGTATTTGTCCCTCACCGCCTGGCTTACTTCACTTAATGCTCTCCAGTTCTATCAACTTTTTAACCCCGAGCCCTAATACAGTGCCTAGGACAGAGTAGGTTAAATCAATGCTGAATGCATGGATAAAGAAAAAAGGAATAAATAACACTTAGCTTTATTAGAAATTAGCCCTTTGACTCAGACCTGTTATAAGCTCATAGTGAAAGTAAGGGAAATTTGGTAAGGGCAGGCTAGAAAAATGTAAATCATATAAGCAGTACAGATTCCCTATTGGCCTGAGTACTGTGAATGCATGCTTGGTTTGTCAAAATTATCCCTTTGAAAATAAATAATAACATACTATTAAAATTGGTAAAGCATCTATCTGTGCCAGTGATGTCCATGCTACTATTAGGTTATGGAAAAGATGTGGTAAAAAAAAATCAAAAACTGAAAATATAGTATAGAAGTCTTTCCTCAAGATGGAAGTAAAAACACAGAATTCAGATGAACTGTAACTGAGCCCTAAGAATCCTAGTTCTACATACCACACTGGAGAGGCAACAGAATTTCCATCATTTTCTGATACCAACCTAAGGAGGAAAAAAGGGAATATCCAAACTCCCTAGCAGTTTTATAGGACAATGGCTAGACCTCAGGACAATGTCTGGAGGGAAAAATAACTTCATGTGACTATTATTAGAGAAATAAACTAGTAAAATAAATAAATGTAATTTATTTTGCAATCTTATAATCTTTTCCTTATAAATTTACCATATTTTGCCACGTATATTGTGCACTTTTTTGCCCAAATCTTTGATGGAAAAATAAGGATGTGCATTTTACATGGGTATAATGATTACATACCATGGGTATTAACAGTGGGCATAATAATCTTGTGTATAATGAGCACAAAAATATGGGTGTGCGTTATACATGGCAAAATACAGTGCTTAGAAAAAACTGTCAGAGAGCATCTCAATATAAAAATAAATGAGCCCTGACTAGTGTGGCTCAGTTGGTTGGGCATCATTCCACAAAGCAAAAAGTCGCTGGTTCAATTCCTTTTCAAGACACTTGCCTGGGCTGCAGGATGCAGTCCCCAGTCGGGGAATGTACAAGAAGCAAATGATAAATGTTTCTCTCTCACATCAATGCTTCTCTTCCTTTCTTTCTCCCTCCCTTCCCCTCTCTCTAAAAATAAATAAAATAAAACCTTTTAAAAAATAAAAAGTATTTTTGTATATCAGATAATTACTCAAAAGATTTTTTTTATATTTAATTTCAGTACTTTTTTAACCACAATCTTTTCTGAATAATATAATGATTTCCTAAAATTTTCAGTCACATTCCATAAAACCTTACTAAATAAATGGGTCTCTTGTTTGCTGTAAAACTAATTTTAATAAGAAAAATAAAGTTCCTGCCCAGGCCGGTATGGCTCAGTTGGTTAGAGCACCATCCCATAACTGAAAGGTTGAGGGTTCAATTCCCAGTCAGGGCACATTCCTAGGTTGCAGATTTGATCCCCAGTCTGGGGGCATATGGGAGGTAACCAATCAATGCTTCTTTCTCGCATCATTGTTTCTCTCTCTTCCTTAAAAAAAGCAATGAAAAAAATGTCCCCTGGTGAGGATAAGTAAGTAAATAAATAAACAAAACTGAAGTTCCTATATAACATGCTAACCAGATATTTAGAATCCTTTTTAGTAACACATATCTCCTCCAAAACAAGTCTATATATCACACTGCTCATGAGATGCTAATGAATGCATAGTATCATTAACAGATGTCTCGTGGGCTGAAGTGAAATTAACTTTAGTACTAGGATGGAGAAAGTCCATAATTACCACAATATGTCTGATACCCATTAAGTCATATTACCCTTTCCACATTTCTTTACCAAAAAATGCATTCCTATACTCTTCCCTTAACAGCACACACCACCCCCGCCCCCCCACAACCCTTTCTCAAAAAGATTACTTTCAGCTGCAGTTGCCTGATCGGCTTCAGTCTGTTCATTTTCTGCACTGGAAATATCAGATCCATTTTCAGGTTCTGTGTCATCCTGAAGACTTTTATCCACATCATTTGTATGGGGATCAAGGTCTCCTTCCTGTTCTTGGGATATATGATCAACAGTCTGAGGTGGCAAATATCTAAGGTGAGGTGATTCAGGCTCATGATGGCTCACTGGAGACTGCAACAGATGGTGATGCTGCCGGTGCCTTTCTTTTTCCATTTGTTTGGCTTCCTGCAACTGGAAGAAATAGGATCATCTAATATTTGTAAAATAAGTTATTTAAAGTTTGGAGGAATGCTGTTATACTCATTACAAATTATAGTCCATCAGAAACAAAGAATGGAAAATATACTAAAACACACAAAAAGTAACAGTGGTCACTTCTTAAGGGGATGGAAACGGGTACACAAGAACAGAGATGGAAGCCTTTCACTATGTATGATCTTTCATTCAATTTGGTGTTTGAATGATGTAAATGTATTACCTAAACAAAACAAAACCAAAATAAAAAACAAATAATTTTAATAGCCTCAGAATAATAACTGGATTGCTGTCAACAGAGGATTTACCTAAAATCAAATAGAAATTTCACTAAGAGAGAAGGAAAAGTGTATGAGGGAATAAAATACACATTCATTTTTACTTCTACATACAGAAACAAAGTCTAGAAAGATAAGAAACTAGTAATAAGGGTTACCTATGGGGGGAGGGATTAGGAAGGGAACTTTTCAGTGTATACCCTTCTATAGTATGTTCTTATGTTACTTTATCAAATGTCTTTTAATTAAAATAAAAATTACATTTAATAAATAAAATTGTAATGAGTACTTAAATGCCCCTGCCCAGTCACTTGATAAAAGTGAAAAAAATTCTATCTACAACTGTTAGTTTTATTTTAGGGGACTAGTCATTATTACGCATAATACCACCTGTAAAACTGACTCACTTAAAAGATGTGAAAAACAGTAACAATTGGGATCACAGGGTTTCATTTTTTAGTATTTTATTGTTCTAGACACATCTCTTTTCGTCCTCATGACCTAATAAAATGATTCTCACGAAATCAATTTCTACAAAGATAAATATTTTATGGTGTCAAATATGAGCATTTCATATTCCCTAGTAATATTCCAGGTTCTGTGGAAATACCAGAATTTTATGAATTTACAAACTAAATTTAAATTAACATATTTTAATGCCCCCAAAGTAGAAAGAACCCTACTGTTTACATGGTCTGAATCGCTTATTTTACAGATAAGGAAGCTGATGGCCTGACTAGTTAGTGGCACAGGTGGAATTGGAACAGAATTCTCAGATGAATTCTTTAGCACATTCATGAGGAAGTCAACTTCCAAGTTCACAATGGGGAATCTATGACTTGGAATCTAATCCAACCCCAAGCCTGACTTTAGCCAACCTGCACCATGATTTACTGGGGCAAGCACATGTTTGGAATCACAGACAAGCAAGATGTTAAAACTCTAGAAATAACCCTGAAAAAAGAAAAAAGAAATGTTATTGTACAAAAAACATTTTCTATATACTTCTACAACTTCTAGAGTAGGGGTTCTCAACGTCGGTACTACTGACACTTTGAATCGGGCAATTCTTCGTTGTGGGGGGACTGTCCCGTGCACTGCAGGTGTTTGGCAACATCCTTCTCTTCTACCCAGTGCATGCCTCCCCACCCCAGTCATGGTCATCACAAGTGTCTCCAATGTGGCTTCAGGGACCACACTCCCTCCAGTTGAGAACCACTGTTCTTGAGAGAGAGATCAGCCCTTTCTCCAATGAAATAATTTTAGAACTGTACATCTTACAGAGTTTTATTGGGGGGGGGCAGTGGAAAAGGTTTCAGTAGTATATATAAATAAATTAGATGTCTAGCTTAGAATTTTAGCAAATGTGGAAGCTAAATCAGTCTGTCCACCCCTAGTTTTCTCTCTCTTCCCTTCTGTACTTTGCTCTACTCATAGCAAAGAACTAAATATCCTTTGCGACATAAAATATGTTCAGAGCCTTTATCACAATTCAGTTACATATTCCCTTTGTTTAAAGTTCATCTTCCCCTTCTACATCCCACAGTTTGGAAAACTTCTGAAGGTAGTGGCCAAGTTGGTTTTGCTCAGCACTGTGTAACTGAGACCTATAACAGTGCCAGGAACATGTAAAGAATGTAATAAAAACTTGTTGAGAAAGTCAAATAAAACTCGTATTTATGCCACTAAAAAGTGATAAAATTGCCCTGGCTGGAGTGGCTCAGTTGATTGGGTGTCATCCGCAAACCAAAAGGTTGCTGGTTTGATGCCCATTCAGGACACATGCCCAGATTGTGGGTTCAGTCCCTGGTCAGGGCACATACAGAAGGGAACCAATCGATGTTTCTCTCTCACATTGATGTTCCCCTCTCCTTCTCCCTCCCTTCACCTCTCTCTAAAATTAAAGAAAAGGTGATAAAATTATTTTTATTCACTTCAAAAAGGCAACAAAACTACTATTGATGGATGCAAAATAGAAATAACTCAATGTTAATACATGAGAGTGACTAGACAGACGATAGTACATCCTAGAGTACTGTCCATCTGTAAAAAAGAATGAGGGAGATCTCTAAGGACTAATATGGAATGCTTCTAAGACATACTGCTAAGTGAAAAGAGCAAAGTATAAAAGATTATCTATTATCTGCGTGGTACTGAGCCTTTAAGATGGTCAACAATGATCATCTCTACCCCTTAATTTTCACTTCCTTGTACAGTTCCCTGCTACACTATATCAGGAATGTCTGGGTGACCACTTCAAATCATAAGGTAGACACTGCAGCTTCTGTCTTGTTGCTCTCTCTGATCTTCTTCACCCTGGGGGAAAGCCAGCTGCCACACACATTAAGAAACCTAGGCTTTTGGGGCCCAAACAGTGAAGAATGGAGGACTTTCACCAACAGCCCATTGAATGAGCCTGGAAGCATTACTCTCTAGCCCAATAAAGCCTTTAAATGACTGCAGCCCCAGTTGACACGAGGATACACTCAGTCAATTGCAAATTCATGTGAAACCAAGTCACAACCACCCAGCATCCAGCTGGGTAATATGTTATGCAGTGATACCTAACTAATAGAGTATGCTACCTGCTGTGTAAGAGAGGTGATAAATAAAACCACTTATATATCTGCTTATTTACCGTAAAGAATGCAGAAAAAATAAACTAGAAACAAAAGAGATTAGCTACATCCTAGAAGTGGAAAGAGGAGGGAAACAGGAATAAAGTGGCAGGAAGGAGGAAACAGAACTTCTCTGAGTATAACTTTTGTGTAGCAGTGACTCATAAATCATAGTAATGTTTAATATACTCAAAAAAATAAATAAACAATTAAAACTAACAAGGATGTGAGGGGGACTGAAATGGAAAACAGGCATTAATAAGTGAACTTAATTGTATTATAAAGGAATAACATGATCCCGTTGAAGAATGTAGAGAACTAACCTAATACAGTAACTTTGGAAAACAATATTTTGAATGGGTAGTATAAGGCTAAAGACAAAAAGAACTACATATAAAATGTTGTAATCTACTTAGTAAATTTGCTTCTCACAGTGGTATAGGTTAGCAATTCTAAAACTATTTTGTATAAAATGGGACTAAAGAAACAATATATCAGAGAAAATGTAAGCCATATTTCTTATTGTTTAGATAGAGGAAGTTATAAGTAAAAGAAGGGTGAAATGAATCCTTCTTTTGGACTGGAATCAGAACTATCCATATAACCACACAGTTTTTAATATACGCAGACAGCCAGTCACATGCAGGTCTGTGGGGAACTGGGAGTGGGGAGGTGGGAGGAGTATACAGCTAGCTCTGCCTGCTGAAAGGGCCGGAAGCAAGAACACCCCAGTGCTAATGAACACACCTACCACTCAGATTTTGGTTTCTAATCACCATTCTCCTGCTGAAGGAGCCAGGGCTCCCCTGCTGATGCAACTGACTCCATAGCTGAGGCAGAGAAAATTCAAAATAAGCCTACAACATCTTGAGATTCCAGAAAGTAGGGAGGCGCTCAAAAAAGCATGGAAGCTTGTCAAAAGGACACAGGCCAAAGCTGGAATAATTTGGGCAACAAAATAAATAATGACAGTATTAGACTATAACCAGTAGAATAAAATAAACACCCATGAATACAGACTGATGGAAATAAAAAACTGAATAAACAAAAGGAGGAAAAGAATTCTGATTAATACATACAGAACAAGAGGGAAACAGAAAATCACCATTAGGGAAACACCACAGTAATATCTATTGCCAATAAGATTCACTTATGGACACCTAAGTTGGATTGGAGGAGCGTGAGAAGGAAACAGTATATTTGCATAGATAAAAGTCTCTTCCAAGATATTTATTAACTGCAAAAGAATAACTAGTAACTTTATAGTAGAAGAACCTGGCAGATACCATCTTAACCAAGTAACCAAGATTAACATCACCAGCAATAAGACATACCAACATCATACATTCCTGACGTAATGCATGAAAAAGACACAACATTGCTTCAGAGATATTCTAGTAAAAAATGCACAACCTCATTCTAATCATGAGAAAATATCAGATGAATTAAGGGAAATCCAACAAAATAACTATCAGTACCCTTCAATAGAATCAAGGTGATGAATGAGAAGACTGAGAAGTTGTCAATAACTAGAAAATACAACTCAATGGATGTAAATGCAAGGTGGGATCCTGCATGGATGTTAAAACGGAAAAAAAAGACATTAGTGGGGAAACTGGTGAAATTCAAGTAAGGTATGTAACTGACTCAACAGTATTATAGCAATGTTAATTCCTGTTTCTGATCATTGCAAAATCATTATGTAAGATGGTGGCATTAAAGAAGTAATATTTTTGCAACTTTCTATCAGTTTAAAATCAGTTCAAAATAACAAGTTAAAAGATGGTTTTTAATTATGAAGACCTATAAATGATTCTCTAGCTGCTGGTCTCTTACCCAGCAATAAAAAATATTTATTTTTAAAATATTTTATTTATTTATTTTTAGAGAGAGGGGAGGGAGAAAGAGAGGGAGAGAAACATCAATGTGCGAGACATACATCAATCTGCTGCCTCTCACATGCCCCTCACTGGGGACCTGGCCCGCACACCACACGTGTGCTCTGACTGGGAATTGAACTAATGATTTTTCAGTTCACAGGCCGGCACTCAATCAACTGAGCCACACCAGCCAGAATTGTTTTTAAAGGCTTAATGAATAAATAATCTTATACCAGAATAGACTGAATTAAGTAATTTTATATCTATATCACACTCATCTACTAAGCTTGAGTGCAATAAAAATATCAATTAATAAACACTTCCATGAGGATGATGGCAAGCAATATCATTCATATTCTACTTGTGAACTATTAAAAACATATCTTATCCAAAGTCAAGTCCGTAAATCTCAGAACAAAACAAAACAGAACAATACCACAGATCTCCAGTAAGTAGAACCATAAATGAAAGTCATCCTTCTCTACAGACACAAAAGATTTCATTATAAATTTCTGTAAACTCTTTTCTGTATATGATGCCTGTGGTGTTCTATACAATCTCCCCCTCTCTATTTTTTTTTTTTTTTTAATACTTACTGCTTGGTTTTCCATGCGTGCAAAGATAACATTTAGCATCTGAGTAAGAGTAGCTTTGGCTGTTGTCTGATTGATGAGATTTTTGCTTGCTAAATAGATATTGTAACATGTTCTCACAGCTTGTAGTACAGTTCCTTCATGAATTTCTATGTGTTGAGATGTTACTGCAGTAAGTAAAGCCTTAAAAAAAAATAGACAAAGTTAAAGCAATTTTCTGCGTCCAGAGTTTGAGCACAAAAATGTGAGTATTTTTATATTAAAATTAAAACTTTCAGATACTATTACCCTTTCAGCAATACTAACAGAATTTTCAGTATTCATAAAATTTCTACCTGCCTTGAATGTATCAACTGTTAAAATATAGTTTCCTCATTCTGGCCATAAATAGTTCCCACATAAGCATCCCAAATCCAGAACACTAGAAATCCATTCAATTCATTTGTTTCAACCCAAGTTTCACTTCAATATAATTTACTTTATTAAAGTGCATAACATTAAAAGTCCATCACCATTGAGCACAGATATGCTTCATATGATATAACTGTTGAACGAGATTGTCAACTTTGCAGGATATACCCCAGGTCTTACTTACTTCCAAATTTTTCTGAGATCTTCCTTATAGACTGGACTCATTAAATATCCTGTTATTGTTAAAGATGTTTACAAATGTTCTACAACAAAGAATTTAATATAATCCTAAAGTGAATCCCCCAATAAAGTGAATAACTTTATGTGAACTTTCTTACCTCAGTTTACTTGCAATTTCTCAAAAGCAGTAACTCATTCTTTTGCCCCTTTCTGTCACACAATGCTATGCAGAGACAGCACTGAGTATATGAGCATATGCTCGATAAGCCATGACTGACATGGAATTGCAAATGATAGGCCAAAGAGACTGGACAGCTTTTTACAATAAAGACATTACCTGACTTGTGAAGTCAATACAGCTATGAAACTGAACGACTCAGAAAGGACTACAATCACACATGAAGGAACACTTTATATATATATAAACAATTTCAAAAGTATTATTAATATAAGAAAATTTTACTGGTATATAAGTATACCAGCACTACCATTAGCAATAACATTAAGAATTCAATATTATAACAGATTAAAAACCCAACTGAGTAATTTTCTTGAAAGGAGTTTAATCATCCAGGAACACAGCACAAACCCAGGACAGGGTTTACCTGAGCAGGTTCAGGTGATGGACAGGTGCAAGAAAATCAGGAAAGCGGGTACATAAGGAGTCCACATGCTGAAGCATGGGTCCAGAGGGCAGACTACAAAGGGTACGGCAGTACAGAAGAAATTACAGGGTCATGGGACTGTCACATGGGACCCTAAAGCTCAAAAGATACAATATGTATGATAAACATGCCAGAAAATGAAACACTCTCGTAGACTCTGGGGTCCTAACCCTACATTGAGACCTTCAAAATAAAAGATTTAGAAATATATTCTTCTAACAAACTCTTGGCATTCAACAACAAAATTCTCTGATATAGGGTCTAAAAATCACCCATATGACCTCTATTATAGGTGGAAAGCACATAAGATGACCTTTCCAAATATTTTCTAAGTAAAAGGCTTTTTAAAAATAGATAAAAATAACAAATTTACTTTATATAATTATTTACCTTTATTATTTGCAACTGAACTCCTTCATCTGTTTGAGGACCTTGGAAACAGCCACAAATTGTTTCAATAATTCTATCAATTAATTTTTTGCCTGGCGTTGTACTATCTGGAGCATTGCCAGTCAAGTGCCCATAAGCAATAAGTTTCTGAAATGCAAAAAGAAAATAAAGATTCTAATTAAGCTGACTAATATGTATAATAATTAAATATACATAAATTTCACAACACATAATTATATATATATATTAAAATTTTTACATAAATATTATGGTGTAACCAAAGTCAAAGCAATACCAACTTTTCATGAAGAAAACTTTATTAGCTATAAACATGTGAAATTATTTACATTGTTAATAGACACAAAATAGAACAATAACTACCATAAAACCATCAGGTGAAACAGAGAAAGCTAGGCCTTGGAACTTGTCTCTGATGAATTAGAAGAGCTTACTGCTTTCTATCTAAATATTTCTGATACTACTTTTGTGAAAGCTATCTTCACTCATTTAAATGCCCCCAATTCTCTTTCTAAATTACAATAGATCTGTGAATATGCAGAATACCTCATTTCTCCACACTGGCTGCAATAGATCACAGATTTATTCAGTACACTCCTGGATGGAAGGCCTTAGATATTATAACTTTAATTTTCCAAGGAAAACAAGATCACAAGTCAAATAAGCTTATCCTTAACCCATCTTAAGAACAAATCACCAAATAGTTAAATAGGTATAATCCACCAATAGTGAAAACACCTGAAAGGAGTAGAACCTCTCTATGTGGAGGTTTGTCTTACAAATGTAAGGGAATCCACATGCGTAAGTAAAATAGAATATAAGATTTAAGAAATTTTTCTGATATAAAGAAAAGTCAGAGGTGAAGTCCAACAGTGAATATAAATATTGGGTTGGCCAAAAATTTCATATGTTTTTTCCATGAAATAAAAGACAAGCTTTTCATTTTCATGAATAACTTTATTGACTGGGTATTTTGAGTATGTTGGCTATCACCTGCGTAGCTGAATGTGGGCTCTTCTCAATTAATGTCTTGATTTGATTGCTGTCAACTTCAACTTGTCTACCTAACCGTAGAGCATCAGTCAGTGAGAAATCTCTTCTAGCCTGAAACTTTGTAAACCACTTCTGACACATTCAATCAGTCACAGCACCTTCTCCATATACTGCACAAATCTTTTTTTTGCATTTCAGTTGCATTTTTAACTTTACTGAGATAATAAAGTGTAATATGCCAAAAATGTTGCATATTTTCTTCCATCCTCAACATTAAAATGGCTATATAAAAATTCACCAATTTTGATGATTTTTTAAATCATGTTGATATGACAGCTGTCACAATATAATCTAACAAAATTGTTTTGAATGAAATTAAAGACAACTAAGCACTACTAGGGCCATCTTACGGAAAAAAACAAATGAAGTTTTTGGCCAACCCAACATTAAGTTGTCAACATTACCCATTATTTTATATAAAATAGCAGGCATTTAGTAAAATCATTTGCAAATGATGTATGTAACATCATCAGCAGGTTAAAAGTATGGTTCTTGCAACTCACTGATGGAAAAACAGACCAAATCAACATTTTCACTATTGATAACCTAAGTAAAGATTTTGTGATTCACTAAGCTAATGATTTTTGTTACCCTTAAACTGAAAACATTTTTTCAACCCTTACTAGAATACATGCTTAGAGAGGCGAAGGGAGGAAGAGAAATACAGACATGAGAGAAACATCGTTCTGTTCTTGCACACACCCTGACTGGGAATGGAACCCACAACCCCTCTTCCTGAGGGATGATGCTCCAACTGACTTATCCGTAACCAGCCAAGGCTAAACTAAAAATATTTTTGCAACTATTTTTTGTCTCTGTTGAACATAAGCAACCATTTGGTTTCTTATAAAAAAGAATATTAAAGGCTACATGGAAAATGTCTGAGTCACTGTAATGTTTAGAAACACATTCCTAGTAGATGGTTTTTAGCTAACGTCATTTTACACATACCTGTAAACAGTCTAGAGATGTACTGACTATGCGAGGACATTTGGACTGGCAGGCCAACTCAAAGGGTAAGAAGTACTTGTCTGCTTCGATAAAATTTGTCTTTGATTTCACTGGTGGAAGGGTGCTGGATCCAACTTTTGCTTCTCCATGAGGAGGACTAACGGAAAAAGTAAAGTCTGATTAGAATGCCACATTTAGCACACTGATGATACACTCATATAAAAACACAGAACTTCAGTTCTAAAAGAAATTTGGCTAAACTAGTCTTCATCTTCTCTCATTATTACACAAGGAAACCAAGCTCAGAAGTTAAGTGATTTGCCAAGTCCAACACTAGTGGCCAGAGCTGTGACTAAATGCAAGAAAATAAATTAATCATTTACTTCACATAAATTATTTAAGTTACTAAATAATTCAATATTTAGTAATCTTCCTAATATGAATTGAACATAAGCAAAGACTTTAAAAGCATATTTGTTATTGCAGAAATTCCCTTGTATATTTACTAATGAAATATTTTTATATTTGTAAGTATGCTTAAAATTATATATCTTAAAAACAACTTTTAAAGTTGATTTCATTTTACAGATCACATGGAAAAAACTTGCCACACTAACATCCAGACCAAAATGTATTACTGTTTTGACCAAAACTGACAAGTCTGCAAATTATTTTTACTAAAGAAAAGAAACCACACTAACCTCTGCTTTTCGGTTTCCGCTTTTATCTCCTCTGGAGGGGGAAAAGCATACATTAGAACACTTGACAACAGAAAGATCATTAAGTACTTTGACTACAGGTTACATAAACTAATTTTTAATTTCTATAACAAATTAGGAAGTACATAAATTCAAGAAACAATTAAATACTAAAATTCTATTGCAGCCAAATATATTAATTTACACAATTTTATATAATGATGTGAGAAATAGAAATTAATAGTAAGAATAGGTATAAATGCAGATTACTAATTTTCAAAGCATTTCTTTTTCTCAAAATAGGCTCTTTTTTTTTTTTTGGTCAAGGAACTACGTACATTAAGCAAGCTTGTACTCAATGATGCAGCTGAAGTGAAAAATTCATTCTACAATTACCAAGCTGCAATAAATCACAGATTTGTTCAGTATATCCTTGGATGGAAGGCCTTGGATATTTCCTAAGTACTTTAAATATTCCCTCTCTTACTTTTTACTATCAAGTTGCTTAGCAGCTTTGTTTCCCACCACTGACAGCACAAATAGAAACTTCGAAATAATATTTATGCGAATACTTGTAAAACAGTGGTTCTCAAAAGTGTGGTCCCAGGGACAGCAGTATCAGCATCACCAGGCCCCATAGCAGACTTGCTGAGTCAGAAACTCCGAGTGTGGAGTCCTAAAGTCAGTGTTTTATGAAGCCTTAGAGGGGATTCTCATGTACCACAAACAAGTTTAAGAATCATTACTATAAAGTGGTTAAAAGAAACAAGGGGAAGACCGTGGTTTTCAGCCCCTTTGTCCACGGCCATTTATTGTACCTCCAAGACTTCTTAGAGTAGTATTTGAGTCTATTCTGAAAAGGAATTCCTTTTCAATTTTCTCAAAATATAATGAATGTCTTGTAACACAGTCTTTGGGAAAACTAACTATCTTAATAAATGAGAGCTTGGAAACAGTGTGCTTCAGGTTGGCCTTCAACAATAGAATCAAGAAGTAAACTAATTAATTCTCAATTATTAAAGGAAAAAATCTCAGAAGAAAAAAATTAAAGCATCAAATTAAAAAGTAGCATACTCAACCTAAAACCCACAAAATGCTTAACTGTGAAATATTTTCCTGTTAAAGTCAGAATCATGACAAGATAACCACAAGCAGCAAACTATTTTTGGCATTGCTCTGGAAATACCAGACAATGCACACACACAACACTGAATGTGATAAGAAAAACCGTATCTTATCACTTCACTCTTGAAGTGAAATAAGATAAAAATTAGATGCTGGAGTTGTTTGTTTAGGGATATTTAGGGTTTTTTAAACTGTGTAGTCATAGCCCTTTAAAAAACTTTATTGGAATTCTTTCAGGAATTTTTCTCTTTAGCCATTAACTCTCTCTATCCCTTCAGAACCATTTTTATAAAAATTTGTTAAAATCTTAGGAACACAACCACTACATTATATATAGAAAAGGTTAAAACTGGAGAAAACTGGTCACTGTGAATTAATATAGGTATAGACTTTAAAATGTTTTGAAATAAACATGTTTTATTCCTTTCAGGTACATTAAATGACTGGATCTAAGTTGACATAGTTGATAAAGCAAAGGAACAGAAAGGAATGATTAAAAAATAAGTGATTATATGTAAGTTATATACCTGATTTCCTAAGTACATTAAATATTCCCTCTCTTTATTTTTACTATCAAATGTTTAGTTTTGTTTTTCCTCACTGACAGTACAAAGATAAACTTCAAAATAATAGTTATGTGAATTCAACAAATTCTATTATCTATACACTATGAATGACTTATCTATCTTTCATGACATCAATTTGTTTTATATTATAGTATAATTTGCAGAGCAACAGCATTTACTCAATGCAAACTAAACTGGTAATCTAATGAAAGACTTTTTAATAAACACATTAGAACTTGCATATCCCAAGTGTTATCTCCTTCAAAGTAGTAACCTGGGAGGTTATGCATCAATTATCATAATACTGCAAGTATTCAAAATAGTTGTAGAATTCACTGTTTGCAGTTCTTTCCTGCCCACCTCCTTTTTTTAAATGAATCACCTCACAGAAGGAAAAATCTCTAGAAAGGGAATCAGATTCTAACCACCAATTAATCACAAGTGGCATGAAGCCCAGAATGGTAGGTGACTACAAAAGTTCTTAACGTCAGTGCTTCTGTGAATCACTTCATATTGTGTGTGTACAAGTTCTGTTCTAGAAAAAGAGCATATAACTCTCATTAGATTCCCAAAGAAGCGTGTAACCCAAACTATAGAGATGATATAGGATCAATTAAGAACAGTGATTTGGCCTGGCTGGTGTAGCTCAGTGGATTGAGCGCAGGCTGGGAACCAAGCGGTCCCGGTTCGATTCCCAGTCGGGGCACATGCCTGGGTTGCGGGCCAGGTCCCCAGTGAGGGCCATGTGGGGAGCAACCATACACTGCTGTTTCTCTGTTTCTCTCCCTCTCTTTCTCCTTCCCCTCTCTCTAAAAATAAATAAATAAAATCTTAAAAAAAAAAAGAACAGTGATTTGGATCAACTATGGCAATGCATATGAAAGCAATGTAAAAGAACATTTATACAATATTACATAAACGTACAAGTAAGGGATTATTTTGAAAAATAACATTCCTTTGGATGTATACATTCTGCTAGGTTTATTTTTTCAAATCCAATCAAGTGACTTTAGAATCACCTTTCATTATTTGAAGATCAGGAAACAGAGTGGAAGGCTGTATTTTACAAAATGGTCACTATATTATCTCCATTCCACTTGCCCTTATGCCACTGCCCTTGCCACAACTCCACCAAGAGACAGAGACTAAATCCCCTCCCCTTGAATCTGGACTGCCCTTAGAAATCCATTATAACCAAGTGAATGCAGTGGAAGTGACCGCGGACAATCGCCAAGATTATGTCAGAAAAAGCCAAGCAGCTCCTGCCTGATTTCCTTGGAATATCAGGTCTCCAGGCACACACTCTTGTAACCCAATGGCCAGGATGTGAGAAGCTCCAAGCTACATGAAGACCACATGTAAGTGGTTCACTCATCAATTCAAGCTGAGCCCCATTTTCAAGTCACTAGAGCCTAGGCATCAGACATATGAGTGAAGAAACCTCCAGAGGACTCCAGTTCCCAGACAGTCACATTTCCCCAAGTCATCTGAGTCTTCCCAGCTGAGGCCCCAGACACTGAAACGACAACATGTCCCATCTGATTTCCTGACACACAGATAATCTGTGATCATAATAAAGTGATCCACTAACTCTTACATGGTTTACTACACAGAAACAGATAACTGGAACAGAAAGAGTTAAGGACGCCTTGGGAGGTTTGAAGTAACTCCCTGGCAAATGGAAGAGAGATGTGAGAAGCATGAAAGCACTGCCAGGAAAATGTAAAGTTTTTCTAATGTTCTTAGAATTTTGATAAGGAAACCAGATGGTTAAGAGGTATCATGCTTAATAAAATGCAGCCAGAACTTGTTCCCAAAACCAACCCTCCCATAACATACTTAGTCTTAGAATCTGCAGGTCCTATGCAAAATTAGTTTGTAAAATTATGACTAAATCATATATAAATAATTGATTTCTATTGAAATAGAAAGTAATTTAAAACAAAATACCAGAGGGTTCCAGTCAAGATGGCAGTGTAGGCAGAAGCTGCACTCATGTCCTCCCATGACCCCATCAAAATTACAACTAAATAGAAAAATCAACCTGTTTTAACCATCTGAACACTAGCTGAACAGAAATGAAGGATATACAGGAAAAGCTAGGTTGAGACTGGTGGGAGGGGCAGGGACGTGAAATGGCTGGCCCCACGCCCGCGTGTGGCAGTTGAGAATCTAGAGCGATATTTAAGCTGCAAATGTGTCTCCTGAGGAAAGAGGGATCTCAGCCCCACACTGGCTTCCCAGCCTGGAACAGCAATGTTGGGAAGAGGAGCCCACATAAAATCAGCAGGGATTCTATCCCTCAGGGTGAGAGAAAAGGCTACTGGAAACCCAGGCACCCTGTTAAAGGGACAACACACAAATTCTTGCCCACAGGCACTCACCCTGGACTACAGCAGAGGGTGCCAGAGTCATAAAGGGAGAGACTGAGCTGTGCGGCATCAGAGCTAGGGCTGGAAAAATAACTGCCCATATTCCTCCATTGAGTCCTCTTCCCAAAGGGCCCACAGACACCACCTCCTGGTTTGGGCCCTTCCCCCACATGGCATTAGCCTGATGAACTCTACTAGCTTCACCCTAAGGACTCAAAGGCCCTGTCCTACCCAACTCCCAAGGCCTGAGGCTCTGCTGGCAGCAACCAGCCTGGGCCTGTGTTGTGTCCATCTTTTCAAAAAAATCTCTCAAGGACTTCAGGTCAAGTTGGAGGAGGGGGCCAGAGACATACAGGAGAAACTGAGCTGTGTGGGCTCAAGGAACTTAGTGAGAACTTCAACAGAGATAGCAAGCATAAAAAAGGACATGAAAACCATAAAAAAAGAAGTAGTTAGAAATGAAGACTACAATAACAGAAATGAAAAAACACACTAAAAGGAATCGACAGCAGATTAGAGAAACAGAGGACTGAATCAGTAATTGCAAGACATAGTAGCAGAAAAAAACTAATCAAAGCAGAAAAAAGAAAAAGAATTTTACAAATGAGAATAGTTTAAGGGACCTCTGGGACAACCAACTTCAAGTGTAACAATATCCACATCAAAGGGGTACCAAAAAAGAGAGCAAGGGGTTGAGAACCTATTTGGAAAAATAATGGCTAAAAACTTCCCTAACTTGGTGAAGGGAAAAAAACAAAACAAAAACAGAAGTCTAGGAAGTGCGGAGAGTCTCCAATGAGAAGTCAAAGAGGCCCGACAAACACATCATAATTAAAATGGCAAAGGTTAAAGCCAAAGAGAAATCTTGAACGCCGCAAGAGAAACACAGTTATCTACATGACAGCTCCCATAAAACTGTTGGCTGATTTCTCAGAAAAAAATTTTCAGGCCAGAAGGGACTGACACAACAAATATTCAATGATGAAAAGCAAGGACTTACAATCATTAGTACTCTACCTAGGAACGCTATCGTTTAAAGAAGTTCATTGCCACCAAACCAGGATTACAGAGATGTTAAAAGAACTTCTTTAGGAAGAAAGAAACATAAATATGAATAATACAATAGAAATAACTACATGTAAATGAATTAAATGCTCCCATCAAAGACAGAGTAGCTGAATGGATAATAACACCATATATACACTGTCTACAAAAAAACCAATTGAGACTTCCAGCCAAGATAAAGGTGTAGGTAGATACATTGTACCTCTTCACACAACCAAAGGACAACAACAAATTTAAAAACAAGAAACCAGAACTGACAGAACTGAACTGTATGGAAGTCTGATAACCAAAGAGTTAAAGAAGAAACATTCATCCAGACCAGTAGGAGAGGCGGAGACGGGCGGCCAGGCAGAGAGGACTCACAGAAAGGTGGCAGCTGGAGGACCAGAGTGGGCAAGGTGGCAGCTAGGAGACTGGGTGAGGCAGTGGCAGGTGGAGCAGGCAGTCCCACATTCCTGTGCAGATAAACTGGGAGGAACAACTGGGGAGTGAGACATACTGCACAACCTAGGGTTCCAGTATGGGGAAATAAAGCCTCAAAACCTCTGACTCAAAACACCTGTGGGGGTTGAGGCAGCAGGCGAAAACTCCCAGCCTCACAGAAGAGTTCCATTTGAGAGACCCACAGGGTCCTAGAACGTACACAAACCCACCCAACCGGGAATCAGCACCAGAAGGGCCCAATTTGCTTGAGGGTAGCAGAGGAAGTGACTGAAAGCCGGCAGAGAGCTGAACAAGTGTCACTGTTCCTCTCAGACCCCCCTCAGACCCCACCCCTTCCCCAATGTCACAACACAACGACCTGGGTTACCCCGCCCTAGTGAACATATAACAGGTGTGCCAAGACAAAAAAAAAAATGGCCCAAATGAACAGATCAAAGCTCCAGAAAAATACAACTAAGCGACGAAGAGATAGCCAACCTATCAGATGAACAGTTCAAAACACTGGTAATCAGGATGCTCACAGAATTGGTTGAATATGGTCACAAATTAGAGGAAAAAATGAAGGCTATAAAAAGTAAAAAAAGGAAAACGTACAGGGAACCAACAGTGACTCAAATCAACGGTTTGGGCCAGAAGGAAACCAGGAATCAAACAACAGTTTGGACCAGAAGGAAGAAATAAAAATTTGACCAGAACAGAATGAAGAAACAAGAATTCATTCTGTTTCCGTTTCTGTTTTGGAAAGGAACCGTTTGGGTCGTGTTCCTTGTTTGTGAAAGATCTAGTAAACAGGGCGAGATCAACAAATCGCACCCATGGATCCCTGCCTCTGAAGAACGCGAGTGGACCTTCGATCATACGGCGGCATGGGTGAATGCGGCTCACCTCCCTGCATAGCCCCATCCAAGTCGCAGCTGTACCATAGAAGGGCCATGGCTCACACTGTCGGAAAATCTAGGCGACAGAAGTCCAACCACGACAGACTCCAAGAAACCACATCCACCCAGTCTGGTAGGGGGCGCGGAGCCACGGCACAGGCCAGTCCCATGCTCAGGTGTGGTAAATACTCAGGAGAGCTATCTCAGAGCGAGGAGTCCCAGTCCCCCACCGGGTCCCGCAGCCCAGGGTTCCAGTGCCAGGAAGATAAGTCCCCATAACACCCGGTGGCCGAAACCAGAGGGGATCCAGCCGGCTGAAGAAACCGCCAGAGTCCCAAGCAGTTCCTCGGAAAGAACCTGCACACAGACTCACTCAGACTCATTCCCTCTGAGCTCTAGCACCCAGGGCAGGAGCTCACCAGGCGCTGGTGGTGCACAGGGAGGGAGAAACTGAAGTATCTGGCATCCAGGTGAGAGGTGGGGGACAGCGTTTCTCCCCGACGGCAAGGTGGGCAGAGGCCATCTCTCCTTGTCCACACCCTCCCCCCACAGAGCCACAGGGCAGGTGGGCACGTGCCATCCCCAAGACTCCATCAACCCGGCTGACACTGTTTGCCCCTCCCCAAAGATTCCCCGAGGCTCCGCCCGCCCCAACCGACACGTAGGCCCACCCAAGCAGTTCGCAGGGGCTTCTCTGTACCAAAAAAAAAGAATTCAAAGAAATGAGAAGAGACTTAGGAACTTCTGGGACAACTTTAAACATTCCAACATCTGAATCATAGGGTTGTCAGGAGAAGACAAGAGCAAGAAATTGAATATTTATTTGAAAACATAATGAAAGAGAACTTCCCAAAGCTGGCAAAGGAAATAGACTTCCAGGAAGTCCAGGAAGCTCAGAGAGTCCTGAAGAAGTTGGACCCCAGGAAGCACACAGCAAAGCGCCCCACAATTACATTACCCAAGATGAAGGAGAGAATCTTAAAAGCAGCAAGAGTAAAGGAGATAGTTACCTATAAAGGAGTTCCCATGAGACTATCAGCTGATTTCTCAAAAGAAACCTTACAGGCAAGAAGGGGTTGGAAAGAAGTATTCAAAGTCATGAAAGGCTAGGACCTACATCCAAGATGACTCTATTCAGCAAAGCTATCATGTAGAATGGAAGGGCAGATAAAGTGCTTCCCAGATAAGGTCAAGTTAAAGGAGTTCATCATCACGAAACCCTGATTATATGAAATGTTAAAGGGACTTACCTAAGAAAAAGAAGATAAAAAATATTAACAGTAAAATGACAACTCACAACTATCAACAATCAAAACTAAAACAAATATGAAAACAAAACAAACTAAGCAAACAACTAGAACAGGAACAGAATTATAGAAATGGAGATCACATGGAAGGCTATCAGCGAGGAAGGGGAAGGGGGAATGAGGGAAAGGGTAAAGGGAATAAGTAGCATAAATGGGAGGTAGAAAATAGACACAGGAAGGTTAAGAATAGTATAAGAAATGTAGAAGCCAAAGAATTACAGGTACAACCCATGGACATGAACTAAGGGGCGGGGTGGGGGGATAAGTGTGGGAGGAGGTGTGCAGGGTGGAGGGGAATAAAGGGCAGAAACTGGGACAACTGTAATAGCATAATCAATAAAATATGTTTTTAAAAAACAAACTGAGATAAAAAGACACACACAGAATAAAAGTAAAGGACTGAAAAGGATATTTGATGCAAATGAACACAAAAAAGCAGGGGTAGCAATAGTTTTATCAACAACAACAAAAAAAGACTAAAAAGCTATAATAACACACAAAGAAGGATATTACCTAATGATAAAGGGAGGGATCCAACAAGAGGATATAACCTATGTAAACATTTATGAACCCAACATAGGAGCACCTAAACATATAAAGCAAATATTGATGAACATAAGGGGAGAGGTCAACAGTAACACAGTCATAGTAGGGGACTTTAAGATCCTATTGATATTAATGGATAGATTTTCCAGACAGAAATCAACAAGGAAACATCATCAACTTTACTTGAAAAATTGGATCAGGTGGATTTAAATTATACTTTTAGAATATCTCATACGAAAGCAGCAGAATCTACATTCTTTTCAAGTGCAAAAGGCATACTTTCCAAGATAGTATGTGAGGCCACAAAACAAGTCTCAATGAATTTAAGGCTGAAACCATATTAAGCATCTTCCCTGACCATAACATGAAACCTGAAATCAGTTACAAAAATCACCCCCTGAAAAACATGCAAACAAATGAAGGCTAAACAACATGTTTCTAAACAATAAATGGGTTGACAGATCAAGGAAGAAATGAAAAGATTCCTTGAGACAAATGAAAATGAAAACACAGCCACCCAAAATCTATGGGACACAGTGAAGCACTCCTAAGAGGGAAATTCTTAGCAATACAGGCCTACCTCAATACATGAACAATTTCAAATAAAAAGCTGAACCTTATATCTAAATAAATAGGAGAAGAAAAAAAACAAAAAACAAAACAGCAAACAAAGCCCAAAATGAGTAAGGGGAAGGAAATAACAGTTGCAAGAGTGGAAATAAAATAGTCTAAACAAAACTTCCAAAGATGAATGAAACCCAGAGCTGATTCTTTAAAAATATGAAGATTAAAAAACTTTTAACCTGCCTCACCAAGAAAAAAGAGGGCTCAAACAAATAAAACTGGAAATCAAATAGGAAAAGTAATAACTGACTCCACAGGAATACAAAGGATTATAAGAAAATACCACAATCAGTTGTATGCCAACAAACTGGACATCAGGAAGAAATGGATTAATTCCTAGAAACATACAATTTTCCAAGACTGAGTAAAGATTAAGATTCCCAACAAATGAAAGTCCTGGACCAGATAGTTTCACCAAACATTCAAAGAAGTAACATCTATCCTTCTCAAACTAGTTCAAAAAATTCAGGCCATCATCATCCTGATTCCAAAAGCAGACAAAAAAATTACCAAAAAAAAAAAAAAAAAAAGGAAGGAAGGGTATTATGGGCCAATATATCTGATGAACACAGATACAAAGAACCTCAACAAAATATCAGCAAACCAAATTCAGCAACACATTTTTTTAAAATCACATGCCATGACCAAGTGGAATTTATTCCTGGAATATAAGGTTGGTACAATATCCACAAATCAATTAATGTGGTACGCCATGTAAACAAAATAAAAGATAAAAACCATATGGTCATATCAATAAATGCAGAAAAACTATTACACAAAACCGAGCACCATTTATTATAAAAACTCTCAGCAATGCAGGAATAGGGGAAACATAACTCAAAATACTTAATATATGACAAACCCACAGCTAACATCATATTCAACAAAGAAAAACTAAAAGTGTTTTCCTTAATATCAGAAACAAGACAAGGATGTCTACTTTCACCACTTTTATTCAACATAGTATCGGAAGTCCTAGCCACAGCAATCAGAAAGGGAAAAAAAGCATCTAAATTGGAAAAGAAGAAGTAAAACTGTCATTTGCAGATGACATGATAATGAATATAGAAATAATCCTAAAAAGACTACTACAACTGAGCCCTAGCTGGTATAGCTCAGTGGATTGAGCGTGGGCTGCAAACCAAAGGGTCGCTGGTTTGATTCCCAGTCAGGGCACAAGCCAGGGTTGCAGGCCTGGTCCCCAGTGGGGGGCATGCGAAAGGCAACCACACATTGATGTTTCTCTCCCTCTCTTTCTCCTTCCCTTCCCCTCTCCTCTCTCTAAAACGATAAAAATCTTAAAAAAAAAAAAAAAACTACAACTAAAAAAATGATTTAGGTAGCAGGATACAAAATAAATATTCAGAAATTGATTGCACCTAAACACACAATGTGTTATCAGGAAAAGAAATTAAACAATCCCATTTACAACTGCATCCCCTAGGAACCCTGGTCGGTGTAGCTCAGTGGATTGAGCGGGGCTGGGAACCAAAGTGTCCCGGTTCGATTCCCAGTCGGGGCACATGCCTGGGTTGTGGGCCAGGTCCCCAGTGAGGGCCAGGTGAGAGGCAACCATACATTGCTGTTTCTCCCTCACTTTCTCCCTCCCTTCTCCTCTCTCTAAAAATAAATAAATAAAATTAAAAAAAAATAACCCCTAGGAATAAATTTAATCAAGGAAGTAGAAAACCTATACTCAGAAAATGATAAGACATTGAAGAAAGAAACTGAAGAAGATACAAATGAATGGAAGTACATAATGTGTTCATGGATACAAAAAATTAACATCATTAAAATGCTCATACTACCAAAAGTAATCTATAGATTTAATGCAATGTCTATCAATGGAATTTTTCACAGAACTATAACAAATAATTAAAAGATTTATATGGAACCACAAAAGACCCCTGAATAGCCAAAGCAAACTTGAGAAAAAAGAACAAAGTTGTAAGTCTTATGCTACCTAATATCAAGCTATACTACGAGGCTATAGTAATCAAAACAGCATGGTATTGGCATAAAAAAGAGACACACAGATAAATGCAATAGAAGAGAGAGTCCAGAAATAAACCTGTGACTATATGAACAATTAATATATGACAAAGGAGTAAAGTACATATAGTGGGGTAAAAGCAGTCTCTTTACTAAATGGTGTTGGGAAAACTGGACAGATACATGCAAAAAAAATTACACTAGACTGACTACCTACTTACACCATACACAAGAATAAACTCAAAATGGATTAAAGACTTAAATGGAAGATTCGAAACCATAAAAACCTAGAAGAAAACACAGGCAGTAAACTCTCCAACAATTCTCATAGCAGTATTTATTTCTGATAGATGTCCGGGCTCAAATGCTTACATAATATATGATTCAATGTATATGACATTCTCAAAAAGATAAAATTATGGTGACACAGAATAAAGTAGTGATTGCCAGGGGTTAGAAATGGGGAGAAAGGTGACAAAGAGTTATCAAGAGAGAGTTTTTTTAGATGATAAAATTATTCTTTACCCCAATTATGGTAGAGGTCACACAAATCTTCAAACATGTTGAAATTCGTGGAAATGTCCACCAAAAAAATAAAGTCAATTTTACTGTACGTTAATATAGACATAAAATACAAAATTAAAAAGCAAAATAAGATTCTTAGGCTCACACCCAGACTTAAAAAATAAGGAACTCCAGTAATGTGATGCAACTACTGGTACTTGAATTTTTAAGATGCTCAATAGATGATCTTGGTGCACAGCCAAGAATGAGAACGGTTATAACTCCTTGAATTTGATTTCTCCATTCCTACTGCTACTTCTTTAGGTTAGGTCCTTATCTCTCACCAGGCCTACCAACTCCTCATCTCCATTCTTGAGCCCTACTACATTAGTGTCACAGTGACCTTGACAGGAAGAAGTTCAAGCTCTGTACATATATCTTCTAGTAGAACAGCTGTAGACACAGCGTTAGTATTTACTATAAACATCCCACCTTTGGACATCTATACATTTTGAAAGCTTAATTATTAACAATTAATTGTTAATTATTAACTGTCATCAAACATGCTATACACCTTATTTCTTTTTTTAAACATTTTTTTATTTTTATTTTTTATTACTTTATTGTTCTTCAGTTACAGTTGTCTGCATTTTCTCCCCTCCCCTTCTCCCTACCCCATCCAAACCCACTTTCCTCCCATGCTTCCACCCTTCCCCTTGGTTTTGTCCATGTGTCCTTTATAGTAGTTCCTGAAAACCCTTCTCCCCACAATCCCCTCCCGCTCCCCTCTGGCTATTGTCAAACTGTTCTTAATATCAATGTCTCTAATTATATTTTGTTTGCTTTTTTCTTTTGTTGCTTATGTTCCAGTTAACGGTGAGATCACATGGTATTTGTCCCTCACCGCCTGGCTTACTTCACTTAGCATAATGCTCTCCAGTTCCATCCATGCTGTTGCAAAGGGTATAAGCTCCTTCTTTCTCTCTGCTGCGTAGCATTCCATTGTGTAAATGTACCATAGTTTCTTGATCCACTCATTTGTAGATTGGCACTTAGGTTGCTTCCAGCACTTGGCTATTGTAAATTGTGCTGCTATGAACATTGGGGTGCATAGGTTCTTTTTTTTTTTTTTTTAAGATTTTTTTAAAATTAATTTTTAGAGAGAGGGGAAGGGAGGCAGAAAGAGAGGGAGAGAAACAGCAATGTATGGTTGCCTCTCACATGGCCCTCACTGGGGACCCGGCCTGCAACCCAGGCATGTGCCCTGACTGGGAATCGAACCGCGACCCTTTGGTTCCCAACTCGTGCTCAATCCACTGAGCTACACCAGCCAGGGCGCATAGGTTCTTTTTGATTGGTGTTTCAGGGCTCTTAGGGTATAATCCCAGCAGTGGAATTGCTGGGTCAAAAGGCAGTTCCATTTTTAGTTTTCTGAGGAAATTCCATACTGTTTTCCACAGTGGCTTTACCAGTCTCTATTCCCACCAACAGTATACACCTTGTTTCTATTCTTCACTATTACTAGAAGATGGAAGTGGTTCCATTTTCACTTTTGAAGATACAAGCCCATTAGAAATTACACATAAGCTTTTGTTTGTCACTGCATTAAATACACTCTCAATTATCACATAAGAATTAACACTTAGGGAACAGAAGTATGAGGACCCAACAAAATAATCAACCTCTTCCCAACTATAATACTTTTATCTGATATATAAGAATAAAAGGTAAGAAATGCTGATTAAGTATTATTTTAATAAGATGCTAAGATTAAGCACTAAAGAACATAAAAGAAAGTAATATAATTATTTGGAAAACGAGTCAAGCAACATTATAATAAATAAATAAATAAGGGGCAATGAGGACTAATCAATATTATCAGATACCATGTCAGGCACTATAATATTATAATTAAAAATGAAAGACAAAGTAAGATTTAATAAAATGCTTTTTAACTTACTTAGTAATTGCTTTTCAACACTTATCAATTCAAAGGAAGGAAATGAATTTATTAAATACATAGGTCATATTATACTCAAATCTCATGGAAAAAAGTATGAAAAAATTAAATAAAATTTATGGAAAACAAAAGAATATTATCTTAACTATAAATAAGAGTTTATATGTCTTTGTTTTCTACTTTTAAAACAGAAAAAAACTGCAAAGGAAAGATGAAAGGGAATGGTTACATAAAAAACAATCAAAACCAATACATCTAAAGATGGAAAATACTCCATTTTGTTTTCCTCAGTACATTATTGTACATTGCATCTAGCATAGGTAAAGTATACTTACGGCAATTTTGCCTAAGGAATAAAAGCCATAAACAATACTCTAACCCAGTAAGCTCAATCTAAAAGAGTTTTTTTGTTTTTGTTTTTTTTAAATTCTGCACACATAAACACTCGAATTTTGCAGGGATTAATGAAAAATAAAAGAAAATCTGTGTAGCAAAATTTAAATTTAGATGTTCCCAAACTCAAAAACATTTATACAAATGACACATTTTAAATATAGAAAATGCATACGAAATAATGAGACTATAAAACTGAAAATTATGACATTACACAATTACATATATATACTTGTTTAAAAAGCCACTCAGATATATAACCACTATTTTCAGATAACAAAGTCTTATTTGTAATTTCCCATGACATTTTAATAAGATATTTTTATTTCAATTATTAAAATGATTTGAAAATGCTATAAAATATAAAAAGCAAGAGTTATTTTTGAAAAGTTAAGAATTCAAGTACAACAGAAGTCAGCATATTGAGAATCCATGGGGAAGTGACAGGACAATTATATTTCCAAATGGATTACATTATTAAAATCTTACTTTAAATGTTTTGTTTAAAATCTTAGAAATATACACATAAATCTGCCTGATCTTTGCATGATGGACTCAGGTATGCCATTATGAACACACTGTATATATAAACACTCTCAAGATTCACTGAAATGTACAGAGCAGCATTTTCCTGTGCTGCTGTTGGATGGTTCTTTTTTATGTATTTTGCCCTTAAAAAATTTTTATTGCGTATACTGGTGTGACACTGGTTAATAAAATTATGTAAGTTTCAGGTATATGAATCTACAATACATCATCTGCATATTGTATTGTGGTGTTTACCACCCCCAGTCAAGTCTCCTTCCAGTACCATTATCCCTCCGTTTATCCTCTTATACTTCCCATCATACCCCTTTCCCTCTGGTCATCACCATACTGTTGTCTATGAGTTTGGGGTTTTTTTTTTTGCTTTACCTCTTTGTCTTTTTCACCCAGCACCCCAACTGTAGCCCCTCTGACAGCTGTCAGTCTATTCTCTGCATCTGTGGGTCTGTAACTGTTTGTTATTTTGTTCATCAGATTCCACATATAAATGAAATCATATGGCACGCCTTTCTCTGACTGATTTCACTTAACATAACCCTCTCCAGGTCCACCTATGCTACTGCAAAAGGCAAGATTTCCTTCTTTTTTTATGGCAATATAAATGTACCACTGCATTTTTATCCACTCAACTACTGATGAACACTTGAGCTGCTTTCAAATCCTGGCTATTTTAAATAATGCTGCAATGAACATAGAGGTGCATATATTCTTTCAAATTAGTGTTTCAGGTTTTTTCAGATATATTCTAAGAAGTGGAATCACTGGGTCATAAGGCAGCCCCATTTTTAATTTTTTGAGGTAACTCCATATTGCTTTCCACCAACAGTGCATGAGGGTTCCCTTTCATCCACATCCTTGCCAATGTTTGTTTTTTGCTGATTTATTGATGATAGCCATTCTGAAAGGTGTAAGGTGATATCTTATTGTGGTTTTAATTAACATTTCATCTTTTCATATGTCTACTGGCCACCTGTATGTCCTCCTGTGAGAAGTGTGTACTCAGGCACTTGACCCATTTTTTTTGTTGGTGTTGAGTTGTATATGTTCTTTATAAATTTTGAATATTAACCCCTTCTCAGATATATCATTGGCAAATGTTCTCCCATTCAGTGAGCTGTCTTTTCATTTTGTTGATGGTTTTCTTTGCTGTGCAAAAACTTTTTAGTTCACATAGTCCCATTTATTTTTCCCTTTGTTTCCCTTGCCTGAGGAGATATATCAGAAAAAAATATTGCTACAAGAAATGTTCCAGCCCTGGCTGGTGTAGCTCAGTGGATTGAGTGTGGGCTGGGAACCAGAGGGTCCCGGTTCGATTCCCCATCAGGGCACATGCCTGGGTTGCAGGCCAGGTCTCCAGTGATGGCCATGTGAGAGGCAACCATACATTGCTGTTTCTCTCCCTCTCTGTCTCCCTCCCTTCCCCTCTCTCTGAAATAAAAATTAAAAAAAAAAAAAAAGGTTACATAAATATAAAAAAAAAAGAATAGGTTTATTCTTCAAGAAAAAAAAAAATGTTCCAGATTTTACCCCCTATGTTTTTTTCTAGATGTTTTATGATTTTGAGACTAACATTTGCCTTTAACTCATTTTGAGTTTATTCTTGTGTATAGTGTAACAAGGTGATCTAATTTTACTTTTTCTTTCCTTCCTCCCTTTTTTGCATGTATCTGTCCAATATTCCCAACATTTATTGAATAAGACTATCTTCATCCCATTGTATGTTTTTGCCTCCTTTGTCAAATAGTAATTGATCATGAAGGCGTGCGTTTATTTATGGAGTTCTCTATTCTGTTCCACTGATCTGTATGTCTGTTTTTATGCCAGTACCATCCTGTTTTGATTACTATAGCCTTGTAGTATATTTTGGTATCAGGTAGTGTGATTCCTCCATCTTTGTTCTTTTTTCTCAAGATTGCTGTGGCCATCTGGGGTCTTTTGTGGTTCCATATACATTTTTGGAATATTTTTTATAGTTCTGTGAATATGCCATTGGTATCTTCATAGGAATTGCACTGAATCCATAGATTGCTTTGGGTATCGTGGACATTTTAATGATGTCAATTCTTCTTATCCATGAACAAGGTATAGTCTTCACCTTATTTGTATCTTCAATTTCTTTCTTCAGTGTCTTATTTTCTGAATATAGGTCTTTTACATCCTTGGTTAAATTTATTCCTAGGTTTTTATTTAATGAAATTGTACATGGGATATTTTCTTAGTTTCCCTTTCTAATACTTCATTGTTGGTGTATAAAAATGCAACTGATTTCTTAATATTTATTCTGCATCATACTTTATTGAATTATCAGTTTTAGTAGGTTTTTGGTGGAATTTTTAGGTTTCTCTATATTCAGTATCATGTCATCTGCAACTGACAGTTTTACTTTCTTTACAAATTGGATGCCTTTTATTTCTTGTCTGGTCGCTGTGGCTAGGGCATCCAGTACTACATTGAATAAAAGTGGGGCTAGATCTCCTATGACAGGGAAGCACCAGTCAGGTTCACAGGAAAGTAGGTGAAATGGCCTCTGCCCCAAAGCCACATAAGTCAGTCACTATCACCCCTAGAGTCTGCCCAGATCTCTACATCCCATCCTAGGTAGCTGACTTCCCAGCTGAGCACAAGCTCTGCACAGTGAGGCTACTGTATTCCCCTAGGTTGATGCCAAAAGAAACAGACTGCTTTAACTAAGAAAGATGGTGTCTTCGGTGTGGGTGAGTGACTGAGCTTAGGTATCCTGACAGCTGTCTCTTCACTCTATCTCTCCAGAGCCACAAACCCCAGTCTCTCCTCACACAACTCTAGCCCACTCCACTGGAGCCACAGGTGAGGGCTACAAACAAGATTTTGTATTTTGGCTGTTTAAGAGGAAGCCTGTGTCTCTAGCAGACTCCCATCTCTTCCTGGGAGATAGAATCCCTATTGATTTTCATATCCAGATATTATATGGACACCTTTTCCTGGCTCTGGTGCTCTGGACTGCGGAGCCCAGCTTGGGCTTAAGATGCCACTCCTCAGGGGAACCCCCAACAGCTGAGATGTCCCTCCAGAATGTCAGCTGCTGCCCATGGAAGCAGGGCCAGCCCTTTTTGTGTCTCCGCCCTCCCTACCAGGCTCAACGTGGCTTCTTCTATAAATCTTCGGTTGTAAGACTTCTCTTTAGCTAATCTTCTCTTCGGCGAGTCTTTAGCTGTTTATTCAGGTTGACTGTTCCATATTTTACTTGTAATTCCAGTTTGGTCCTGGGAGGAGGCGAGTGTAACATCCACCTATTCCACTACCATCTTGGATCCCGTCCCTTTTTCCCTTAACAGTGCCTTTCTTTCTATGAAGGCTTTTCTTTCTCTTTTTGTAATCTGTTACTTCCAGGGGTGTCCAACCGTTTGGTGTCTCTGGGACACACCGGAAGAAGAAGAGTTGTCTTGGGCCACACAAAGCAGTAACAAAAACTGATGAGCAAAGAAAAGGTTTTCAGTAAATTTACAATTTTGTGTTGGGCCGCATTCATAGCCATCCTGGGCTGTGACAGGCCACAGGGTGGATACCTGTGTGTGAATAACTGTGCAGTCAGAATGGTAGCACTTAGCCAAAAGGTGTTTATAACCCAACTCTGCCAGACACAAGCTCTAAGCTTCAGTTTATTTGCAAAATGCAGATAAAATAATATTGAATTGGCCAGAAAGTCCATTTAGTTTTTTCCATAAAACAAAGGACATACTTTTCACTTTCACCAATAACTTTATTGGTTTGGATATTTTGAATACATGAGCTATCTCCCGTGTGGTATAACATGGATTGATATCAATTAATGTCTTGATTTGATCGCTACCAACTTCAACTGTGAAGCATTATCCAATGAGAAATCACCAGCATAAAACTTTGCAAACCATTTTGGAAACGTTCAATCAGTCACAGCACCTTCCTCATACACTGTACAAATCTTTTTTGCATTTCAGTTGCATTTTTACCTTCCTTGAAATAATAAAACATAATCTGCCAAAATGTTGTATATTTTCTTCCATCTTTAATATTAAAATGGCTATACAAAAATTCGCCAAGTTTGATAAGTTTTATTTTAAATGCACTTTAATGTGACATCTGTCATAATGCAATGTCACAAAATTGTTTCAAATGAAGTTAAATACAGCTAAGGACTACTAGAGCTACCTTTTGGAAAAAAACCCAAATGAACTTCTTGGCCAACCCTAAGCACACAGGATTGTTTTAAGGATTGAGATAAAGCCAATAAAGTATTTCACTGGCACAGAACCTAGCATACAGTAAAAACTGATGTCAGCTATTTCTCTCCTACTATTGCCTTAGAAATTAAATAGCTCAAAAATGTTTAAAAGATTTTATTTATTTTTAGAGAGATAGTAGGGGAGGGAGAAAAAGGGAGAGAAACATTGATGGGAGAGAGGGACATCAATCAATTGCCACTGGTGTGCACCCCGACTGGCGACCAAACCTGTAACCCAGGCATGTGCCGTAACTAGGAATCGAACCAGCAACTTTTCTCACTTTGCAAAAAAACTGAGCTACACTGGTCAGCGCTAAATAGCTCATTTTTTTTTTTTTTGGAAGAATGCGTCTGTTCATGGATGTGCATATGTGCAGAATAAAGTCTGTAAAAAAAAAAAAAACCTCAAGAAGTTAACAATGTTTCAATGAAACAACACTTCATATTAACCAAGATGGCTAAAATAAAAAAAGACAGACAATAACAAATGTTGTCTGGCAAGGACCTATGGGAAATCCTGATATATTGCTGGTGGGAATGTAAAATAGTACAGCCACTTGGGAAAACAACTTAGTTTCTTAAAAATTTATTCACGAATTTATCGTATGACTCAGCAATTCCATTCCTAGGCATCTATACAAAAGAGATAAAAATTCAGGTTCACATAAAGACTTACACGCAAATATTCATAGCAGCATTATTCATTCAGCCCAAAGGTCCATCAACTGGGAATAAATAAGCAAAATGTGGTACCTCCACCCTGTGGAATACTATTTAGCAATAAAAAATGAAATATTGACACACGAACCTTAAAAAACATAATGCTAAGTGAAAGCCAGACACAAAAGGCAATATATGTATGACTACACATATATGAAAAGTCCAGAAAAAAGGCAAATGTAGACATAGAAAGTAGATTACTGGATGCCTAGAGCTGGAGATTAACTGTAACTATAAATGGGCAATAAGAATTTATTGTAAAATGGGCAGTAGGGGGTCTTACTAGGATGATGGAAATGTTCTAAAACTGGATTATGGTGATGGTTGTATAACTCAATGAATTCAGTAAAAAATAATTACATCTAAAATGGGCAGATTTTATAGCACATATATTATATCTCAATAAAGTTGTTTTATAAAATTAACAATGGTTATCTCCAGTTAATAATGTTGTAGGTGATTTTTTTCTCCCAGTTTTTCTTTTGAAATGGTCTGAAAAAAGGATTTGTCTATTAAAAAAATAAATAAACTGCTAAGTTTACTGGACTTATGTATCATTAAAAGTAAACAGGCCCTAGCCAGGTAGCTCATTTGGTTAGAGCATTGTCCTGATACGCCACAGTTGTGGGTTTGATCCCTATCAGGGCACACACACAAATAAACTAATTAATGCATAAATAAGGGGAACACCAAATCAATGCTTTTCTCTCTCTCTCTGTGCTAATGATTCCTAAATTATATTTCTGGGTTAGAACTCTCTTCTAAACTCCATATTCTTATATCTGCTTATTAATATCTCTGTACAATGTCTCAAGCTTAGATCTATAATTTATTTTCTTGCTTTTGTTTTTTGTTTTTTAGAGGGGGGAGGGGGGAGCAAGAGAGGGAGAGAAGTGTCAATGTGAGAGAAAAACATTGATAAGCTAGCTGCCTCTCGTATGAACCTGGACTGAGGACTGAACCTGCACCCTAGGCATGTCCCCTGACTGGAATCAAATTTGCTACCTGTCGCTTTGCAGACAATGTCCAACTAACAAAGCCACACCAGTCAGGGCCCACATGAAGTTTTCCTAAGATGCCGCCAGAGGTATTATGATATAAATTATTTTAAAGGCTGTTTTTCACAACCTTTCCTGAATGAGAAGATAACATAGGCTATATAGAGTGATGTAGTTTATCGAGTCTAAATCCAAGCAAAAGAAAATATTTAAAGTAGAATACAAAACTTTTGAATATTTGGACTCAGGACTCTTTTTAAAGAAGTTTTTAAAAAGACTCATAGACACTAAAGCCTCACAATAACTGCTTTTGAGAATTTTTAAACAGAGACCAGCCAAAGATAGCATT
The DNA here is from genome assembly GCA_004026765.1 of Micronycteris hirsuta. NCBI lineage: Eukaryota > Metazoa > Chordata > Mammalia > Chiroptera > Phyllostomidae > Micronycteris > Micronycteris hirsuta. The sequence goes on from PVJI01001214.1 coordinate 54,812, forward strand.
TGATTGTTTAAACACATACGACCATATCTTGTAGATATTACCGGTTTGGTTCCTGACCACCACGATGTAAAGTGAGTACCTCAGTAAAGAGAGTCACATGAATTTTTTGGTTTCCCAGTGCATACAAAATGTGTGTTTACATTGTACTACAGTCTATTAAGGGATCAACAGCATTATGTCAAAAATGCATACACCTTAATTAAAAAGTACTTATTGCTAAAAAATGCTAATCTTCATCTGGGCCTTCAGCAAGTCATAATCTTTTTGGCAGCATTACTTGCCTGATGCAGGGTTACCACAAACCTTACAGTTGTAAGAGACGCAGTATTTGTGAAGTGCAATAAAGCAAAACCCAATAAAATTGTATACTTTATAAATGTAAGCTCAAATAGATCATACCGATTCTGAAAAGTTAGGATGAAAGGAACTTTTACTAGTTTTCTAGAGCTGCCTTAACAAGTTACCACAAACCTGGTGGCTTAAAACCACTGAAATTTGCTCTCTCTCAGTTCTGGAGGCCCGAAGTCTGCATTCAAGGTGTCAGCAGGTCCACACTATTTCTAAAGGCTCCAGAGAAGAATCCTTCCTTGCCTCTTCCTAGCTTCTGGGGACTTCTGGGCATTCCTTGGCTTATGACACAATAACTTCATCTCTGCCTCCAATTTCACGTGGCCCTCTTCATGTGTGTGTCTGTGTTCCTTCCTGTTTTTGTAAGGACACCAGTCTTTGGATTCAGGACCCACCCTAAATCCAAAATGACTTCACCTTGAGATTCGTAGTAAGTACATCTGTAAAGATCCTATCCCAGCAAGGGACCAGGCCAGTTGTGGACTGTAAAATTAAAACCATGTGAAAGGTTTGTTCTCTGAGAGAAAAACCTCAATTTAAAAAAAAAAACAAAACCTGCCAGTTCAAATTTGAAATTGTTTTGTGCATTCTCAGTAAAAGATATCCTATTATATCACAATCAGGAAATTCTATCATTAAAAAATTCTAAAATATACGTAAAGAGTTGGATGAAAATATTTTACTATATAAACTTATTTTCCCAAAACCATTTCTTTCCTGGTGTTCATCAACATCACAGTGAATACCGTCTCCAACAACCCTGTATAGCTTTGGCTACAAGATTGTGTCAAACAACCAACCCATGCTTAAATCCTGTAGGCTTCTTTAAAATATATTCGAATACAACCAATGCTCATTCCCACCACCAGTAGCCCGGTCTAAATTACTACCATATCTGGCCGAAATAAGCTTTTTAAAATGTCAATCTGCTGTCACTCCCCCTATACAAAACTTTCCAGTGGCTTCCATCACAGATTAAATAAAATCCAAAGTCACCCTCTCGTTCCTTCTCCTCCCCTTCTCTTTTCACCCCCCCCCCACACAAGCTTCCTTTCATCCTTGAACGTATCAAGCACACACCCATCCTGCTGTTCCCTCTACTGGTTTCATCCAGGTATCTTGAAGGGCTGAATCTCTTTCTTCTGTCACTTCTCTCCTGAAATGACACCTCACAAAAAGACCTTCCTGACCATCTTATCTAAAATTGCATCCCCAGTCATTTACCTTTTAACCTTCTGAACTTTTTCTTCAGATAATAACAATCTGACAATATATCAGGTTGGCCAAAAAGTTCATTTCGTTTTTTCCCATATAATGGTTCCAGTAGTGCTTAGCTGTCTTTATCTTCATTCAAAACAATTTTGTTAGATTGTATTGTGACAGCTGTTATATCAACATGCATTTGAAAAAACTCATCAAAATTGGTGAATTTTTTGTGTAGCCATTTTAATACTGAAGATGGAAGAAAATACGTATTTTGGGCACATTATGCTTTATTATTTCAAGAAAGGTAAAAATGCAACTGAAATGCAAACAAACAAACAAACAAAAAAGATTTGTGCAGTGTATGGAGCAGGTACTGTGACTGATTGAATGCTTCCAAAATGGTGTGTGAAGTTTCTTGAGCCATTGACATTTTGAATAAGTGATTATTTGCTTTGGGGCTGTCTCATGCATTGGGAGATGTTTAGCAGCACCCCTGGCCTCTACCCATTAGAAGCCAATAGTGGGAGACAGCCGTCATACTCAAAATATCCAAATCAATAAACTTATTGGTGAAAATGGAAAATATGTCTTTTATTTTATGTAATAAACTAAATGGACTTTTTGGCCAACCTAACATGTTAGTTTGTTTTTTACTGCCAGACTCAACCCACTAGAAAGTAAATTCCATGCAAGCATGTTTGGTTCACTGTTATATGCCCAGTACTGAAGCAGTATCTGGCACATACTGTTCAGTTCAACAAATATCTGAATGAAGAATATACCTAATTTTGAATGGCAACAATAATTTATTCATGCATCTTCCCCTTTTCAAACATCTCCTCCTCCATTTATTTCCCCCAATTATTTCCCATTTACAATACACTTTTATTCTCCTTTGAAAAAACAATTACCAAGAGAAGTTTCTCTAGAAGTTAAACGTCGTCAGGGGAGACAAGCAATTGCCTGCCATAGATGAGACGGAAAAGAAAGAGCTAGCAAGCAAACAACTGGTCTCAGTACCACTCTTTCCAACTGTTTCTTATTTCTGACTTTCTTTTCTTCCCCACAGTGTCAGCACCGCGTTCCCAAAACACAATAACTCTTCTGGAGAAACCCTCTCATCAGTCGTTAGGGCTATTTTATCTGCTTTGCCTTTCTTTGCCTTGAACAGTGTCCCATAGTAAATTCCAAGGAATAATGTTTCCTAGGGGTGCTAACAGTATTAGCAGATGCTGAAAAGGGTCAAATAAATTGAGGAAAGACTTCACTAAGTAAAACTGAGCAGGTTAATGTGTCTCCACAATGGAAAGTGTAACCCAAACTTACTTGTTTCAACTCAAACTTAATAGAATCTTTTCAGTCATTTCATTACATTCTTCTTTCCTAGCTATCTCAAAAATTCTGAAAGCCTGGCTTACTGAGAACACCTTTTACATTAGACATTAAGGAGAAACTTGTTAATGGATTTAAATTATAATTAAAATGTTCACGGTCTTCAGGGTATTATTTGGGAGTAAGTCATTATTTTTTCATAAATGGTGAAGTGACAAAAATTAATCAAATTACCAAAAGTAGCATAAAACTGGGGCCACAAGCACTTGAGTAATTTTCCCTCCATCCATCTATCCCCTTTTTATAACCCCACTAACTAAAATAAGGGTGGGATTGGAGGAGCAGAAGGAAGCAAGTTCTGTACATTTTTAGCCTAAATATTATATTTACATATTTGGGGGTGACTATCATTAGAGGTGACATCCTCATAAATAAGAAAATTAAGTCAGTAGGGCCACTTTAGAATATGATGAGTGAATTAACACCCTGTCTGACGGGGATGGGGGTGGGGTGGGGGTGGAAATCACTTCCCTAACAATTCCTCTTTTTCTCCATCATTCTCTGGAATCTCTGCAGGGAATCCACCCTTATCGCTGCCCCTGCATTCCTCCCTCCTGCTGAAACCTTCTTGTCACCCCTTTCACTCCTGTTCTGTATTAGTGCCAGCTTCCCACCATGAATTGGCTCATCCTAACATTTGCAGAATATCTTCATAGATACTGTTAGAATCAGCAATTGAACTAGTCATACCTCTAACTTCAAAGAAACACCTGAAACCTAGAGGTGTTTGGACTACGGCCTAACCGCACCCTCCCCATGAGACAAACAATGCTACCTTCAAGCAGATCCCACAACAATCCTAAACTCTTTGAAACTAAAAATAGCTCAGCTGTTGTCTCATCTGCCAGCAGATGGCCAGACTATTTTTAATTCAGGATTCTAGAAAGTAGGAATGGATCAGGCTAAGCTAGGGCAGTCTAGAAGGCCTTGACACTGCAGAGTTCAGTCAGTGACCGCTGCAGAGCTGTAGTGGGCAGGTACCAAGAGAGGGCAACCTGGAGCTGTTCTTGGGCCTGTGGGCTTCATCCTGATTGCCACAATGTAGGTGTGAGTGTTCTTTACGTTCCCTTTCTTTTTCTTTTTTAACCATTCCTTAAAGTCTGAAATGTAAGATAATTTGATAAAAGTTTTAAATAATCTGCACACCCTCTAAAGCTTTCATTATTTTTCTTTTTGAAAATAAATGTCCTTTATTTAGTGTTTTGGAGAATAAATTTTGTTTTAATGAGTAAAAATCTCCCCTAATTTAGGTAAAATTTTCTAAAAGCTACACTTTAACAAAAAATAAAGTTTTCTTAAGAATATGCGATGAACTATATGAGCATTACTTAGAGAAAACCTTTTATAATTGGCCTTTGTATTAAAAGGTAACTGAATTTTGAGTACCAGTGCTCTGAAACCTAATCACATGCCAATAAACTGATTTTTAAAACACAGAGGATTAAAAGTTAGACTTTCTATATACTTCCTTGTTTACTAGCCATCTCCCTTTAGTTCCATAGTAGGCGCTCAATAAATGTTTAAGGACGAGAGGAGATGAATGCAGGCAGGTGTATTTAAAGGGTTGTTAACACCCACCTCTATACTTCTACCAACTCCTACCCACTTACAAAATAAAGATCAGGAATGACCAAACCAGGCCATTCCAGTTCACTTTCCTATCCTGACTGATGGTCACACAGATTATCAAGAGGCCAAAATAGGCCAGGCCCAGGTCTCAATAATGAAAGGGAGAAGTCCGTAACAGTTTCCAGGAACAAAATATATTTGGGGATACTTTCTTAATGCAAGACAGTACACTTTCTGCAAAGATGAAGTGGGTTATCCCTATCAATTTATGTTTGGGTGATAGTGTAGATATGGATGACTTGAAGGGAAAATATCAAGTTCACTGGGGATTAACTATTGTGAGGTTGCTCAATGAGTTCTGTAGGAGGCTAAATATAACTTATGAAATGTGAGAGAAAGCCTTAAACATCTCAAGTAAAGAAAGTACTCTGGTGCCTAGCCCCTGCCTGGGTAGTCAGATTCCTCAATACAAGCTTCTGCCTACTATATGGGAGGGGTAAAAGTAAAAACTGGCAAATCTGGGATAGACAATCCTGGTACAGCTGGTATACACACTATCAAGTAGTTCCTACATCTAGAAATGGCACAGACCAAAACTATAAGCCCCCTAGAGATGTCAATCAAGAACGGCAAGAATTCTCACTGCACAAGTTAACAGAACAGCACTCCCACAATTCACGGTGCATTAGAGGGGATGTACAACCTTATAATCATTAAGTTCAATATCCTAATTTTACAGAGGAGGAAGTTAAGGCCCAGGAACTTGACTATTCTACAATGCAACATCACAGGATAAACCCAGGGTTCCAGATTCTACTTCTAATGAGCTCTCCATTAAAACACACTTCCTTACACCAGCATTTTGGGGAGAAGAAATATATACATACACATATATATGCACATATACACACACACACAACATACACTCCATTTCCTCAGTATAATACTTACAATTTAGTGCATTAAAATATATTCTAACATGGAAAATCTGATCTCAAAAAAGAAAACATTATTTTGAATCTCAAGTGCTTTAACCTGCAAGTTATTCACAAACCCACACATAAAATTCTTTTAAAAATTCTAAAAATCACTCCTTTACTCATCACATCCCAATTTAATAATTACTGTTTTCGAGATCAGATATAAATTCAATTTTTACCACTGTAAAACGTCCTCTCATACACCTCGGTTTTTCCTTAGCTGCAAGAATAACAAAAGGTGAACTTCTGACCCATGAGGAGCAGAAAAACTAAACATAAGCCCACTATACTAGATTTTAAAAAAATTTTAATGAAATTTCTTCGGTAATGTTTTCCATAGCACCACTTTAATGGATCCAAAAAAGAAGGGGGGGGGAGGGAGGGAGGGAGGAAATCAAGACTTATTATAGCAAGTTAAACAGTCATCTCCTATTTATTTAATAAGTAAAAGGCAAAGTTGCTTTTAATTTGTCCTGACTCTATTTTAGCATACATTTAAGTTATTCGGGAATTCTTCCCATTTAGGGGGCTTTTTTCCACATAGCCCATTTAACGAGATTAATTTTTTCATCAATTTGATCTAGTCTATTTGCAGTGCTATAAAATAAAGCATAAGCATTAGTAATTTATCTTTGTGTTAAATGTCCTGGTCTGTCCTTTTCACCTTTGATGGATGCAACACATCTATCAGTGTCTTCCCATAACAATTCCTCATCTGCCTTTCCTCGCTCTAAGTATTGTTTGGATTTACCCTGCTGTGGGCTTCATTACACCGGAGCTCGTCCGTCTGAACTATAAATCACAATTCAAGCTGGAGAGCAGCAGCTAGTGTCCAGACATGTGGCCGGTGGGTGTCATTGTCTTTTTCGCTGTCCCTATTTCAAACCTTCCGCCGTCCTTGTCATTAAAGCCAGCTTCCTTTCCTTCCACGTTCTTATATCACCACCCCCACCCCTTAACCTCTGGTCTTGTTCTTCCAAGTCAACCCAGTCAGATCCAACATTACTCGGTTTTCCCTGTGGGGGAGGCGGAGAAATGTCAGAACAGGCTGCACCTCTTGCAAGCCCCTTCTCAAGACTGTCAACGGAACAACTTCACTATCTTCCCAAAGTACCACGCCAAACGACAAAGTTACTGAAATTCAGGATACTGAACCCTTCCCACGCCCAGTCTTGACAAATCGGCTCCACCTGAATTTCCAAGCTACTAAACAACAGCTCGTTTCTGCTTTATCACAAAGGGTGATATCCTGGCCGCACTGCACAGTCCACCCACAAAATCTCCTACTCTCAAGTCGGTGCCAAGTCCTGCTGCCTTCCCTGAGCCCAGCACACTGCCCTTCCTCCTCCACCTTGCCCCTGCCCCACAGGCAGCCGAGTTCCTGTCAACTCCAGACACACAGCCAAGAGCTCCGCCGGGGCTGCCCGAGATCAGAGGCTGCGGCTGTGCGAGCCCCCGGGCGACCCCATCTCCAGGCCGCCCACCCCCGCCCCCACCCCCAGGCCTCCTCCCGGCTCACCTAGTGCCACCTCGCACGCTTTGCGCAGCTGGGAGTGATGCGCCTTCTTCACTTCCTTGTCGGCCAAAATCTTCTCCAGGGCCCGTGTCAGGAACATGTTCTTCGTCTTCTTCCCTTCATACATGGACGTAGAGAAGGAGGCTGCGGCTCGTCAGACCTGCGGCTCCCAGCGGCTAGACGGGAGGAGGAGGAGGGGGAAGAAAGGAGAAAGGAGAGGGGGTGGAGGTAGGGGAGAGGAGGCGTGGAGGGCAGCGACTGGGGCAGGAAGGGGCGGGCAGGACCAGCCACGATGCGGGCCGGCGCGGAGGTCTTCGCCACCCCACAGACAGGTCGCCCCTGGAGGGCCGCGCCGCGGGACCTCTGCTTCTCCCTGCCCGGGTGTCGCTTCCCGGCCACCCCCCTCACTGGCGCCTCCAGCCGGGAGGCAGCGAGGGAGCCCAGCCCGGGCGGCCGTCTGCCTGGGGTCGAGAAGCGAGACGGCGGAGGCTCAGAGGCCTGCCAAGAGCACGGACGCCCTGGCTGTGGGGATGATCACCCGCCGCGGCCGCGGACTGGCCTCCATCACCGCCGACCTGCCATGGCCGCCATGTTGGAAGGAAACGACGCGTCACGCAGAGGCCGAACGGCTGCAGAGGAGGAAGCCGCGGCGCGGTGGCAGGCTCTGCCGGCCCGGAGCGGCTGCAGCGCCAGGAGGCAGGGGGCGGAGGGCAGCGCGGGAGGAGCGCCCCAGCCGCAGCGCTCTGCTACGGTGGCCCGGCGGGGCCTCGCCGCCTCCCGCGTTCTCCCGCAGGGCAGGGTGGGGTGTGGCGTGGGGCGGGTATCCTGCGGCAGCGCGCCAGGCGCTGTGGGTCCCTTGCAGTGGAACTGAGGACCCCCAGGTGCCCGTGCTCCCCGTCGTGAACAAGGCTCTCGGTTGTGCTACATCCACTTCTCTGATTTTCTGGAGATCCTTTTGGTGGGAGCGCAGCCCCTTCTGCTCCAGGGGTCGCGGAAACCCCCGGGCCCATTCTCAGCAGCACTATCAACACCTGCCACGCGCTAAATTTTATTACCAGGTACAGGAAACTGCTAATCTACGACTGTGCCCTCCAGCTGTGTCAGGATGGATTCTCTCTTGGGACGAGTAAACTATCACTAATTTGACAAGGATTCAGCAACGTTTCACTTTTTCATCCTTGTGGGATAAATCGGTACACTCCAGATTTCAGATCCATTCTGAATTGATTCTAAAGTTAGGCGAACAGGTGTATGCTGATTCATGAAGTCCCTTAGAGCTCTGTGTCACTGTGCCTTTAATACTAAGATTTGGGCCACGATATTAAAACCAGTTTCAGAATGGAAAATCTGTAAATGCAGACTGATTACCACAAACAGACACGTGACCGTGTGTCTGCTTTTGATACCAAAGAATAATTCTAATTTCTGTTTTATTCAGAGCAGAAAATTATAAAGAATACCATAAAATAGATGCAAAGAATTTACTCGGTAATCTAGGTGTATGTCTTTGAGTTCAAAGCTACTGTGTGGCTCTATCAATAGTTGGTCCCCACATTGTTAGAAAATGCCTCACTGTTCCATTCGACTGCTCTGACTATGGACTTGTGCTAATGCAACCATTCAAACTCAAGAATAAAGAAGCCGTGAAGCAACGAGATTGGGAAAGGCAAAAAAAAAAAGTAAATAAATAAATAACTAAAATTTAAAAAAAAGAAAACGAAACTTTGAAGCTGACCCTGAATTAAAGTGGACAATATTTTAAACTTTTCTTGTCCTGAGAAATCAATTAATTATCATTGCAGAGTCTATTTCTAGATTACCAGAAGTTAGCGACTCAGTATACTACAACAGACATGATACTGATTTCTATGCACACATATAGATTATAAAGTTTCTGAGAACAAGCTCCATGTCTAATTTATCTTTGTTTCTTCACCATGCCAGTCTTGTACTAGGTGTTCTTGAAGGCGATAGCTGATCACCACATCTATTTACTCTTCTTGTCAGTACACAGATACATTTTGTTCACCAGTCTCCCTTGCAGTTAGGTATAGCATAGCCATCCAGACTTAGCCCATTAAAAATGTGTATATAAATGCTTGATATTTGTTAATGAATACAGAGATTTCTGCACTTAAAGATCCCAGAGTCTACTGCAGAGCACATATCACAATCTCTGATCATCTCGTCTGCACATTGGTTGGTTATGTGTTTCCTTCATAAGACCAAGGATCTTATTCGTATATTCACTTCTAGAGTCTAGTATAGTCACTAGCATCAAGAAAGCCTTTGGTATAAATTCAAATAAAAACTTGGATGAATGAAAGACACTGGACTAAATCAGGCATGATCTTCACCCTTGTGAAGTTTACAGTTACAGTAGGGAAAAGAATATTAAACAAGTAAATCACTAGTGAGTGGATATATAATTATAAATGTGTTAAGTATGATTTAAGAAAGGAACAGAGAGCTATGAGGAGATCTACTTTAAATTTTCAATTCAGGATGGCTTCAATAAAAAAGTAACATTTGAACTAGGACCCGAAGGAAGAATAGAAGTTAGCCAAATTCAAGGAAGAACTTTGTAGGCAGTCTCTTGGATTAAGGGGGGGACTCAAAACAAGGCAGTGTGGCTAAAAGTTATGGGGGATACAGTGCCAGTAAGGATAAAGAAGGAACTAGAAAGCAGATCATATAAAACCTTGTGGGCCATATTAATAAGGAGTTTGGGATTTTATCCCAATAGCAATAGAAATCTATTGAAGGATTAAGTCAGGAATGGAGTGATCAAATTGGTGATTTAAGAGTAGTCTCAGTGTTGTGTGGGGACAAGAGTGGATGTGGACAGAACAGGGAGGAGGTGATTACAACAGTGCAGCATAGTTTGGGCTGGAGTCCAGGACCACCATGCAAGGTTTTGGAGATCATGCTCAGCACAAAGATGGCACAGGGAGCTGAAGTCCAGCCCCAGGCATCTGTCCAGGTGAAGGGGCTCCTTTTTCCAATTTGCATAAATGTTAGATAGACCACTGGCATCTAAGCGATGGCAGAGGAGATAGAGTAATGAGGACAGTTTTGAGGTACATTATAGTGGCAGAATGGACGGAGTTAGTAATGAATTGGAGTGAAACCAGAAGAAAGGAAGAGGTCTCGAATAAATGCCATGCTTCCTACCAGAGCCAGTAAATGAGTAGAAATGCTGTTTGTGGAGATGGCCTAGCCTGTTTGTGGGATAGGAACAAATTTGAGGGTAAGAGTGCAGTTTTTGGTTTTAGAAGAGTCAACTCTTCTGAGATATGACCTAACCCTCTCAGAAGGAACGGCCTCCATCCTCCTTTCTTCTAGAGGAGAATTCATCCTCCTCCTTGACTGAATCTGAGACTTCACCCAAAAGGTAGTTGTGATGGGGTGGGCAGGGGCGTGCACAGATTGTGGGGGAGGGTCACTCTCACCCAACTTGAAACTCACGATATTACCTTACTCTGGCTTGCCTGGAGCAAAATAAGGAGGGTAAGACTAAAATAAAGCTGATGTTGCCCTGGCTAGTGTGGCTCTGTATGTTGGGTGTCATTCTGTGAAGTGAAGGATCATCGGTTCAATTCCCAGTCCCAGCACATGCCTGCATTGTGGTTCAGTCTCCAGTTGGGGTGTCCATAGTCAGGGTGTGTACAGGAGGCAGCTGATCCATATTTCTCTTGGACATTGATGTTTCTCTCCCTCTCTTTCTCTCTCCCTTCCCCTCTATCTAAAAATAAATAAAATATTTTTAAAAAACTATAAAATAAAATAAAGCTGGTATCCTTGGAAGATAGAAGGAAAGGTAATATTTTTAGTTTTTTATTCACAACAGAAAGGGAAGGGTTTCGAGGTGCCAGAATCGGTAACTTTTAAACAAAATTTTGAGTGTATTTCCCTGAGGGGTGTCCAACCTTTTGACATCTCTGGGCCACACTGGAAGAAGAAGAAGTCGTCTTGGGCCACACATTAAATACACTGCAACACGTAATCACAAAAGAATCTTATAATGTTTTAAGTAAGTTTATGGTTCTGTGTTGGGCCACATTTACAGCCATCCCGGGCTGCATGCGGCCCGTGGACACGGGTTGGGTACCGCCCCCCGTGTGTTTCCATGTTATTATTGTTGCTTGGTGCTTATCCAACCTATTTAAATAAGAAACTCAGTCTCAGTATTCACTTGCATTTGATTCATTGCTATTTCCAAAACATTCAAATTCTATATTTTTGAAGTGCCTGTCATCCTCTAAATTGAAAAGTATATTTTTCTTATACATGATTGCTTTCCTGAGTCCACTTTTGCTTTTTGGTCTGCAATCTAACTTTACTACCAATTACCTCTAATCATTTCCCTTTCATCTATAACTTTGCTGTATATTAGTTGCCTTCACTTTTCTCTTTGGGTAATATTATCACTTTGATTTTAATATCAAATAATATAAGACTTCAACCTGGGTTTTAGCACCCTGGTTGAAGTGTTTTATCATCACCCTTTAAAATAGAGATTTTATTTTAGTTCAGTGTAACATGAAAATTATATAAAATCTGAATAAAATTTTAATGAACTCTGAGTAGATCGGATTGATGTTACAAACCAATATTAGTTAATATAAAAAATAATACCATGTTCACTTGACAAAGAAAAAAAACCTGATTCTTCCAGTAGTCTTTCACATTATGTCTCAGTTCTATTAGCTTTCAAAATATTCCATAATCTGACCCTTCCCTGACAACCTGATTTCTCTATAACGATGGTAATAATTATTAGTATTTATATAGAGCTTATTATGAGTCAGGGTCAGTTACACAAATGAAGACGTTTCCATTATTATCCCTTGTGTATAGATGAAGAAACAGAATTTAGGTAACTTGCCGAAGTCATACAATTAATGATGGAATCAGGATGACAATTTGGAAAGTCTGGCTCCAGAGCCGGTACTCTAAACAACCAAGCTACACTGCCTCTCTAAATAGTCTTTTCTTCCAACTTCCTTCCCTGCCCACTGCCTCCTCCCTTGAAATACACTAGTAGGTACTCAAGTTCCAGCTCATTCCTCCTCCTCTCTTTTCTCCACATACCCATACAAGCTTTTCTGTACTAGCATGCTTTTTTCTTTCAGCAATCCAGAGAACTCACTGCCACCTTTCTTTTGTTTGCTCTCCTCAAAGCCCTCCCACACTTCAAAGCCTCCTTGAAATTCATTCCCTCCTAAATTTTCTTCTTCTACCTCCAGCAGCAAGAATCCCTCACTTCTGTATTCCTTTATAGCATCATCTACCTCATATCTTACACCTCATTATATATCCAGGATAGCGTTTAAACAGATTGCAGATTTTTTAAGACCAGGGATATAAGAAAAGACGGAGCTGGCAACTTAGGGAAAGATGGGAAACACTGATTAAAGAGAAACATCAGTTTTGCTGACACCACAATAGTGACATGACTAATATAAGAAAGGCCATCCCAAAAGTAAGTCAAGTCTGCTTACTTGCTTTTCTTGTAAACTAATTTGATAGTCTTCTTTTATCAAGTCTGCTTGTTTTTGTCTTGCTTATTAAAGGAAATAAATGAATAAAATGTGTCTTCAAACTCAGAGGTCCTGCCCATTGTTAGGCAGGAAAAGTATCAATACACTGAATAGGGCAGACAGAGCAGGAGCATGACAGATTAAAGAATTTCATTTAGAAAGAAAACATAAGGAGAGAGAGCAAGTTTTTATCAAATAAGGGACTATGTTGTGGTATCTGATTATTGAAGTGAAGTTTCAAAAAAATTAGAATGTTGTTGCAGAAAAAATTACAAATCTAGAGCCAGAAGTTGGAGGTAATAGACTTTCCATGGATTTTAATGTAAGTACTAATATTTTACATAACAATAAAACTGAAAGCATAAGCACTTAAAGTTCCTCAAAATCTTTATGTTATATAACTTTCTAGGGTGGTAGAAAGTACTTAGAGTCCATGGTACTATTCTCTTCTTTACTATATACATCATTATCATGTTTTCCTATATTGTCACACTAATGATACCTATACATATTAAGTGCTTACTTTATGTGATATCCTTCACAAGTACTAATTCATTTAATGCTCACAACAACTCGGCATGTATATGTTATTACTCCTCTTTTACAAATGAGGAAAAAAAGATTAGGGAAGTTAATTGCCCAGGGTTACAGAACCAAAGATAAATTGTCACTTGCCGAAGTTCATAAATGCTTTTAATTATTGTTCTAGCCTATCTTTCTTAGTTACATATGTCTATCTATCCATTTGGAAATGAGTTTTTACCAATATTATACCATCATTATTTTAAACTATTTTCAACAACTAGTACACTAAACTGAGTGTTAAGTATTAATGGCTATCTAGCATTAATTTTCTGGAGGTCAGATTTTTCAAAAAAATTAAAAATAAGCATTTTTGTTAAAAGCCTGCCTTTCAAAGAAATTGAATTGTTGTTTGAAACCTCCACACACCCCAAAAAATATCTAGGCCCAAATGGTTTTACTTGTGAATTTTATTAAACATTTAAAGGAAAAAAAAATACCAACTCCATCTCTTCCAGAAAACAGAATACCTGTCAGCGTATGAGACCAGCATAACCTTGAAATCAAAAGTAGATAAAGATAGTACAAAAAAGAGGACTACAGACCAATATCCTCCATTAACATAGATGTAAGACTCCTCAACAAAATATTGGCAAATAAAATTCAGCAATATATAAAAGAAAAATATACCATAACAAATGGGGGTGTCATACTGGGCATGAAGGCCTGCTCAATATTAGAAAATCAAGCAATGTCAGTTACAACACTGATGGTCTAAAAAATTAAAACTCATGATCACATACATCAGTTGATGAGGAAAATGCATTTGACAATATTCAATGTTTATTCAAGATAAAAACTCTCAGCAAACATCCTCAATCTGATTCAGGACATTTTCAAAAGAACCATCTGAAGCTAACATCATACTCCATTGGGAAAAAAATTCAATGATGGAAACCTGAATGCTAAGATGAAATACAAGGTAAGGATGTCCCTTTTCACTACTCGAATTCAGCGTCATTCCGGGGGCCCTAGCCAGTACAACAGAGCAAGGGAAAGCAAAGGCGCACGGGCTGGAATGGAAGAAACAATCTGTCCTTGAAGGCAGCCGGCATAGTTGTGTAAGTAGAAAACCCCAAGGAGTCTTAGCAACAACCAGCACCAAACAATAGCAGAAAGCTCTCTAAACACCTAGAACTTACAACTGAGTTTAGCAAGGTCACCAATGTCACAAAGTCAATACATAAAGTTTTTTTTTTGCATTTTAATAAATTATGAATGTATAATCAGAAACCAAAAATTTTTAAATCCCATTTACAATAAAGTCTCAAAATAAAATGCTTAATTATACATCTAACAAAACATATGTAAAATCTTATGCTGAAAGCAACAAAATACTAATAAAAGAACTCAAAGAAGGCCTAAATAAATGGAGAGACATATCATGTTCATAGATTGGAAGACAATGTAAAAATATCAAATGATCTTACAGGTTTAGCACAATTCAAATACTGTAGTTACAGAGAAGATGATTCTAAAATTTATATGGAAAGGCAATGGAGCTAGACTAGTCACAACAGGTTTTATTTAAGAAGAATAAAACATATGGACAAGCCATAACACTCAATGGTAGCTTTAACATGAAGTTGTGGTCATCGAGACACTGTGGTATTGGCTAAGGGATAATCAAACTGATCACAGAACAGAACAGAAGTCCAGGTATAAACCATAGAAATGTAGCTAGTTGACTTTTGACAAAGATTTGAAGGCAATTTAGGGAAAAAAAGGATAGTCATTTTAGGAAATAGTGGTGAAACAATAGACATCCATAAGTTAAAATTTAAAAAACCCAGTCTCAACCTACAGGTCATACTTTATATAAAATGAACTCAAAATAGGTCATAGATGTAAATGTAAAATGTAAAGCTATAAAAAACTTTCAGAAATAAACATAGGATGAAATTTCATGAGCTAGGGTCCGAAGGAAGTCCTTAGTCATGACACCAAGAGCATGATCTTGAAAAGATCATGAAAGCACGAAAGAAAAATATGGATAAATTGGACTATACAAAATTTAAAACTCTTGCTCTGTGAAAGACACTGTTAAGAGAATAAAAAGACAACTACTACGAAATGAGAGAAAATATTTGAAAATCACATATCTGATAAATAGCTTGTATTTAGAATATATATTCTTAAAATTTTCAAAACCCATGTTCACATGTATTTATGGAAATTCTATTCAGACTCAGTAGAAACTGGGAAAAACTCATATGTCTTCCTTTGAAAATGAATAAACAAATAATGGTACATCTATACACTGGAATAATATTCAGCAAACTCAAAAAACAACTTATTGATAAATGCAACAACTTGGATGAATCCCATCCAAGACATTATGCTAAGCGAAAGAAGGCAGTCTCAAAGGTTTCATTCTGTACGATCCATTTCTATGGCATTCTCCAAAAGGGAAAACTATGGGGCCAAAAACCAGCTGTCATCAGCCATTGCATGTGCAAGTAGGAGGTGTCTGTAAAGGGACAGCACAGAGGAGGTTTTTCTGGAGGGGGAGTGGTAGAAATGTTTTGTCTACCTGATTATGGTGGTGGTTACATGAATTGATACATACGTGTATTCAAATTCACAGATCTGCTCACAGGAAGAAGTCAATTTTACTCTATGATGTTTTAAAAAAACCTTCTACTTTTAACAACATCAACTGTTAATTTTACTTCTATGAGAGTAGTAGATCAGAGCCCACTGGATATAAGGTAGAGATGACTAATTCTGGAGATTTTAGGGTGATTGAGAGAAACACAGGTTTGCTATATCAAGCAGTATTGGGGGAAGAAGGGTCTGGTTAGTAAAGAGGCTAAATCATCCAGATTGACCATGAATGGAATTTTCTAGGTTATTATACAAGATTCCAAGCTATCCATGAACACTTACATACTTTCAAAGCTCTTTTTCGTGATTTACTACTATTTCAACCTGAAAGAGTCTGCAATTTCCTAACACACAATTCATAACCCCAAGGGAATCCCTTACACATTAGAAAATGCAAACATTGTTTTCTTTAAAAACAATATTTAAAATATCATCACTGATATGTAATCATTTTTTTAATATTTAAGAAAGAAAATTTTGGTTTTTATTATAGCAATAGTAACTATTCTTTATCTCATGTATAAATGTGTTTCCCCCAGTGGCTGGAAAGCAGGACTGTGATTTGTTTTCATTTGCAGTTTTTAAGAGTTGTCAGTTCCACTTACATTAATGTGAGGCTAGTTCAACCATGACACATCCATCTAATGGCTCACTATGTAGCCATCATAAAGAATGAGGATGCTTTAATATACTGATATGATCTCATATGTATTAGGTGTAAAAAAAGCAAACTTTCAATAGTAGGCATAATATACTATCTTTTGAGCATAAATGGGAGAAAGTTCATGCACTGTATTTACTTAAATTTGCTTAGACTATCTCTACTGGTGTTCACGGGTAATAGTTGAGATATATCAATGGTGACCATTTCATATCTCTCACATTTTGAGTCCTGTGAATGAATGTACTGCCTATAACAAAAATAAGTTAAAATAAAAATTATTCCCTTTTCAAGCAAATAGTACTTATGTATTTTTTTAATTGCCTGAAAGAAGAATAAAATCATTCAATTTGCTTCTTGGGGCCCAACATTCTCACTCAATAGAAATGCACTGATGAATAAATGTCTCATTGCACAAAATTATCTGATTTTTTTCTTTACAAAAAGAATATTTAGAGTGTGTGGGATTCTTTGAATGCTCTAATACCTTGCTATTCAAAGTATTTTTCAAGAACCAGTAGCAGTGGGAGCTGTCTAGAAATGCGGAATCCTCGTGCACTACTCGAGACATCACAAATCAGTATCAGCACTTTAGCAAAATCCCCCATGGGGATTTGTGTGCACCTGAAAGTGTGAGAAGCACTGCTCCAGCAGGCAGGAGGAAGACAGTGCCAATAGCCCTGGGATATTAGGAAAACTGACGTTCTATCAGGGTACAGAGAGAAAGGTCACTGAGCAGGCTTTGGTAAAGTTTGTTAAAGAACCAAAGAGAATCTTAGAAAAAAACATCGAAAGTCAAAAGGGAAATCCTAGCTCCTGGGTGTAAATAAAATTGCAATACATTTTCTATTTAATCTGTGAATAACCCAAGAACATAGAAATTATCATTGGAGACTCCAAAGAGATGCATTCATTAGCTGTTTCAAAAGCTAAGTCCAAATTAAAAAAACTCTTGATAAGAACCTATCCACTTTCAATCAAGTCTCCTTGCCTCTGGCCTTACCCTCATCCCACCACCACTTATCTAACAGTAATGGATTTCTTCTCAAATGGAAGTTAAATCATGTCACAGCTGCATTTGACACCCTTCAGTACCTGCCGTTCTTACTCAGAGTAAGAGCCAGAGTCCTAATGCAGACCTACAAGACTACGCAATGCACTGACCTCCACAGTCACTTAACTACCCTTTTCTTGGCTTGCTCAACTCCAGCCATCGCGGCCTTACTGCTATTTCCTGAACTTGTGAAGCATCTCTGCTTCAGATCTTTGCATTTTTCCATTCTTATGATCCTCTTTATTCAGGTCTCTGCTCAAGAGCCATCTAATAAGCAAGGCCTTCCCTGACCACCCTACATAAAGTGGCCTCTCCCTGCTCCTCTCTCACTCACTCTGCTTTTTCCCAATAGCACTGATTACCATTTCTCACACTATTTGTTTTTTAAAATTTATTTTATTTCTTTTTTTAAGATTTTTTTTTTTTTTTTTAGAGAGGAGAAGGGAGGGAGAAAGAGGGAGAGAAACATCAATGTGTGGTTGCCTCTCACACGTCCCCTACTGGGAACCTGGCCTGCAACCCAGGCATGTGCTCTAGACTGGGAATTGAACTGGCGACCCTTTGATTCACAGGTTGGCACTCAGTCCATTGAGCCGCACCAGCCAGAGCTTACACTATTTGTTTTGATTTTGGAGGGTTTGTTCCTCACTTCTAACTTCTAGAAGCTAAGCTCCTCAAAGTTCAGGACTTTATTTTGATTATTGCTATATTGCCAGTGCCTAAAAGAGGGATTGCCATAACATGAATGAATGAATGAGCGAACGAATGAATGATTCTGACATAGTCTACTCAGGCTAACATTACAAAATACCATAGACTGGGTGGCTTAAACAACAGAAATCTATTTCTCACAGTTTTCTCTGCAAGTTGGAAGCCCAAGATCACGTGCAGGCTAATTTGGTTTCTGGTGAGGACCCTCTTCCTGGCTTGCAGATTTAAACACCCAATAGTCACATTGGGAATTAGGGCTTCAAATATGAATTTGAGGGGGACACAGTTCAGTCCATAGCAGATCCTGTAACCAGTTCACTCATACCATCTTTAAGGAAAGTGTCCTCTTAGGCAGTATTAAAAAAAAAAGTCTTATCCCATTTAAGGTTACATTTAGTACTTATGCTTATGTAATTTCCCCTGAACAAAAGTGCTGCAGCCAGGAGATGTCACCTGATATGATTTTCCCTGGTCTGTATAGGGATGGCCCTGGACAGAAGTCTCTCACAGTCAATAGTCAGATGTCCCTGAACATGTATTTTTAAATACTGAGGGAGAAACAAAGGCCAGAATATTTCTTGTAGTTACCTCTCAATGCCTTATCATTCTTGACTTGGGAACTTGAACGAAACATTACTTTATAAAATAAGGTAATTGCCGCTGCTCTGAAATGCTACATGCCTACACCACAGAGTAGTGCAGAAATCTTTCCTGTTTGCCAATTGCTTCTGCAGTTGTGTAAGTATCAGGGACAACCTATAAAACAAGTACATTTAAACGAACTTTGCTTCTCTTCTGGTACTGTAAATCTCCTTCCCACAGGAGTTGGCTTTCAACTGATCACTGGAATTATCTATGGACAAATATCAACACACAGATGCCCAGACTGACAAAACTCTTTCCTTGACCAAACTCTAGTCAAATTCCTCTTTTCAACTAGGCCTCAACATTAGCCTGTAAAAACCAAAGACTGTCTGCATAAATAATTTCGTCCATCCCCTGCCTCCTTATTCCATCTTCCACACGCACACACTAGGAGACTTGAAAAAACACTGGCTTGGTTTCTAACAGCTCAAGTCTGCATTGCTAGGACACCACCGGCCCCCTGGAATTCCTACCTGAGAAAGCTCAAGATTGCCAGAAGAGTTTATTGTTCATTCCAACCAAAACCTGGTGATAGGCCCCTAAACCTCTTGGAAGAGTTATGCTTTCTTTGCTCCTCTGAGATGTAAATCTCTACTACCTAGACTGGCTTCTCAAGAATCTTAAGAATCTTTCTGTGAAATGTAAACATTTAAGGATCTAACTTTCCCTCCTACTCCCTGTGCGAGGGGGTTGGGGGGCTAACTTTGGTGGGTGCGGTGCTCTAGCCTGCACCATGGCCTCCTGTTTTAAAAATATCGGAAGTTTACTCCTCCTCAGGATAAGTGCCAATAACCAAACCCAGGTGGCCTGGTCACATGGACCCTTCTCACCTCTCAGTGCCTTTTCTTTAGCATATCCAACTTTAAGAAGCCTCTTGCTTTTGTTTTGACAAAGTCGATTTCTTCACGCTGGGCCCTCCTCCTATTACCATAGTTATTACTGAATAAAAATCTATCCTTACTGCTTTAATTAGAGTCCAGATTTATTTGTCTTTGACCAGACCAAGCCCAGAGATTCTGTTTTAGTGGGCCTAGGGTGAGGCCTAGGTGTCAGGATTTTATCAAAAGTCCAAAGAAGAGTCTTGCAAATAAAAGCTCTACAACAGTGGCTCTCAAAGTTGGGTGTTGGGACCAACAGTATGAAAATGCACTTCAGAAGCAGGGGCACCTGAGGATACGTTGAGCACATGCATGAAAGTCCAATTTTAAGTCCCGAAGGGGTTCAGACGGGCCTTCCCCAAATGTGCCACTTTGGCATGTGGACTATTTTGAGCAAAGGCAATCAAGACCCAGCAGATTAAAAAAACAACAACAAACTTTTACCTCTCCTTTAACTGCCTAAAAGAATTTATTGGGTTGACTAAAAAACCCACTTACTGTTTTCCATAAAATAAGAGACATTTTTCAGCCTGGCTGGTGTGGTTCAGTGGGTGGAGCGCTGGCTTGCGAATCAAAGGGTCGCCGGTTGGATTCACAGTCAGGGCAAATGCCCAGGTTGTGGGCCAGGTCCCCCGTCGGAGGCGTGTGAGAACGAACCACACATTGATGTTTCTCTCCCTCTTTTCCTCCCTTCCCCTCTCTCTAAAAATAAATAAATAAAATCTTTATAAAAAAAGACATTTTTTATTTGCACCAATAACTTTACTGATTTGGATATTTTGAGTGTGTTGGCCATCTCCCATTTGCTATAACATTGATTGTTCTCAATGTCTCCATTTGATTGCTATGAACTTCAACTGGTCTACCCGACCATGGAGCGATGTCCAGTGAGAAATCTCTAGCATGGAACTTCATAAACCACTCTTGACATGTTCTATCAGTCATAGCACCTTCCCCACACACTGCGCAACCTTTTTGTGTGTGTTTTCAGTTGTGTTTTTACCTTTCTTGAAATTCTAAAGCATGATATTTCAAAAATGTTGCATATTTTCTTCCATCTTAAATATTAAGACGGCTACACAAAAATTCACCAGTTTTTTTTTAATGCATAGCGCTGATATGACTGCTGTCACAGTACAATCTAATAAAATTGTTTGAAGTGAAGTTAATGACAACTAAGCTCTACGAGAGCCATCTCATGGAAGAAACCAAACAAACTATTTGGCCAACCCAAAAGATAGAGGGCCTGGCCCAGAAAGAGAGTGATTCCCAGAGACATCTATAAAGAGCGTGGCCCAGGTGCGGGTAGCCTGCGGGGCTTGGCAGGACCTCAGGAGGTCAAACTCCTCTCAGTGCCCTGCTCGCTCTGCATGGCCAACATCTGCTTATCAACCATTCGCTCTCTGCGTTTCCTGAAAATTGTCTTTCTCCACATTGAAGTCCCAGACCCCACTCTCTTCTCCTTAGCTCAGGATGGCATAGAAGCCTCAACTGCCTGGCCGCATGTGGGTCTCCTGTTCCTAGGGAGGCCCTGTATACATGTAATGAATTTTTCTCTCCTGTTAATCTGCTTATGTCAATTTAATTATTAGACCAGCCAAAAGAAGCTGGAAGGGTAGAGGCCCTGCTCCATGTCTACGGAACCTGAGACTCTGGGCGTAGGCTCAGCAATGTGTGTTTCAACAAAACTTTTGGTGATTCTGACAGAATAAAGCTTGAGCACTACTGCTGCCGGCGGTTCCATTTGCTCCATGAACTACAATTAGGACTTGGTTAGCTCACTGTGACTCGGAGCCTGGTTATGTCAATAAACATTAACCTGAAGAACGTGTCTGCAAAATTTCTTACTCCTGCTCTAGTCCTTCCTTCTCTTTTTTTTCACTGTTTTCTCTTAAAAATGAGAGTAAGAAGGATTCTGATCCACCAACAATCTTGGAAACCTTCATTAATCTTGAAGTTATAACATAACTTCTATATGACAATAAAAAAATTGACCATTGAGAAGAGTAAGTAAAATGTAGAGCTCATAAAATGGATTCTCATTCTCCTCCCTGTAAAAATTGCTCAGTATTCTAAAATGTGCCTTTTGGCTAACATTTTCGTAACCGAATATATGTTTCAGAGAAAAAGACTAGAAAGAAAAATGATGGTATTTTTATGTGATGGTATTTATATATTGCCTCTCCTCTCTACTTTTATAGTTAAAGATTAAGTATGTCTGGTTCCAGAATGTGCAGCACTGGGCTTTTGTTAGCCTTTTCCTTCTCACTACCAGACAGCAGAAAGTGTGCAGGGATGCTGACAACCATTCCTTCCTGATGGAGACGAGAAGATGCTTGAAAGCAAAAAGAAAATTTTTTTTCTATTTTTCGCTCTAGCCAGTGACAGGCAGTTATGGCTCTTTTAATCGCTTTATCTCACTTACAAATAGAAAAACACATTCCACAAAAAGAAGTCTCCGCTTCTGGAAATATTTGTTTCAGGAAAAAAAAAAAATGGAATGAGAGAGCTTTGTCTTGGGAAGATATAGACTCTTGTTTTTCTAAGTTAAATAGCATGGCAAAACAGAGGATATGGTAAATGAAAAAAATTTACTGGTTTTTAAAAAATCCTGATTTGGGGATATTTTTTAAAATCGATTTCAGTAAGAGAGGAAGCGGGGTGAAGAGAGAGAGAGAGAGAAAGAGGGAGAGACATCGATTGGTTGCTTCCTGTCCACAGCCCAACCAGGGATTGAACCTGCAATCTAACAGAATTGTTAGTTTGATATATGAGGCGGTGCCCCAACCAACTGAGCCACTCTGGCCAGGGTAAAAAATATATATATATAGAGAGAGAGATAGGAAGAGAGAGGGAGGGAGGGAGGGGGAGGAAGGAGAGAGGGAGAGAGAAAGAGGCTTTCAAAGCATAGAAAATAACCCTTAACTTCAGAAACAAATCTTGGCAAAAGAGATATCTCTTTGTATTTCTTCCATTAGGATTTTTATTTTGTAAACATGTACTAGTTTCTAGAGCCTTGCCTCACTTAATGGCAAACTGACAACATAATTTGGGAAGATGCCATTCTTGAAAGGCATCAACAATTTCTTTCCTATAAGAATTATCAGACCCACTTTCTCTTCAAACAACCAAAGCATTTGAATGGAATTTACTTCGTTTTTTACTTAAAAGCTTCCTTTAACTGGCTTTGAAACTCTTCAATAACTGCCTGAGAGTCTCAGATCTGAATTACCATTGCCTCGTTTGTCTGAGCACTAAAGCCAACGGGTTAAACCAGTGTCCCAGGGTCTGTCCCATCTCTTCTCCCTGTCCTCCAGCACGTTCTACCTGACCAAGGTGAGTTCAGCTGGGAGGGGTGGGGTGGTCTTGAGTTATTTCCATGTCCTTCTTTCTCCAGTGATATCATCTACTACCCCACCTTGAAACTCTAAATTCATTTCTACAAGGGCCATTACTACACTTCTTTAAGGAACTGGCCCTGTTAGCTAAAGACTTAAAAAAAAAAAAAAAAAAAAAGTAGCAGCAAGTAACAATTTTAGTAAAATTTTTTAACTCCAGTCAGAGACACAACTGTGAACGTACCATATTAAGAGTGGTGGTAGGGTGGAGGGAAAACTCTAAACTTTTTGAAACCTTGTGATTCTGCAAAATTTGTGGGTAGAAGCTGAAGAAGAAATCTCGGACTTGTAAAACATATAAGTTATCTATACACACTGCCTGCTTGCTTGCCTCTTGTAAAGCCCTGCATGCCGCACTTCGTGGACATAGGAGTATAAGTAAGACAATGTACCCATCTTCAAAAAGCTGACAGTGGAGTTAGAAGGGAGGATTCGAACATGTAAAATAGTAACTAACTGTGAAGCCGGATAAAATAAGTGATAATATAGAGATAAATTTATGTATAACTATAGGAAGAAAGAAGCAAGAGTGACCAACCATGGTTCTTGCTTGAACGGAGTTTTATGTAGCAGCATCCAGGAGCAAACAAACCCCAGGTTCAAATAAACACTCTCCCCTCAGAAAGCAAGACTCAAATGGAAGGGATTCAATCATACAATGCATATGAACGTTTGTGGGACAGGGTTTCAATTATTGTTGCAAGAAGCAGTTGGCATCTGAGTTGAGCCCTGAAGGATAAAACAAATTCAAAATGCAGAGAAGGGTGTTCCAGGCTGAGGTAGCAGCCGGGAGATAGAGAGGTAACACTTTGAAGCTCAGGAGGGAAATGGGGAATGAAGGGTTGATGGTGTGCTTCCAATAACAGGTGCCTGGAGAGAGAAAATAAGATGTGGAAGTTTTGTTAGACAAATCCCTGGGAACTTTGTGCAACATGCCGTGAAGTTTGGAGAAAACAATGAAAACAGTGGTTATTTTTACCCATTCCCCCTTCAGACATGTCATCAGCTTTTCTTTGGTTCACCTGTGATCAAAAATGACCAGAGAAGAGTAAGGAAAGCCGCATGTCCAACAAACGAGGACATGTTTGAGGTGCCCTAGTGTCCGAATTAAGGAATTGTGAAATAGCCCATTGCACTCTGCTCACTCCAACTCCTCTCCTACCCGTACTGCCGCCATCTCTTCCACGAGTACCAACACCATTGACTCCACCCACCATGTCTGCCAACCTCCCTCCCCCACCGCCTCCAAATGCTGGAGTCGCCACCACAGCCACCAAGCACAGCAGAGGAAGCTCATGCGAGAGGGATGTGTCAGACTGCGTCGCGCACTGTCCTGCCCGAGAATGCCCTGCTTTGCTCGTTCACGGAATTACGTGGAAAGGATACGTGTCAGCCGAGGGACCCAGATGGTGCCTCATGCTCTGCGGGTCCTCCATAAATAACTGTTAAATGAAGTTGTGATTGTTTAGGAGGTCTGAATTAAAATAAACCATCACTTTGTGTTGCGTGAGTCTTCCTATGTCAATTTTCTCAACAAATGACATCAAGAACTTTAAGGAGCAATTTTGGCGTTATCGGTTTGGAGCCTAAACGCTGAAAAGGTTCTACCACAGCCCTCATTGCTATTTTAGTATTATATAAAATAAAAATAAACATAAAATTTTCCTAATTATAAAGGTAAGGCATATATGTTATATAAAACTCAGAAAAACAACTGTAATTGGCCCTGGCTAGTGTAGCTCAGTGGATTGAGCGTGGGCTGGGAACCTAAGGGTCCAGGTTCGATTCCCAGTCAGGGCACATGCCTGGGTTGCAGGCCAGGTCCCCAGTGAGGGCCATGTGAGAGGCAACCATACATTGTTCTTTTTTAAAAAAATATATATTTTATTTTATTTTAAATACGTTGCTCTTTCCCTCTCCTTCCCCTCTCTCTAAAATAAATAAATAAATAAATAAATAAATAAAATCTTAAAAAAAACAACTGTAATTGAAGAAAAATAAAGTAATTATTAAAAAAAAAACTTGCAACCCCCCAAAACTCCTCAGAAAGAATCAAACACCGTCCCCTTTAAAAGCACCCCCCAAACAATAACCAGAATCACCCATTAGTTTCCTATTGTTGCTATAACAATTTTCCACAAATTTGAACCTTAAAAAAAATTTGATATTTTACAGTTCTGGAGCTCAGAAGTCTGAAGCAGGTCTCAATGGGCTAAAATTAAGATGTCAACAGGCTCTGTTCATTTCTTGCCTTTTCCAGCTAATTGAGGCTTGTACCCTTCCTCCATCTTCAAAGCCAGCACCTTTGTCTCTCAGAGGTCCTGGAGATTAGGAGGTGGACATCTCAGGAAGGGGGCAGTGATCATTCTACCACACCCATGATTCCCTATTCAGAAACAGTAGTTATAAACATTTCATTATATGACTTCCTAATCTTTTTTCAGTTCACATACATACAACTTTACACTATATGTAGTAGACCATTCCCCACTTTGAAGTGGGGTAAAGACCATGTAGGGAATAGTTTTCTGAGTAACCAGACTGTTGTTTCAGTTTTCTGAATACCATGTAGGCCATTCTCTACTTTGAGCTCAGTTTATGATCAGTAAAGCGACTTTGAATGTAATAAGTAAACACTGAAGAGTCAATAAAGGTGGCCCCACTGGTTCCCTTTTCCCCATTCAGATGTCCCCGGAAGTGGAAGGAACGTATTAGTGCATGCTGAATTAAGTAAGAGCTGGCTGAATTTATCAAGACAGTTTTAACACTTCCATTCTGGGGAGAAGCAGGGTAGTTCGAATGAAAACAGGAGCCACTGGCAGTAGTGAAACGTGGATTTGTTCTCACTTGTAACACAGCCTTGCGTTAATCATTCTCCAGCCTACACAGTTGTGAAAAAAGAAGAGAACTTGCTTGCATACATACTCTAATAATTTGTATCTGGGCAACTATTTCCTTCTTCCTGCAGTGCCCTAAGATTGCACATATATAAAGAATATTATCCTTGATATCAGATATTTTTCTCCTGGCAGGTTACCATGAGTCACCACTGAAGATTTTTAAAGGATTGTCTTCACCTTCGATTCTGTAGCTATGGAGTTGAAAGCAATATAGCTAATCATGCTCAGAAGAAGTTTCAAAATGGCAAAATCTCTTTGAGTAATCAAGTGAAAGCAAGAAAGCCACATGGAGTTTACTTTGAATAACTTAATTACAACTGCTAAGCACATGCTGTTTATTTACAGAGCACCTTTTTCCAAAGGATGGTAAATCACTAAATAACTATGTTATATCTTAAAAGAGAGGTAGGAAGAGGCATTTTGGTAAAGTCTATCTTACCTGATGATAAGGGAGGAGGGTCTCTCATTCCAATGTTTCCCCTTTCTTCCTGTTTTTGTCATCCCTGTAAGACACCTCCAATTCCAAACTGGTGAAAGGATGTGCAGCAACTAAGTCCAGAGAGGAGGTGAAGAGATAGCAGTCACTCACTGTTTTAATCCAGATGTGACCTGGGCTCTCCCTGTCCCTTGAAGTCTAGATAAAATAAAATCAGCCCCCCCATCCCAACTTCAAGGCTTGTTGCTGATTTCTAGAAATTACTAGGGAGTTTGTAGTCTGAAAGGCTTCAGGCTTTTTGTTTTCTCAGTTTAAGGAATGTTTCAGTGTTTCCCTTGATTTATTTCTGTCCAGCAATGCATTGGCCCAGGTGTCACATTTCAGGCTCTTCCCCGGTTTTTACATATGCGCGCGCGCACACACACACACACACACACACACACACACACACACACTCCCATGAGGTGGTTTACATGGTAAATAGACTTTACTAAAGACTCTCTGTTTCCATTTCTCTCTCTTTTTCACCTGGTGCCGCACTTTAACGTCATCATCAATCCAGCTCCTCCTTCCTCTAGGAGGCAAAACAAATTCCTCTGGTTTTATCATGCAGAACCAGTCAACCATTGCTTTCATTGAGCCACTGCCTTCCCACAATTCTCCCGTGCTCACCTCCTCCAAATGGCTTATCAGAGCATTTCCCCAGGCGCTGTTCCCTTCCGAAGAAGAATTCTGGGGCTAGCTCTTAAGATCACAATTTCAGACCCATGTAACTCATTTTTAACCTCCAGTGTTTTCAGCCCAGAGACGACTATTATTTCTTTTATTCAACAATATATTTTGCATGCTTATTTTATGCCAGGCATTATTGCTGAAGCTGGAAAACCCGCAAAGATAAGACACAGTTCTGGCCCTCATGGAGTTTCATTCAGTCTCCCGCAGAAGAAATGTTTTCAACAAATAGTGATGTGAATAATCATGAACAACTTTGGTAATTACCACAAAGGAAAATTTCTGAGTACTGTCTGGAGGGGCTTGGCAGAGACAGGACAGGGTGAGAGGTAAGGGAAGGCTTCCCTGACAATGTTTATAGTTTGCCCAGGATTAGAAAAGGCTGGTTTACTCCTAACTCAATTGTTCTTTTCTCTGCAAATTCTGCCTCTGAAGAAACAGCTAAAATAGGAAGGAGACATATGTTGAGTTTCAGTCCTGAATTAACTGATAATTCAAGGAAAACTTACTGAGGAGCTTCCATGTGCCTGGTACTGTGCTAAAAGCACATGCATCTTTTATGTAGACCAGAGTGGGTGACAGAAAATATACAAAAAAATAAAGAAATGTGGTTTTCAGGTAGCATGAAGTAAAGTAACTGGGAAGAGGTGGCGGGGTAGGTGGTCAGAAGGACTCCTCATCAGGTTCAGAGCCCCAGAAGGAGAAGAGTATTTGAAGACTGAGTCTAGCTAAAGGAAAGATGTGCCCAACGGTCCTGAGGCAGAAATGACATTGTTGGCTTGTGTGACAAGAGAGAAAGGTAAGTGGGACTAGAGCAAGTGAAAGGAAGAGGGGTGGGAAGATGTTGGTGGGGAGCCAGAGTCCTGCCTAGGTCAGGTTTCATGGGCCGTGGGAGGAGTCAAGGACCTTCCTTTTTGAAACATTTCCAGCTCTTGTCTCCCCTTTGGCAACCATCAGCTTGTTCTCTATATTTAGGGGTCTGTTTCTGGGTTCTTTGTTCATTTGTTTTGCTCTTCTTTTAGGTTCCACATATAAGTGAAATCATATGATATTTGTCTTTCTCTGACTTATTTCACTTAGTATAATGCTCTCTAGGTCCTTTTATGCTGTCTCAAACGGCAGGATTTCATTATTTTAAATTGCTGAATAATATCCCATTGCGTATTTATACTACATCTTTTATCTCTTGATGGACATCTAGGTTGTGTCCATATATTGGCTATCACTAGTAATGCTGTAATGAACATAGAGACGCATATAGCTTTTCAAATTAGTGTCTTTGTTCTCTTCAGATGTATGCCCAGAAGTGGAATTGCTGGACCATATGGCAACTCTATCTTTAATTTTTGGAGCAATATCAATACTGTTTTCCATAGTGGCTGCCCTAATTTATAGCCCTAACAAACAGTGCAGGAGGGTTCCCTTTCTCCACGTCCTTGGCAGCACTTGTTATTTAGGATTCTTTTTTTCAAGAGTAAAATGAAGTAATCGGTAGGGGAGTTACTTATTTGACTCATGTTTTAAAAAATCATTCTGAGTGCAGGATAGAGAATAGGTTGTTTATCACAGTGTTTTATAATAAACAACCTAAACATCTATTGATGCAGATTTGGTTAAAGTAAATCATAGTATGTCCATGCAGTGGAATACTATGAAACCATTGGAAATGGTGCATGTCAATCTGTTGACATGGAAATGTCTACATTATAGTAACCGGGAAGGAACAATCAGGTTGCAGTGTAATAAATGTACAGAAAAGTCTGGAGAGACATAAACAAAAGTATTTATATTGTTTATCTCTGGGTGGTGACAATATAAAATTGCCTCTTATTTTTTGCTTATACCTATATTTTCTAGTTTTTCCACTGAAAGAATAAAAATAAATTCATGAGATATAAAATTAGAATATGGCCTGACAGCAATGTGACATTTTAATTTACTGAGAAGTGTATTTATAGCTTACTTCAAAACATGAATACAGCACATTTCAAATGTATTCATAAAATTTATAATGAAAAATTGAAAGTGTGATCACTTTAGATATTATTTCTTAAAATTAATGTTCATAGTATTTCTCTTCTCTCCTGCACATGTTATTGTCTTCGATCACACATTTTCTCAGATTCAATGTCAAGTTCTTTCCCAAGTGCTGACTTTTGGGAGCACTTCTGTGTTGCCTTGCTTTATTTTTTGAGTTAGGATTAGGAGAATATTTTTATTATTGGTCCACTTAAATTTTCCAATAGAAACAATTTGAAGAATGGGAAACTAAGCCTCAGAAAAATACAGGGTCTGGCACGAATAATGCCCCTTTTTTATTATAAAATCTTTTATTACAAAATCATAAGCATGCAATTCTGTAACATAACAATGTTATACTCAAGCACACTGTATGACATTTTAGGTGAAATGTTCAAAGTAAAACTATGAATCATTACACCCATATTATTTCCCTATCGACCACACTCAAGCAGGCATCACTTCAGCCGGACCCTGTATATCTGAGCTCCTAGCACTGTTGCTCTATTTGTTGTTTCTCTATTTTTGGTCTGAGAACATTGTGTCATTCTAGATTTACACTTCATTCTTCCTGTTCAAAGGTTTCACCATTGGGTGATGTTTTAAGTCTCTCCGATACTAACTGTTCAATAACTGTAGCCCATGTGGCCAGTACTTACGACTTCCTGACTGCAGCAGCATGGGGTTAAGTTCCCCGCAATCTTGGGTTTTCTCAACTCCCTTTGTTAATTTCAAAGGAATCCTTTGAATTTTAAACTTTGTGGCATGTTTTACAACAGAAGATCGCTGCAAATGTAATCAGCTTTTTGGTTTATAGCCTTCCAAAAACTGAAGGTTATTATTTTTTTCTTGTTGCTGTTCATTACAGTCTTTTTGGAATGATTTTTCTGTCACTGTTATAGAAAATAACTTGGATTTCAGAGATCCTCGAGTACTCTGTATCCATAGCAATTTTAAATAAACTATGTAGAAAATATACAATTTACTAATCATACTAAGGGAGAAGTATAAATAAAAAGCAATTTTTTCAAGGTAGGCAGCTTTTATACCTTAAGATGCAGTAGCCATGGAGATACCTCTCCATTAGACCAAAGTGTTGGGAGAGGTTCTTTGCATCTGTTTCAATAACATTTTTTTTTACAACACAGCTATGACTATATTATAATTTGTTTATGCAGGCTATCAACAGGCTATGCAAACTCTTTGAAGACAGCTTGCCTTCTTGTTCTTCCTTATTTATTTTTTTGCAAACCATGCGCTAGGCCATGTATAGTAAAGGTATAGTTCAGCTCATATAATCATCATGATGAATTCTGACTTTAGTGGAGTATGAACTAATCATAGTCATGAGATTTATTTATATTATGATTTATTTTCAACAAGCATGTTTAACCAAGAAGTACATTATTAGACTGCTTAGCCATAGAAATGCTATACCCTTGGCTCAACTCAGAACCTCACAGTAACTGCTAGCATTTTTATAATGATTTATGACTTCTAAAGTCCCTTCACATACATCATGATAAAGCGTTTCCAAAGATGTTCTTAAACTTTAAGTGGTAGATAAGGTTATGTGTGTGTCTGTATATGTATTATCTCACGAAAGCCTAACTTTTCAGCTACCATAGCCAGTTTTAAAGACCATGTGACATAGATTCATTCTGCTCATGACTGCTAATGAGCAAAATAACAACTTAGCAGGTCTTTAATCTAATCAGTAAGCATGTATTGAAGACCTTCTATTTGCAGGCACCTGCATGGAACTTGAGGGATATAAATACAATTAAAGTTAACTTCTGTTTTCAAGAGACTTGAAATAAAATACTTTTTAAACAACTAATCACAACATGAAATGGAGTGAGAAGTGTTTAACAGAGGTATGCTTATGGCAATAAGGAGGAAAGAACAATGAATTTTGATAAAAAAGGTCAAGGAAAGCTTTATAAAGGGGTGGAATTGATCTAAGTCTTAACTGAAAAACAAACAACAAACAAAAACTTAACAGAATTTTCCTTCAAAGAGATCTGCTTAGGAGACTATATATATTTTCACTTCAATGACATGACAAGTAATCAAAATATCTTAGAAATTGTCTCTAGATCCTTTTTCTGACTCACACTTTGCTTTTTAGTATGCTGCTCACTGCACAGCTCAAGCAGATACAACCTTTCTCTCTTCAGAGGTCCCCAATGCTTGTCGGGAGCCTGGGACACCCCAGCTTCTCCTTTCACTTCTTTGCAATTTGTGGGAAGCAGCAGAGAGGAGGAATGCTTCTGGCAATTGGCAGACCTTCAAGGGAGTTGCTTTTGTCTGCCATGAGCCTCAGTGACCTGTAGAAGTTCAGAAACAGTTGATGTGTAGAAGGCAGGCCTGTCTCAAGGAGAAATATTTAATCCTGGATAAAATATGATAAGAATATTCAGTAACATGTAAATGGAGATTTCAGTCATTTTCTCTAAATTTTGCCTCAGGGAAAAGACAAAAGAAAGAAGGTCTGCTATTATTTTGCATATGATTAAAACAAGCTAGTCTTCTCAGAGAAGCTCTTGTTGAAACTGGGAAACTGGGGACAGAACCTAGCTATCCAGACTTGATGTTATAAGTGTGTCTCACTATGCCACCAGGGGATGGAAAAGGTTTTTGTTTTTGCTATTAATCCATAGAAGACCAAAGGGCATATTTAAAATAAGTTGAGAGTATACTTTAATATCATGGAAAGTTCAGTAAGGAGAGTGGAAAAGAGGGAATAGGTAAATAAAAGGAATAGGGAAGGTAGGAGGGAGAAGAAAAGATAAATAAGTAGGTAAATAAAATAGGAAGGAGTTAGCAGTGGAGGGAGAGAGGAGAGAGAGAAACTATAGCAAATGGAAGAAACAGGCTCATATTGAGGATGCTACACTTTTATCACTGCTTTTAAAAGTGCTAACCTACATAGGACCTTCAAGGTTACTTATGTTATTGTGAATGGGGTTCCAACAGAAACCCACAATGGGGGAAACATTTCCTGGGATAATGTTTGTTGAAGTGGGTTTTTGAACCCAATGTTCTTGAGGAAGGTGAGTTCTTGGGTCAAATTTGATCATTTCCATTTGGTCATAATCTTCTACAATGTTAACATACGCATGTCATGAATCACCAGGATGGCCTCTTTATAGCAGAATAGTGTCTAATAATTTCATGGCGATATTTACTTTTATATTTGCTTGGATAATTGTGAAATAGCACTGGGTTACTCTAATTCTCATGGGCTAATGACAAAAGAGTAGTGGTCAAATTAGTAAATGATGCATTTGTTCTAAGTAAAGGTCAAATGAGTCATTCTGTGCTTGTAAGAAGAACGACATTTGAATCGGGAAAAGCAGTGGGAAACGAGGGATCTCTGAGGGAGGACATAAGGAGCAGGGACACCAGGGTCCTAAGAGAGCCCACCTTACAGGTGGGTATCACCTTCCTACTGCAAATGGCATTTTGGCTTCAGCAAAATGGTGTATTCCATCACATTAATGTTGTTAATTTGAATTTCATTCACTTTTCTAATTTTGTTGGTACTTACTTTGCAAATTTATTTTAAATTGTATGAAGGCCATAAGTGTAAGATATTTGTAACTTGTTTTTATGTCTTTACATATTTAAATAATAACAGAGTAAATACAAATTATGGCAAGTCTGTGAATCTGGAAGATTCTTATATTTTAAAAGGTATCTGTTCATTACTCAAGTTTAAGAAACTGCTCTAAATTACAGTGGGAGATCAGTATTGCCCCAGTGGCTAAATAATATCAAACCAATAATATTAAACTATAAAGTTCTATGAAAATTGAAATATGTTTGACTATTGGCTTTTACTGTTACTTCATAGGTGTTTTGTATTCATATCCAATTATTGTCTGGGGGCAATGAGTCTTAACATCTTTGCTTTAATTTTTTTCTCCTTCTGGTAGATCTGAAAATGGTTAGTGATAAAAAGTATTGACTGTTTAAAATGTCCACTCATTATTTCAATAAATTTCCATTTATTGAATGGAAAACATTGCCAGGCAAAATAGTTACATAAATTTATATATACTTTTTATCACATATATAAATACTAAGATATATTTACATAATATTTACATATAAGTATAAATATAAATAAATATATGTACATTTCTATATAAAGTAATTATTATTGACTGATCAATAGATATAGAGACAGATATAATGTGGTTTTAGCCTTGAGAAACTCAAAAATTATAGCAGGGGGTGATCGGTGTGAAAACCTAACAGCAAAGCTATGGAAATTCTGCTATAATAGATATGTGCAATGAAGCAAAGAGGAGGAAAAAAAGGAATTCACTTGCATTAGGACTTATTACTTTGTGTTATCAATTAGGATTTTCACATTCCAGAGTAAGAGGAGAATGTCTGTGTAGGGTTTTTTCCCCAGCGTTACTGAGATATTACTGACATAAAACGTATGTAAATGTAAGGGGTACAATGTGATGATTTGATACACATATGTTGCAAACTGATTACCACAGTAAGGTTAGTTAACACCTCCATCCTGTGTAGGGTTTTAAAATTTACCTAATTTTGCAAACAGGCCCACAATAGTGTTGAGAATGCGATAGAAGAATTTGCAACATACAATAACAATTGCATAATGTACCAAGGAAATATTGCAATGTCTCCTATTCCGTAAACTATAATTTAATTGTATGATAACTTATGTAAATAAAATATACTGAATAATGATGCATTAGACATATGTATCATTTCTTTCATTCATGAACTTAAAAACTGTACCTTCCATGTGCAAGATATTATATAGGTACTAAGGAGAAATCAAAAAGTAATAATGCATCTTCATTGCCTCAAGGAAGTTATACCCTTTAAGGGAGGTAAAATATATTCAAGTGACTACAATTCACAGTGGTTTGTGCTAAGTGTTCTAAGAACTATA
Organism: Micronycteris hirsuta; assembly: GCA_004026765.1. Taxonomy (NCBI): domain Eukaryota; kingdom Metazoa; phylum Chordata; class Mammalia; order Chiroptera; family Phyllostomidae; genus Micronycteris; species Micronycteris hirsuta. The sequence continues at coordinate 88,931 of PVJI01001214.1, forward strand.
AAAGCAAATATGAAAAAGTTCAGAGAAAATGTTTAGTCTGGCTATCAGGGTTGACTTTTTGGGAGAACATGGGGTTGAACTTGGTCAAAGGGATGAGTGGAGTTTGTACAGGTGGCATTCACAGAGAGAGGGTGAATGTTCCAAAGGTGAGAATCCTCTGAATCCTATGAGCTCATTTGCAGAGATGGGAAAGGGTAAGTCATATTTCAGGAATAGTAAGTACTCTAGCTTGGTTTGACTATCAAGTACACATGGCACAGTTGTGGGAGATAACTTTCAGAAGACTAGTTAATAGGTCATAGGTTGCCTGCACCTCAGGAAAACAAAAAGTTGTGCAATTATCTGCTGAAGGTTTGTAATATCTCAAGAGTTGGAATTCAAAGGTGAATGAGGTGAAGCCTGTGCCCTTGGCAATTCAGAAACACGATCCTTGATGCCTTGGAGACAGGCGGGGATTATAAAATGTGAGGGTACATGCTGTAATAAAAAAATAAATGCAAAGGGTGATGGGAACAATCACTGGGGGAATCAGAGAAAACACCCGGGAGGAGACAGTATTGTAACTGGGTCTTGATAAGTGAGTGAAGGAAAAAGAACATAACCTTTCTTCTGCATACAATGTCTCAGACACAGCAGAGAGCTGACTTAGTTCAAGTGTGGTCAGTCCATGTGACTTAAAGAACAAGTATTGGAAGTTGAGGCTGCAAAGAAGGAGGGGTCAAAATGAGAAGGGCCTTGCAGGTTGTGGTAAGGAATTTGGACTGAAGTCTTAACAACCAATGATTTTCAGTCTTTTTGGCTTGTCCTGCTAGACTTTTTAGCAGGACAATGGGAGGGATTAAAGGTCTGTAAACACTAAATAAGCCAGCAACACGCACAGCATGAACAATTGTACAGTGTAGTTATGGTCTCACAGTGTCTACAAAATCATCCACAGTTACTTCGTTGTTCACTTGGTTGACCTTCAACATATTTCTTCGGAACAGAGCTTTTCACTCCCAGACAGTGCACTCGCGAGTACTCTGAGGCCATGTTCTCACAAGTTCTGGTTAGCACAAGATAGCTCCCTTGGCACAGACCGAATATTGCTCTAAGCCTCTTCCCTCTTATTTGTAGCAAGTTGCAACACCCGCATGTTGCTCGGCATTCTGTTTGACAGAAACTACTGTTAAAAGTTTGAATACTGGCAATACCGTAATTTACCTACTGATCAAAAGGTGGTAAGATGTTTGCAAAGCATGCAAAGTATAGCGGGAGAGTGCTTTGCTTTAACAGATGAAAACCATTGCTGAAAGACTTTGAAGCAGATAGACCCTACAAGCAAAGTGATGATATGGGCAGATTGATTGAACTGCCATGTGCAAAATGGGTTGGAGGGAGAGGCTGGGAGCTTGGAGACCATTTCAGGTCAGAACTAAAATCAGAACTGAAGTTTCAGCAGAAAGGGAGATTTGGGGCCATTTTATTAAGGAAATACAGGATTTAACAATTGATTGGGTAGAGAAGGAGTGTCATGATGGATCTGATATTTTTATACCTGGGTGAACAGAAGAATATTTGTGCTATTAACAGAAATTGGATAGTTAGGAACAATGGCAATTTGGGATTACATGGAAAATCTGGCTCAGGGTAAATGAGTTTTAAATGTCAGTTATAAATTAGCCATAATTAGTGATGTCTTTAGAATATTCTTATCATTCTAGTAAATACCTGGGGAAAGTAAATATTGCCCACTATAGCAAGTCAGTGTATTCTGGCTTTTTACTTTTAGGGTTTTATAGGTAATTTCATTTAAATGTAATTTTTTTTTAAAGCTGATCTACCTACAATTTTTTTGGAGCCCATTAATATAAAAATATGGCCAAACCAGTATAGGCCTTAAGAAGGAGTATTCTGGGGGCTCTGTCTCTGGGGAAGTGGGCATGCCTCTAAACTACTATTTGTCAATCTTGGGATTTTAGTAAGTATACTTCTCCTCAGAAACATGCCTGTAAGTTTGTTTCCATGGTTCCTGCCTTTACACCCTGGTGTGGGGCATATGCAGACATGTGCAACACAGAACACAGAAAAGTACCAGCCTGTAGCAGGGAAACTTTAAGCTGGTGATAACTAGGTAACTCTAATTTTTGAGCCCTATTATTTCTCTTACTACAAGTGAGGAAGTCAAAAACAACTTTCACTAGTTAGTTACTTCCCCATCTTAAAAAGACGGAAGCAAAACCACCAGAAGAACCCAAACCACAATTTAGTGGACCCAAACACAACTTGAGTGGCTGGGTGAAAAAAACCAAAACGGCTTGTTTTAATGATGCATAAGAAAACTCCACAGACTTCTGGTCAAGATGGAGGCATAAGTAAACACAGCTCACCTCCTCTCACAACCACCGCAAAAATACAACTAGACTACCAAACAAATATCACCCAGAATTGTCAGAAAACTGAGTTGTATGGAAGTGTGACAGCCAAGGAATTAAAGAAGTAACATTCATGTAGACAGGTAGGAGGAGTGGAGACACTGAGATACACAGAGGCACAGAGGTGGGGAGACACGGAATGGGTGGCCCCATACCCAGGTGTGGTAGATAAAAATTAGGAGGGATACCTTGGGAGCAAGGAATCCTAGCCCCACAGCAGACCACTCAGTCCAGGGTTCCAGTCCTAGAGAGATAAATCCCCATAACATTTTGGCTGTAAAAACCAGTGGGAGGTGGGGTGGCAGAAGAAACTGTGGGATTCTCAGGAATCTCATCTAAAAGGGCCCAAAATGAATTTAGGACTTATGCAGACTCACTCCATCTGGGATTCAGCACAAGGGCAGCAGCTGGAAGGGCATCTGTGGCTGCTTACATGGAGAAACTGAAGTATCTGGCAGCAGGGTGAATGCCAAGGGACAGCTTCCTCCTGGACAAAACTCCAGAAGATAGGCAGCATCATTGTGCCCTTTCTGAGCCCTCCTCCACATAGAGGCACAGAACAGTGACACCATATTAGAGACTTCATCAACCTAGTTCACACAGCTTGCCCTGCCCTGGTAATTGCCTATGGCTCTGCCCCATCCAACTTACAGATGCACTTTTCTATAATGGGCCACACTACTAAGACAGGGAGTCAAAGCAGGTCTACCTAATACATAGAAACAAACACAGGGAGGCTGCCAAAAAGAGGAGATAAAGAAATATGGCCCACTGAAAGAACAGAACAAAACTCCAGAAAAAGAACTAAACAAAATGGAAATAAGCAATCTATCAGATGCAGAGTTCAAAACACTGTTTATTAGGATGCTCGAGGAACTCATTGGGTACTTTGACAACATAAAACAGACCCAGGCAGAAATTAAGGTTACACTAAATGAAATAAATAAAAATGTACAGGGAATCAACAGTGGAGTGGATGAAGGTAAGAATCAAATCAATGATTTGGAATATAAGAAAGAAAAAATATTCAATCAGAACAGCAAGAAGAAAAAAGAATAAAAAAAAAATGATAGGCTAAAGGAGCCTCTAGGACAACTTCAAACACCCCAACATTTGAATCATAGGGGTACCTGAAGGAGAAGAGAAAGAGTAAGAAATTGAAAACTTATTTGGAAAAAATAATAAAAGAAAATTTCTCTAATTTGGTGAAGGAAATAGACATACAAGTCCAGGAAGCACAAAGAATCACTAACAAGATGACACAAAGAGGACCACACCAAGACACATCGTATTAAAATGTCAAAGGTTAATGATAAAGAGGGAATCTTAAAAGCAGCAAGAGAAAAGCAGGTAGTTACCTACAAAGGAGTCCCCAAAAGACTGTCAGCTGATTTCTCAAAAGAAACTTTGCAGGCAAGAAAGGACTGGCAAGAAATATTCAAAGTGATGAAAAACAAGGACCTACAACCTAGATTACTCTATCCAGCAAAGCTATAATTTATAATGGAAGGGCAGATAAAGTGTTTCCCAGACAAGGTAAGGATAAAGGAGTTCATCATCACTAAGCCATTATTATATGAAATGTTAAAGTGGCTTATTTAAGAAAAAGAAGATAAAACCTATGGATAATTAAAATGGCAATAAATTCAAAACTATCAACAACTAAATCTAAAAAACAAACTAAGCAAACAAGCAGAACAGAAACAGAATCATAGAAATGGAGATCATTTGGAGGGTTATCAGCTGGGAGGGAGAAAGTGAAGAATGGGGGGAAGGCACAGGGATTAAGAAGTACAAATTGGTACGTACAGAATATACAGGGAGATGTTAAGAAGAGTATAAGAAATGGAGTTGCCAAAGAACTTATGCATGACCCATGGATGTGAACTAAGGGGTGGGGATTGCCGGAATGAATGCGGGGTACTGGGTAGAGTGGGGTAAAGGGGGAAAAACTGGGACAACTATAATAGCATAATCAGTAAAATATATTTTAAAAAAGAAAACTCCACAGTCAGAAGTTCCAGATTTCCCTAAGTATTGCATGATGTCTTTGTCAGGGGTCCTCATTGAATTACCCAGGTACACAAGATGGCACAGGGGGGATTTCATGACATTCATGCCACTAGATCAATTTGCAGCACACAAAATATCAAAGCACAAATGCTTGACAGTCTGGAACTATAACTGTATTCCCTGAAGAAACTGCCAGGGGGAAAGGACCCTCCCTTGCAGAGTAAAGGAGGTGATAGAGAAGGGGGGATGTTGAGACTGGAGACCTGTTTCTTTTTCCTGAGTAATTTTGTTTTCAACAGCATTCGAACCTCTCCCTTTCATCCACTGCTGAATCCCAAGTTCTCTAAATTAAATAAACTATCTAATTACTAAAGACTAATGCTTCAACACAATTGCACTTTTTCCTGGTCCCTGAACTATCATGAAGGCATTGGCAGAGTAAGAGTTACAGTTGGCACATGAAACTTTAAAGTAGAAGGCATCATGTTCTTCCAGCTTTGCAGTAAAAAGGACAGATGGATGCCACTGGCAATGACCAAAATAAAGACTTGACATCGGCCATTTCCGCATTTCCCACTCCTCTGTGTCAGTAGTAGAAACAGCGCAGAACTCCTGGGTCCAGCCCCTGGGGATTATCTACTCTCTTCCCAGAGCCCAAGACACTGATCAAGCATTCCGGTTTGAGGCACAGTAAGGGCAGTACAACACAGCTGACAAAAAGTAGGAGTAGACCAAATCTATATCTGTGTCTATATATCTCCTTTTCTCCAAATGCCAGGAGACTCATCTTTCCTCTCATGTTGCTTTGCTTAATGGTATTTCCACGGGGCTAGTTTTCTACTTTTCAAATGTAGGATAAAATTAAAGCAGATTAAGATGGAATAAAACACACAATGTTCTCTCCAGCCATTCCAAATCTTGGAATGTTCTGGCAAAACATCTAGCTGTTTTTTTTAACTTTCCACACAGACTGAGCCCTGGAGCCAGGGTGTGAGGGGAATGATGCTGTTTGGAGCCCAAACCTGTCATACTGTAACCTTGGTGTGGCCTCACAGTTCACTGTGTCATCAGAGACTGAGGGATGGATCTGCCTCCTTCATTTAATAGGGGTCCGTTTCCAGCAGGAACTCAATATTGCCCACAGGCTATCTGAAAAATAAGATGCATATTTCAACAATATAAATCTGATTTCAAATATTAGAGCCTTACTGTTCCGTTCTTTATCTAAATACAAATGCTCGGCTAGTTTTGAATTGAGTAAAATAAGTAATTCCTTCTTTCTCTACCATTTGGACAGGAGGAAGGATGTGGTTCTTCTGTAGCTCATTAGTGGGGTAACTGGCTTTCATCTTGTAAGCCAACCGGTTGCCTTTGGCTAGAGAGCTGTCTATTATTTTATAATATCTTCACTTCTGGGTTTTCTAACAGCTGCTTCTGTTTGCTACTTTGCATTTTCCCAATTTTTCTTCACGATCTCAAAACCCAGTAAGATTTATTCATTTTTTTCAGCTTATTAATGTACTGCCGTACGTCCTGGCTGCAAAAAGATAATGAAATTACTAGGAAAAAATTCAATAATTAATGAAAGTTTTATTTCCCTAGCTTACAACAATCCAAAAATAAAATCTTACTCAAAATCTCGGAATGTGGAGTTAACCTTGAATTCTTAAGAATAGAAAACATATACTGTGGACTGGAGAAAGACTGCTTTAAAAGTTGATTTTTCTTAAAGTCTAGCAGTTAACAGGATTATGTTGGCCAAATTTAGTTGACATGAGGAAAAAGTGGAAGAGCCTAATGCTGTCACTCTTAGATTCTTCAAGGTTTTCAGAACATTAGTCATTTAAGGAAGACTCTCCTCTGACAATGAAAGAGCAGTTTAATTTTGTCTGTTTTATTTAAATAAGCCCAGTTTTAGTTAGGAGAAAATGGAGCAGCTATCAAAGCAGACACCTTTATTGAACTGAAAATATTGTATTTATTTGACTAACACTTTTTTGAACATCTCCTATATGTTATAACCCATGCCCTCACATAATAACATTATTTAAAAAAAATATTATAAGATCACAGATGTGAGAGGTCACAGACCTTGTCTAGAGAGATAGGGAAATATCAAAGTCTATGAAGAATCAGGGATTTTATCCTACTTGCGAGCTATCAAGGCAGCCTGGTAATATTTCATGGGTCCTGACAAAAGACCTAAGACTCCTAGGCCAGGGACAAATGACTTTACTTCCCATAGCACAGTGGGCGGGGCCAGCATGATGTCAGTACCAGGTCCCTTTGACTGCCCCCTGCCCCCCTACCGGGTCCCATGGTGCACTCAGGTGCCATGCCAGTACATGCCATGGGGTGTGTTACAGAAGAGGAATGCTAAGCTTTTATAGTGAGTGGCAAGCAAGATGCCCCTTTAGCCCTCAAGATTGCTCTCTGCAAGCACAGCTGTCAGAGATGGCTGGGGTGAAGGGTACCCAGGGCTTTGTGCTCCTGACATCCCTGGCAAAAATGCGCAGGAGGGATGCTCAGAGCCCATGATTAATGACTTCTAGGAGAAACTTCACTGAGAAGACATTTAGGTTGGAAAGAATCGATATGTGATGAGAACAAGAAAGACACATTCCAGTCAAAGGAAGTAGCATTTGCCAAGGCCCTGGGGTATGAGAGATACTGAGATGTTTCAGGAACAGTGGAGAGTCTGGCATGATTGGCATGGTGGTGATGAGGTTGAACAAGTAGGCTGGCATCCAGCCATCCAGGGCTTTGCGTGCCATTGGGATTATGGTGCATTGGCTTTTTGTTTTATTTTTACTTACAAAGCTCAGAGCATTTTAAGTGGAGATATGACATGATTGAATTTCATTTTCTATTATCTAGTGATAATGTGGGGAATAGGCTGGAATCAGAGATAAGGTACCTGAGCCTTATACAAGGTATTCCTGGAACATCTCACTTATTTTATGTTCTTTGAACCCCTGCCCTTCCCCCTCCGCCCGCACCCCGCCCCCCCCGCGCATTTTTCTAAGACTTCCAACCTTATCTTATCCTGTGTCCCATTCTCAGCTTCAAGGGCCCCACACACTCAGCTTCACGCCTGGCAGCTCTCTTCCCTCTCCCTTTAACTCACATTGAAAATGTTCACATATTTACTGCTATACAGTAGGAATATTTCTATTTCATTTACTGAATTTTCCAGTATTTTTAGAGTTGTAAACATGTTATTTTCTAGGAATTTATTCACTGATTTTTTCATATTTCAACATTCTAGTAAGAATTTTTACTTGGCATGATGTAATTTATAAATCCAAAATCTGAAAAAAGTAAATTATAACATTCAATTTATTAAAATAAAAAACACACAAATGTTCTTTCAAGTAATATTTAATTATTCTAAAAAGAAATCGTATGAAGATAACTATAAGTATAATATTTTAAAAGATTAAAAAATGGACTAACTATATTGAACAAAAAGTCAAGACACAAAGTGTTTTATTTTCTTTGTAATTTTAAGACCATTCCAAATTTTGCAATGCATTCTGGGGAAGAAGTGATGTCACCATTATTTTTAAAATCCTTTGTGGGAAAGTGCTCTCAATCCTTGTATTAGTTTCCTATTACCACTGTAACAAATCACCACAAATTTATGTAGTGGCATAAAACACTACAGTTGTGGAGGTCAGTAGTTTATAATCATTATTTTTTAAAATTTATCAGTTACAGTTGACAGTCAATATTATTTTATATTAGTTTCAGGTGTGCAGCACAGTGGTTAGATGTTTATACAATTTATGAAGTGATCCCCTGATAAGTCTAGTACCCACCCGACACCATACACAGTTACGACAGTATTATTGATTGTATTTCCTAAGCTGTACTTTATATTCCCATGACTATTTTGTAACTGCCAACTTGTACTTTGCCGTCATTTTTACTGGGCTAAAGTCTAGATGGTGGCAGGATTGCTTCCTTCTGAGAGCTCTGAGGGGGAGGATCTACGTTGTCACCTTTTTTGCCTTCCAGTGGCACCTGTTTTCCTTGGCTCGTGGCCCTCTCTCCATCTTCAAAGGGTTTCGCTGTGACCTCTGTTTCTGTTGTTACATCTCCTCTGCCTATGGTCCTCCTTCATTCCTCTTATAAGGACCGTGTGAGTACACTGGGCCCACCTAGGTAATTGAGGATAATTTCCCATCTCAACATCTTTAACCTGGTCACACCTGCAAAGTCCCTTTACCCTTGAAAGGGAACATTCACATGTTCTCAGGATTCGAATGTGAAATATTTTTTCAGGGAGGAGGGCCATTATTCAAAGCACCACAGTCCCACTTCCCATTGAAAGCACTGTTCTTTTCTTTTTCCACAGCTTTACTTGATTTGGGGTTACAGCTGAGATAATTGGATTTCCTAAACATGTCATTCATGCATTGCTCTGTTTTAGAATCAGTTTAGAAAAATACGTTCTTGGAACTGGAGGTTTCTGAGTAAGTCCTCCTTCTCTACAGAACGGCTCATCTCAGAATACGCAATGTGGGTTGCTAGGTCTGTCTCTCATTAAGTGCCCTACCCATACCCCCTCATCCTTCCCATTTTAGGCATCATGCCTCCGGGCTGCAGGGTGCTGGTATCTGCATCACTTTGCCGTGGTTTCAGAGCCTGTTCTGTCTGTGCTGGGACAGGCTGGGCCTGCTGCAGAAATGAACGCCCCCAGCCCCCTGACTAATAAATGGAGCTAGTATATAAAGATCCCAGTGTCTTCATTTGTTTATGGTAATTTGTTTCATTTGAGATACGATTTACTTAACATAAAATTCATATCAAAGTATAAAATTCAGCTACTTTTAGTATATTTGCAATGTCATACAACCATCATCACTATCAACATTTTTATTCCCTCCTGCCCCTGCAAAACCCCCACACCTCTTATGGGGTTACTACTCCCAGCGCCTCCTCCTCCATCCCCTGGCCACCACTAGTCTACTTGCAGTCCCCATGAATTGGCCAATTCTGGACATTTCATGTAAATGGAATTATACTCATTTTTGGATGGACAACTTCAGGGCATATGTTCAGTGCTGGTTTTCAGATTTCCCCAGCGGGACTAAGCTCACTGCCCACACTGGTAATTGGCAATGAATTGGCTGCCTTTCCTTTCTTGTCCCATTGTCCTACCTACCCACCAATGTGTCCTTGAATCACCTCTCAAATAAAGAGCTTGAACTCGAATCCTTGCTTTAGGGTCTGCTTCTGGGGAAACCCAAACTAAAATACCAGGTGTATCAAGGTAACTAATCCACTCATCAAATAAACACTGAGTATTCACTCTGTGCTTGGCCCATCGCTCAACACTGAAGAGCAGCACAAACAAGCCCAGTATCACCCCTGCTCTCACGGCGGGTGCTTAAGTGGGGAGTAAAGACATTACACAACTTACAAGTGAGATGAGTGTCCCAAAGGAATGGGTGCACTCTGAGGAACACAAAGGACTTAGCCAGGTGAAAAAGGTGAGGAACATATTCCTGGTGAATGGACTCACTCCAAGATAAGGGTGAGCGTGGTGCTCTGGGGAATTGTGAGAAATCCATGTGGCTCTTGAAGAAAGAGAATAGTTGTGGGAGGTACTTACATCTCCCTTCAAGGAAGGATTTAGTGTCCAGCTGTGGAGCCTACAGTAGTCATCAAGACAGTGTACAGCTGTCAGCTGTTTCGGCCTACTTATCTCCCAGACCCACCTCGCCCAAGGTCACTCCCTTCTGGAGCTGCGTCTGGTGGCTGAGTGAAACAGGTGCATGGAGGCACAGCCATCGGGCCCCGGTGGGAGACATTGTCACACGCAGTCCTCACCCCAGAGCTCCTGGCTCTGTTTGTTGTGTCTGCATTGCACTTCGATTGCTTTCTCAGCCCAACCTGCTTCTGCTCCTCACTTTCACAGGGATTAATCCTCCAGAAACATCGTGTTCCTCAAACTCGGTGTCAGAACCGGCCACCAGAGGACCTGATCTTCAACAGCAAAGAAACAGGAAGGTTTCGTGTCATATGTGATAATGCTCCGAGGTTTCTCGCCTCAGACTCGAAGGCAGTGAGGATCTTTGGAACCTGGTAGGGATGGACTCCACGTCTGGTGTAGTAAATGAGAGTGACTTTGGAGTCCTTCCTGAAGGATTTGCAGGTAAGTTTGCCTTTGAGACATTCTGGAAATTCAAGAAGAGCTGGAGGAGAGTGAGGATTTATTATGAGCTTTTAACATTTTGGGGTACATTTAAAATGCATTTTATTCTTTCTATGTATTTCTCTAAATTTGTCCCAAACAATAATATTTGTATATATCTATGTAAATGAACCATACCTTGTACTAGTAATATATCTGCTTGGATTTATATGGTCTTTCATCCCTGGATCCCTCAGGAATGGGAGCAAAAGAGAACATCATAACAATGTTTTGTCCATGGAGGAAGATATTAGATTATATACTGCTGGCATTTTAAATTTTATGTTCTGTCGGGGTAGTAGACTTTTAAAATGATAATTAGATGTTACTCCAGTGGGTACTTTGAAAAGCACTGAAATATTAAATAACATGAATGTTTAACTTATATTAGCTGGAACAGGGGTATCTCCATTCCTCCGCCCTTACCTCACAGTGGTACTAAAGATTACAGGAGCCCCTGCCCACCCTAAAGATTCTGGGATGCTACAGATATCCATCTTCATTATAGATACAGGCCATGAATACAGGAGCCCCTGCCCACCCTAAAGATTCTGGGATGCTACAGATATCCATCTTCATTATAGATGTCTTTGAGCACATAGGCAGTGGCGTGACTCGTAACTAAATGACTGGTGGTAGGATAATTTCTGAAGTTGGATTGAATGGTGCAGTTCTGTGGAGTATGCCAAATGCTGGCCAGATCAGAACACCCTTGGGTGTGGATGCCAGAAAAACTCAGAATACTGGATGAAAAGTTCAATTGGAGTATCAGATAAGCAACAAATAATTTGTTAGTATAAGTGTTCATGAGGATACTGATACATCCCTTGCCTAAGTGGGATATTACATGGGACATACCTGCAAGGGGTATAATTATACTAAAAACTTATCTTTTTAAAATCTGAAATTTGAATTTCACTGGTGTTCTCCTGTATTTTTATTTGCTGGATCTGGCAATGCTGTGCTTGGGGTATCCTGAAAGTACAGGGGTTTTGTTTGTTTTTCTTCAGTGAAAATCAGAGATGAATAATCTGAGCCTCTGGTTCTCAAATTTTAGCTTGCACAAGAACCACCTGCAGAACTTGTTAAAACAGTTTCTGATTCAGTAAGTCTGGGGTGAGGCCCCCCCGAAATTTATACTTTTACCATTCCCAGGCATTACTGATACTGCTGAGTACAGCAATCTCATCTGAGAGCTACTGAAGGGAGGGAATGCATTACACAGGCATGCGCAAGTTGCTAGAAATGCTGTGTTTATGTGTTCTGTTCATTGCCATTCTGCCCAGCACACTAAACTATGCATCACTAATGAGAGACAACACATCAAACGTCACCTGTTGTCATGTAATATCAATAAGCCCTTTATTATATATGGTTGCTTCTGTTTCCAGACTTCATGGACACTCTATAGGTGAGTTATTTGCCTCTGCAGTGAATGGATTGCCTTTTAATGAGTGTGAAATTAAAATTCCATATGAAGATTAGAATAGGATTAAAATTGCCGTAAGCCCATAAAATAGTAATAGCAGAGAACCTTTGTTAAATTACATACCAAAGTAATATTTAACAAGGTGAGACACTCAGGAATTTTATTTATCTTTTATTAAATACCACCACAATTTCCATAGCAAATTACATATATGCAAAGCATTCATGCAGCCTCAGGACTTTTGGAGTACCCAGAACGGAATTGCCACATCATGACTTTTTCCAGGGACCTGATTTCCTTGGAGGAAGATACAATAAAAGAGGGATTTGCTTGTGCTTTTGACAGAACAGGAACATACTGAAATTTTTAAAGTAACTTTAAAGCTGATATTTTATATTTCTACTATCAAGATAACTGGTTTTTGTTTTTCACTTTACTATTTATTGCCTTATTAAAATTGATTTGGATTCCTCTTTGAGGGAGAGAAATACATACGGAAAAAATGAAAAAGGGCTACTAGAATATTTTGTTGGATGTCCGAGTCCTTTGACTATTGTTTGATCTACCACATGTACATGTACCTGTTAAAATCTAAGGACTACCTTATTAGAGATAAATACTGAAGTATTTGTGGATGAAATAATATCTAGGATTTGCTTTAAAATGCTACAATAAGAAAAAAGTTGGAGGAGGAAAGATGAAATCAGTTTGGTAAAATAAAATATCTATAACTATTAAAACTGGAAGGGACCATAGGGTTTGATATGCTAAATTACTTTCATGTATTTTAAAATTTTCTATTAGTTAAAAAAAAGAACTTGGCTTATAGTGTGTTTTGCCACTAATTGGACCAAAAAACCATACTCAAATCATTGAAACATTTTGAGCCTCAATTTTTAGAAATGAATACATTGCAATTACTCAATCATTGAGTTATTATCGAGCAAGGCTTTCTGTGTCGGGAGCGCTCTGACGGTACCAGCCAAATTCCCAGGGATGTTGTCAGGTTACTGGAAAGTGTTATGTACTTTAAAAAACTTAACTTATGTTTCAAGTATTATTATCACAAAATCCGTTGTTGAAATTTGTGGGGTACAAATGCTTGCAGCACAGACCTTTGGTAAATGAAGGTTCCTGAAGACATTTTTTTTCATGTTTAAGAACTCAGGCCCTGGCTGGGTAGCTCGGCAGGTTGCATCTCCGGTCAGGGCTCATGCAAGAAGCAACCAAAGAATGCATAAATAAATGGAGCAACAAATCGATAACTCTCCCTCCCCTCTCCATCTCTCCTCTTCTTTCCACCCTCTTTCTCTCTTCCTCTCCATCTCTCTCTCTTCTTCCCTCCCCACCCCCCTCTCTAAAATCAATAATTAAAAAAATTTAAAAACAAAGAATAGTTATTCAGGTTAGGTATCTGCTGACAGAGTAGCTGCTCAGAGTGAGAATAGGACAGAAAAAAATGTTCTACAACTTGGCTCTTTCTATGTTTTCAAGGAAAAAAGCAAAGTAACCTTTAAAACTTCTAAATACCATCTGTCTCTACTACACAGTAATATATAATTTAATTTGGACACTTTTGTGGTCAATTCCCCAAAAGGTAGCTAAATGTACAAAGACAACCTTAAAGGTTAAGAATATGCAAGCTTGTATGTCTGTTGCTGTGTGTGCACCGGCATAAACAGTTTAGAAAATTTGGAATACAATCTAGATACGGCTGTGTGGCAAACTGCCAGAATAGGGAAGACGATGTCCCCATTCTTTTTTTTTTATTGTTGCTCAAGTACAATTGCCTCCATTTCCCCCCCACCACTCTTGATGCCCCAGCCATCACCACCTCCCGCACTTGGCCCTACCTCCCTTTGGCTTTGTCCATGTGTCCTTGATGAGCCTTCCCCTTCTTTCCCCATTATCCCCCTCCCAACTGGTTACCGTCAGTTTGTTCTTTATTTCCATGTATCTGGTTATAATTTGCTAGCTTGTTTTGTTGATTAGGTTCCATCCATGCTGTTGTAAAGGGTAGGAGCTCCTTCTTTCTCTCTACTGTATAGAATTCCATTGTGTAAATGCACCATAGTTTTTTATCCACTCATTTACTGATGGGCACTTAGGTTGCTTCTAACACTTGGCTATTATAAATTGTGCTGCTATGAATAGTGGGGTGCATGGGTTCTGTCTGCCTTCTTCTTTGTGGACTTGAAACCATGGCATGGGTTGGGTCCAGAAAAGGCCAGTGGCCTGAAGGTCTGGGGACTGGACAGTGTGACCACATGCCCAGCTGTCAGTGAAGTGGTTTACTGCCCACTCCTGAGTGGCACTGCGGAAGTGGGAACAAGAAACAACTGTCAACTAGGATGAGGATGCGTCTTGCACCCAGTGGAGTAGAATAGACCTGGGAGCCATGAGACCAGTCTAGGGTGTACTTAACCCCCTAAATCATTAGAAATTCTTTCCTGTGGTTGCTAAGCAATTACTCCCTGCCTAAAGGTGCGTTCTGTGCAAAGAGGCTTAAAATCCTTTCATAATATGTGTGTTTAATTGTATCCCCTTGGTTACAGACTGAATGTTTGTTGTCCATCCTCCAATTCTTGTGTTAAAGCCCTAACCCCAAGCATAGATATACTTGGAGATGGGCTTCTGAGGAAGCAGTTCAGGTTAAATAAGGTCATAAGGGTGGGGCTTGCTTTCCTTCTCTCTCCCTCTCCTCCCTCTGTCTCCTTCTACTCTTCTCCTCCCTCTCTCCCTCCTCCCTGCCCCCTCTCTTCCCCTCTTCTCTCTCTGCCTTCCCCACTTCTCCATCCCCACTGTGTTCCATATCCATGAAAGGAAGACAAGCCAGGAAGAGAGGCCTTCATATGAACTGAATTGGTTAGAATCCTGGTCTTGGACTTTCAGGCTCCAGAACTGTGAGAAAATGAATGTTGCTTAAGCCACCCAATCTGTGGTGTCAATATTTGTTTGGGCAACTTGAGCAAACTAATACATCCTCCAATAGATAGCTGAGACCACTTCCTCCTGTAGCGCACCAGAGAGGTCAGTTTTTGTAAGAAGAGGTGGGGAGAGAAGTCTGGAGCGTGAGACCTATCTGGAAAGGCAGGCCAGTGGGAGGTAACAGAGGGTGCTGGTTATCCAGAGGACACAGAATTGGCCAAGAGAGAAGGCACTGATGCAAGCTTACGGTTTTGTTTGTGGACTCTCTTGGCAGGAGACAGTGCCAATCACACAGTAATTGCTTGGTAAGCCTTTGAATAAGTACGCAATTCCCTTGGGACACAGATTTCTTTTTTCCTTCTGGCAGATAGCTTGTTTGCCATATACACAGAATGGCTAATGTATCCAATTACTCTTTTAGTCTTGTTAGTTCAGGTTTTTAAGAATAATATCTTTATTACCACAGGACACTGACTAGGGATATTTCTTCCTACATTAAAGTCTGTATTTAAATTATCTCCTCCTTTTACATGAGATATTTACTGAATTTTTTTGGTAAGGTGACTTATTTTGTCAACAGTGTGATATAGGAAAGGAAATGGATTTCTTTTAGTTAAACAAAGTGTACAGTAGCTTGAGTATGAGAAAAGTAGATCAAGAAAGAATCCTGCCCTGGACGTTGCCCTGGCTCAGTGGGTTGGAGCATCATCCAGTAACCGAAAGGTTGCAGGCATGATTCCTGGTCAGGGCATATACCTGTGTTGCAGATTTGATCCCCGGCCTGGGTGTATATGGGAGGCAACCAAGGAATGCTCTTCTCTCTTTCTCTCTAAAAGCAATGAAAATATGTCCTTGGGTGAGGATAAAAAATATCTTAAAATTAAAAAAAGAAAGAATACTAATGATCAGTTACCCATAGTCAATGAAGATGCTTGCATGCTTCGATATATTAATACTTTTCCCACCAGTAAAAAAAAATGTGCCTGCATTTCCTAGTCTATGTTTTCAGATATTGTAAAATTCAGAAAGAAACTGTGCTTGGTATGGATGATGCAGGGCTTGGGCCCTTCACTGATATTTTTCATATGTTACCTCCTTTAGTCCACACATTATACCTGTCATACAGGTGCTGTTATCCCTTTTTCCAGATGTAAACTAAAGGAGGTCTCCCCTGGAGAATGACTTAGAAATCCAGCACTGCTAACCTGAAGCCCTTTCTCTTCTAAACATAAAACCAAATATTCTTCTTGTCTCATTGTGCCCTCTCTTGTAATGGTCTCATTTGGCATTACATTTAGAATTTTGAAAACACCTTATTCCATGGTCTCTCATGCCATTTTCATTAATATTTTGGAAACAAAACCTTACTTTGAACTAAAAGCCACCGATTAAAATGCACAAGCAACATAATCCAGCACATCATGCCTGGGCTAAACATGAAACTAGAGTAAGCTTGGAAAACTGAGCCATCGTTCTCCTGTGCAACCCAGTAAGAGTTTTAATACAATGTTTGTGCGGCACCAGAAATTGGTGCTAGGTGATTAAACAGGAAAGGAGTTTACTACCAGATACCGATATTAATGGGACGACCAGCTCAAAGCTGAGAGTCTAGGAATGCTGGGCAACTACAGGCTCCAGAACTGGCCAGAGGAGATTAACCACGGCCACCACTGCTGCCCAACAACCATTAGGGACACTGCTGCTGCCCCCACCCCGCCACCACCATTTCCGCAGCATGAATTTGCCCGCCATTTTTGCTACCCTATGGACTCTGTGTGATGCCTCCTTTCTCAAATTGCTCTTTCCCCTTTTTTGAAATTTCCTATATGATTGAAAACATTCGTGTTATGAACATTTGATGTGACATGTATCCTCTTAGCAAAGTTTTAAGTGTCCAGTCCAGTACTAACTCTAGGGACAACGCTGCACAACAGACCTCTGGAACTTACTCATCTTGTGTAAGTGGGACTTCAAGCCCGTTGGGTAGTAACTCTCACTTCTGAACCTATTCTTAGACGAGCCTAAGTCACATTTCTGTATTCTGCAAAAGATATTGGGGAACCACATTTTCTGGGTTTCGTCTTGGGAACACAAGATTCTTCTTCTTTTAAAGATTATATTTATTTTCTGAGAGGGAAAGAGAGGGAGAAAAACATCGATGTGCAAGAGAAATGTTGACCGGTTATCTCTCTCATGCTCCCAGCTGGGGGCCTGGCCTTCAACCCAGGCATGTGCCCTGGCTGGAAATCACACCTGGCACCTTTTTGGATCATAGGCCAGGGCTCGATCCACAGAGCCACATCAGCCAGGGCTGGAAATGCAGGATTCTTAAGATTTCATGTTACCTAGACATGGCAAGGGCATTCTAAGGTGCTAGCTATTCAGGAATTGTATTAACTGTCCAATACAGATTTTAATATTTATAAGATTGGGATCCAAATGGTTTATTCTCAAATAATGATGTATTTAAAAGAATACGGCCCGGCAATTTCAAAGTCCTTGTTGAACATCGCAAAAAATCTTCAGCAATGATTCTTAAAATTCATTCTTTACTCTCCTACACATCACTCATGCCTCCGGTCCTCAAAGTCCCTGGGAAAGTTCCATTCCTTATCTAAGGGTCCTCTCTCTCCTCCGTTCTACCTTTCTTCCCAATTCCCCATGCAAAAGCTCGAGAACTGATTTAGCAAGGAAAACCCTGCCTTGGACGGAGGCAGAGGATAGAGATTAAGACAGACAAAACTAGGAATTCTCTCTAGCCCTCAAGGGAAGGAAGAGAGGGTAAAGACAGTGGCGCACTAAAAATCTGTATCCAGTCATAGGGACACTTTTAATAGTGATTTTCAGAGCTATCCTGGGAACAATTGACTAGTCTTAACCAAATACGCACGTTGCTGTGAGATCTGTGGTTGAAATGTTGACTGTGACTCAAAATGTCTTCCATATGAAAGCAACTAGGCTACAGATAATAAATACAAAAAATAAAAAAATAAAAAAAAATAAAAAGAATGGACTCCCAAGGATTTTAAAAGACAGATAAAGGCTAATGTTCATATTTATGAGTCTAAAAAGTTAATAATTTAGTTTTGAGTTCCCAGTACAGAATTAATCCCTTAGGGGTCAATGTTACTCAGAGTTATATTATTATCACAAATAATTAGTTGATTCTTGGACACCCTCAGTGCTACCTCTTCAGTACATCCCTGTGTGTCTCGCATGATAGATTGTGACAGGTGCAGTGACACTTCAAATATTCATTCTTTTATGAAATTCTGTTGACCCTGCCACAAAGCCATTAAACTGTCTATTCACATTTGCTGCTCTACCAAATGAAAATCTTACACAGTTTTTCAGACCAGTATTGCTTGAGACAGATAACTACATCTAAACACATCTAGCGACACAATTTCTGCTCAGCAGACAGCAGACAGTCTCCCTCAGAATATTGAGTACAGCTTTAAATTACGGAAGAATGCTACCTAGCACAGCAGGGGTCTGTGCCAAAAGTATAGCTATAATATAAATTCAATAACTGAACCTAACACCAGACATTGGGTCATAAATTTTTTCTTCCAGAATATGTACACTGGGCAGCCGGCTCACTTTCTGGAGAGGCCGGGTGTTCCTGTTGCTTTGCATTCTTCCCAACCTGGGGAAGCATTTCGTCTTGAGTCAGTTTGCAACTTAGGACACACTCTTTCTGTGTTACATGGGAAGCTATCAACTTTGTTTAACTCATAACTAAATTATACAGTGAACTGTACTCCAGAGTCTATACACTATGAAGTCTAGAGCTATCATTTGATGTGCTTCCCTCACCTTGCCCAGGCTGGTGGCACAAGGATGGACGCCCTGGGTAGAAATTGCCACAGGACTCCCACTGGGGAAAGAAGTCCTCCTAGAAGTCTTACCTGCAGAAGCATGGTGGGGGGATTGGCAGCACAACAGACATGAGGAGTTCGAGTCTGTAGAAGGTCTTCAAGTTGCATTGATTTCTGTATGCATTATTCAGGTATCTTAGCAGTTCTCACAGCCATTTGTTTTGTGAAATATATTAGTTATTCAGTGTAGCTGTTTTCAGGTTTATTATTCAATATTCTGATTCATGAAAATATTCTATTAAATGCAATTGCTCACGTAATTAGTTCATTTAATCTACAGCATACTTTAATTAACATTGCAGAAATCTGATTTAATCAATTAGATTTGATCTAGTATAACTTAGCTGTAAATACTTTTCATGATGCAGCAGCCCAAAATAATTATCGAGAGCTGAGGTAATACTTGACACTACCTAAAACTGACAAATTTCCCATGTTAAGAAAAGGAAGTTACCATTTGAATATAACTTTATTTAAGAAAGTAAATTATAAAGAATAGATAATTCTGTTTCCATTACTAGTTTATTAAAAACAACCTTATAGGGAGTGTTACAGCATAAAGAAATATGCTTTATTTTTACAGCTATTCCCCAAGAGTTAGCCTTGAGAACAAATGATTAAACTCAAGCAAGAGTCATTGTTTTTTGGCTTTGTTAATAGACTCATCAATATCAATATCTCATGATATTTGTTTACTGTTATGGGTTAACATTTGTCCCCCTCACACTCCCCCCAAAAAGTTATGTTGAAGTTGTAATTCCCCAGTACCTCATAACGTGACTTATTTGGAAATCGGGTCACTTCAGATGTAAGAAGTTAAGATGAGGTCATACTGAAGTAGAATGGGCCCCCAACTCAATGTCTAGTGTCCTTGTAAGAACACCACCATGTGATAATACAGAGACACAGAGCAAGAAGGCCATGTGAAAGGAAGGCTGAGTTTGAACTTGTACCTGTCAGCCAACACTAAAGATAGCTGGCAACCTCCAGCAACTAGGAAGAGACAGGGAAGGATTCTCCTACAGGTTTCAGAGGGAGTGTGGCCCTGCTGACACCTGGATTTTAGAATTCTAGCCTCTAGAACTGTGAGACAAATTTCTGTTGTCTTAGCCACCAATTTGTGGTACTTTGTTATGGTAGACCTAGGAAACTGATACACTCATTGAAACTATGTTGAGAGCTGTAACTCAATATAACCAGAATCTATAAAATTACTTTTAATAATAGTGTGTGGGGAGGAAGTATCTTGCTAAATTAATTTTTTTATCCTCACCCAAGGACAGACTTACTGATTTTAGAGAGAGGGGGAGGGAGATGGGGGTGGGGTGCGAGAGAAAAAAACATTGATCAACTGCCTCTTGTCCTGACTGGAAGCAGAACCTGCTACTTAGGCATACAGTATGCGCTAACTGGGAATTGAACCTGCAAATTTTTGGTTTATGGGATAATGCTCCAACCAACTGAGCCACACCTGCCTGGGTTAAACTAATTTTTAAAATGCATGTGCTGTTTTTAGTTGGTTAACTTACATTCCTGAGCAAGTGTCAACATAAATATAACACTTTTTGTTCCTAGCACCCCTCCATGCACATAGCACTGAGCAGGGTGTCTTGAACATAAATCATCCAGCAGTACATTTTGTGGCTTAGTTTAAAAAGATTAACCTATAAATATTAAAATACCCACTTATAGAACTTGAGCCTTAAATACGTAGTGTTACTGAAATGTGAAAAGAATTTACATGAGCTTCATCAAGGCAAATTTTATCTTGAATCTGTATGTGATAATAAGGAAACTATATGCCCAGCTAATTTGTGGATTATTCAGATTTTCTGCTGTCCTCATTTTGACTTTGAAAAAATATTCTTAGAACCTATGCTATGTGAAGGGCAAAAAAAAATAATATAAATTTAAGTTATTGGTGTTAACTTACTGACAGATCTTATTACATAGGGCATAGAATAGATGCAAATTAAAAATATAAAAAATGAGCCCTGGTTGGTATGGCCAGTGGATCGAATGCTGGCCTGAAAACCAAAGCTTTGCTGGTTTGATTCCTGGTCAGGGCATTTGCCTGGGTTGCAGGCCAGTTCTCCAGTAGGGGGCACTTGAGAGGCAACCACACATTGATGTTTCTCTCCTTCTCTTTCTCCCTCCCATCCCTTCTGTCTAAAAATAAATAAAATCTTTAAAAAATATATAAAAAATGAATTTTGGGGTTTATCTGTAAATTCTTATTTCAAGAGTTGATTATTGTTTGGTTGTTACAGGGGTGATAATGTTTGATGGAAAGACATTACTAGACACCAGCAAAGGATCTGGACCCAGACAGCCATCAGAGCAGGGGCTCTGCAGCTCGCTCCCAACTGAAGGGAAAAGCTTCCTGGTCTCAAGGGTCCATGAAGGCCACCAGATGACACCCAGTTGTGTTTATCTCCGACAAGCAGCACTTTCCCAATATCGGAAGTCTTCATGAACTTCCAGTCCTCCTGGTTGTTCTGAGCACTTTGGCTTTTGCCTGTTCTATGGGTAGAAATAGCTAACTCTACAACCCTCCGTTCTTGATCATTTCTGAGCATTTACTGCCTGATGGGATGAACTGAAGTTTAAATTCCCATGTGGACTATTCCTAAGCAGGACTGAGCCTCAGACCTATTTGAGATCCATTCCTGCAAATACCTTTGCTGGTGTCTAGTAACTGGAGCTGCAAGATAAAAAGATAAATGAGATTGATAGAACATAGACAGGACTAACACTTCCTGTTCGTCTATCATACTCTAGGTTCTGTGCTAGCCTTTCTATATATAATCTCATTTACTATTTTTAAATTTAATTTTGATTTTTTAAACTAAAACAATGGGCATGTTATAAACATCAAAAACTGGGTGGTGAGTTGTTGGGGATTCATTAAAAAAATGATCTTCCTGTAAGGGGAGTATACTCTTTGTATGATTAAACAAATAATAAAACCAGTCAAATATTATGATAAGTCTCATGTGAAAAACAGCAGTCCTCTCCTCCAGCCTTCCTTACTCCCAATTCCCTTTCACCAGTTCGATAACTCATAATCTCTTAAATTATTTCTTCTAGCATTTACCTTCTTATTTCTAAATTAAATGCAAATGCTGATATTTCTTGGTTGTTTTTCAGTTTTCCGTGTTGTCTATTGACTTCCAGCTACAGCAGATGAGGATTTGGCTGTCCTGTACCTCCTCTCCTCACATACATTTACTTCTTCCTGTCCTTTAATATGTTTATATTACAGTTTTTGGTTAAATTAATATTTAGGGCTGACATTGTTTAACTCTAATATAAATACTATTTATAGCCAAGTCACATGGTATACTACATTTCTTCCCTTATGTTACTCAGTGTTTTTACCAGAATTAACAATTATATATATATATTTGTTGTTTCCTTTGTTTCTGTGCATTTATTACTAGTTCATCCCCAAACTGTCTGGTGTGAGTAAAAATGGCCTCTGAACATGTTTGTGTTCTGTTTCATATTTATCTTGGAGACTTTCATCTGAGGTCTTCAGTTCTGTCCCCCTATTCCAAATTAGTTTTACCGTAAGCCTAACATACAGTGGCTCCTGGGAATTTTCCTGTCCCCATTGTCTTTAGATTTTTTTCCCATGACTTTCTCCTACATTGGATTTCCTATTTTCTGAGATCCTGTGTCTTTCTCTTGATTTATTCCTTCATTCTGGTAGAGCATATTCTTCATAAGTTTCCTGAGAAAGGTACATAATTTAGGGCCTCAATTTTATAAAGCTATTCTACCCCGACATTTCATTGATTGTTTTGCTACGTGGAGATTTTTAGGATAGAAAATGTCCTCAAAACTCCAATGCATTTCTTAATGGTCTTCAAGCTTCAGTGATGCATTTCAGGCTACTCTCGTCTTCATTCCTTTGGGATACTTTTCCCCCCTCTCTGAATGTTTTTAAGCTTATCTCTTTTATGCTGGTGTTCATGATACATCAAATAAATCCTTTGAGAGGATTTGTATTTGATTCTACCAAATACTTGGAGAATATAACCAATCTGGGATTAATCTGAATTAAATTTTTGGTTAGAGCTTTATCAGACCATTTAGGTATATAGGTTTCCCAAGTTATTCAAGAGCAGCTTCCTCCTATGGAACCTTTCAAAAGCTGAAATGGCATTAAGTAAAGAAGTGATTTCCTCGGGGCACGTCTTGCTAATGGATGCACAGAATAAATGGAGATGAAGCACAGATACTCACAGACACGGTTCAGAGGTCTGGTGGCTTGAGGCTGAGATGTTGAGTGTGGCTCCTTGGGAAGGAGCTTGGTGGGGCTGCTCTGGATGCAAAACAAGTGCGAAATGCTATGTTCACTTTTCATCTTTATTTGAAAATCCTCTTCAGATTTGGTTAGTGAAAATGAGTACTAACATCAGTCTTTTGTAAAAGCCATGTGGTATAAAGTGAACTTTTGAACAGAGGGGGATTCCTGTAGGCTGAATTTGGGCCACAAATCCCGGTGAGGGTTGACGTGTGATTCCAAATTCTCAGTGGCGATTTCCCGCCTCTTTACTCTTGCCAAAATTTGAAATTGTTCGTTTTCCATGTGGTCTATCGGAGGTAGTATGGGGGTTATTTGCAATTTACCCTCGGAATTCCAAGAATTCTTATAGAAGAATCTGCTATTAGACTTTCCACCTTGGAGGAGGCTCTTCCCTGCTCTCATTCTCCACAAAGCTGTGAAAATTAGTCTCCCCTGGTGTGAC
Source organism: Micronycteris hirsuta (assembly GCA_004026765.1). Classification (NCBI taxonomy): domain Eukaryota; kingdom Metazoa; phylum Chordata; class Mammalia; order Chiroptera; family Phyllostomidae; genus Micronycteris; species Micronycteris hirsuta. The sequence continues at coordinate 112,555 of PVJI01001214.1, forward strand.
AAATGCTCTCAGGATAATGGGGCACCACTTAGCTTTCTAGGTTCCTGCCTTTACTCAGTGCCTGGCCTGAGATTCCCTCACTTTTTTGTCTGAAGTGTCACAGGTGATCTAAAAAATTACATTTTGTCCAGAAGCTTTAGTTATTTCCAGCAGTCCAGATAGATAGCTTGCCTCTCAAAACCTCAATTTCCTCATTTGAAAAATGAGGATAATAGTAGTATCTACTGTAGTATTTGAGGAATAATGTGAGATTATGACGTAAAGCTCTTAATGCTGTGTCTGGCACCTCAATTCATGTTTTCTCCTATTTTAAAAGTGGTATTTTTTTCTCTTCCTCTCAAGACGGCAGTGCAGGCAGACATGGCTCGTCTCTGCACAGGAACAACAAAATGACAACAAAAATATAGAACAACCATCACTCAGAACTAACAGAAATCGAGTTGATTGGAAGTGTGACAACTATGGAATTAAATCACATTCAGCCAGATGGCAGGAGGGGCGCAGATGTGGAATGGGCTGGTCCCACACCCACGTGTGGTGGATAAAAATTCTGGAGGGATATCTTGGGAGTGAGGAGTCCCAGCCCCACACCAGGACTCTTAGCCCAGGGTTCCAGTGCCAGGAAGATAAGTCTGCACCACTTCTAGCTACAAAAACCATCGGGGATTGAGCCAGTTGAAGAAACTGCTGGAGCCCCAAGTAGTTCCTCTTAAAGAACCCACACATGGACTCACCTACTCTCAGGCTCACTCCCTCTCAGCTCCGGTGACAGGGTGGCAGCTTGAGGGGCATCAGTGGCATGCAGGGGGAGGCTGAGGTGTCTGGCATCAAGGTGAGCAGTGGCCATTGTCCCTTCTCTGGGCCCTTCCCCATAGAGCCTGCAGACTGGTGTTTTTAAAGATTCCATGAACCTGGCCAACACTGTTTGACTTGCCTTGGATATCCCCAGAAACTCTGCCCCACCCAATTTACAGGCCCACCCAAGCTGTTTTTCCATTTGAATAGTCTTGGCTCTTGTTTCACAACTTCCTAAATCCTCTTAAACAGGCAATAACTGGCCTCAGTGAGCCCCAGGCCAGGAACTAGCTGCCTAGATTCAAGCTTGGCTTCCCCTGGAAATCTCCAAGGCTAGCACAAGTACCAGCCATCTCAGATTGCTGTATAACTCAGGCAGGGTGCCCCCAGGCAAAACACAGGTACGGGGCTGACCTTGGCCTGACCCACCTGGGAAATCCCAGGGGCCAGCACACACAGTGGACAGCTACAGACCACATCAGAGCACCTCCATCCTGCCCCTGCACAGCTGATCTTCCACGGAGGGCAGAGGTTGGTGGTAAGTGGTCACAGCCAATCCTTGCAGCTGACTGGCCTGGGTAAATCCCTCCCATTGATCTGCCAACAGCAACCAAGACTCAACTAGAAGAGGAGGGTATATTCACCCCACACTAAGGGTACACCTCATGTACCCAGCTTGCGTGATAGGGGAGACTGTGTCACTGGACCCTACAGGACACCTACTACATTAGGCCACCCTACTGAGACATGGAGTCAAAGCAGCTGTACCTAATACATAGAAACAAACACAAGGAGGTGGCCGAAATGAGCAGACAAAGAAATATGGCCCAAATGAAAGAACAGATCAAAACTCCAGAAAGAGTTACGTGAAATGGAGATATGCAATCTATCAGATGCAGAGTTAAAAATACTGCTTACAAGGATGCTGAAGGAACTTGGTGAGGACATTAACAGCATAAAAAAGATCCAGTCAGAAGAAAAGGATTCACTAATTGAAATAAAGAACAATTTACAGAGAAACAACAGTAGAGTAGGTGAAGCTGAGAATCAAATCAATGATTTGGAACATAAGGAACCAAAAAACAACCAATCAGAACAAGAAGAAGAAAAGAGGATCCAAAAAAAACGAGGGTAGTGTAAGCAGCCTGTGGGACAACTTTAAGCATTTCAACATTTGCTTCATCGGGGTTCCAGAAGAAGAAGAGAAAGAACAAGAAATTGGAAATCTATCTGAAAGAATAATGAAAGAAAACTGCCCTAATTTGGTCAAGGAAATAGACATGCGAGTTCAGGAAGCACAGAAAGTCCCAAACAAGATATATGCAAAGAGGCCCACTCCAAGACACATCATAATTTAATGCCAAAGGTTAAAGATAAAGAGATGGGACTAGGGTATGGGAGAACGGTTGAGAGGTGAGGGGCTTAAGAGGTGCAAATAGGTAGTTACAGAATAGCCGTGGGGATGTAGAGTACATGCATGACCCGTGGACATGAACAAGGGTGGGGGGATTGCCTGAGGGAGTGAGGGGTGCTGAATGGAGTGGGGTAAAGGGGAAAATCAGGACAACTGTAATAGCATAATCAATAAAATATATTTTAAAAAAGTGGTATTATCAGAATCTAAACTAAACATAAGTGCTCTATCTTGCTATATTTTTAGGTATATGGTACACTAATGCCATAGGATGAAGCTGTGAATACTCCAAGGGCTTGAAAATTTTTTATTTATTAAGGAATATAGTTCTTGCCATTAAAAAAATTGCCATTTCAAAAGAACCAAGTGATTAAACATCATTGGTAGATCTGAACTGAGAACATGTGATTTCTTGAAGTGACATGCTCAATTTGTATATTTCGTGAGACAAAAATAATTGGAAAATATCCCCCACCTTAATCCAATGGGACTTTAATGGGATATAAAATAAATGCTTTTGCTTAGAAAAAACTAGGCTATGCTCTTATTTATTTTTTACCATTTTTAAAAATTGCCACAGATAGTTGAATTACATGAGAAATTCCTTTAAAAGTCTAGAGATATGTTCACTCCAAGTAGTTGCCCCTCTCTTTAAAAACAATTTTCATCCATTGTCAAGTAGCTCTTGTGCAAAATCAGCTTTTCCTCTGGCGGTTGACCTGACCCTGAGGTCATATCAGGGACACTTCTTGAGTAGGTGCACTGTGATATTCTTCACAGCGAGCATAGTCTCTGTACAGGTAGGTTTGATGAGTGCCTCTGGGAGTAAAAATCCAAAGTGCCCAGTGTCACGTAGTTCAAAAGCAAATGTGTAGGGTATTCCATTTTTGTAGGCCCAATCCATTGAGCTACCAGAACTCACATCTAGAAGTTAAAAGAAAAAAAATCAGCTTCACTGAAGAGTCTGTATAATTTTCATAAATGTATATGTTACTAAGCTACACTAAATTCTTTCAATAAACATCATTTCAACAAGAATGATTTAATAGTAGTTTGTTGGCATCGAGCTCAGAGACCTCAGAAGTTATACCTGCCATCATCCTTGAGGACCTAGTCTAAGTGTTGATGCTTTCCCAGTAAAGTGACCTCAAACTTCTCAGCGTCAACTCCAACAATATCTGTCTCCACTTGCACTTTATTCACCCATAACCAAAACCATGCTGTGGACTTTTTTTCCTCTTATCACTCAATTCTTCACTTCCAAGGTCTACAATATTGGAATTCTGTTTCCCAAAACCCTCCTCATTTCTTGTGCTTCCCCTATTTTTTTTTATTCCTAATGAACTTGTTCTTTGCCTCTGCTTAAGTCTGTAGTTCACAGACTCTTCCCAGCCTTATAATTTCATTTTATCTCTACCTGGCCCTGGTCAATTACTTCCCTAAGTTTCTCATCAGACCCCCTAATAAGACTCATCCATTCCTTTCTCTGCCTTGGTTTTGCTAATTCTCAATGTCTGGCCCAGTTTCTCTGCTTTCACCCTTGTGAGGTAGCTGGAGAGAGTCTTTGCTATAAATTTACACCAATCACGGAAGTCTTTCTTTGTTCCCAAAGCTGCTCTAGGCTCCTTTTTCTAGACCTTTACTCACGGAACTTTTCTCATTCTCTTCTAGTCCTGCCCCTCACTTTCTCACTGTCCCCATACTCCAAACGCACAATTAGCCTATCACCTCCACTGCTGACAGCACAGCCCTCTGACTGCTCCCCTTCAGCTCAGAGGAAGAATGTCCTCATCTTTCACATGTGTCATCCTTGGACACCATGTGTTACTGTCTTCTCTGCTGGGGGGCGGGTCCCTTTTCCAGGCCTTTGTTTCATTAAGCAACTGCCCCTCCCCATCTTGCAGCTGCATTGCCCAAAATGTTCCAGCACCGCTTTTCCACAGCTCTTCCGTTTCATCATCCCTCTATATGCCATCCTCTGTTCTTCTTCCTGCTGCTTTAAAACTAAAAGAGAAGTGATATATACAGTTCCTTCTACATCCGCAGTCACTTTCAATCTGGTTCTTGCCTCTACCTGTCTATGTTCTTGAAGGTCATCAATGACAGCAGGCTTAATCTCTCCCTCCTTCTCCCCCAGATCCTATTTTCAACATCTCAATAGCATTTCACCTAGTTGACAGTTGACAGTCCTCCCTGACAGCTTTCCTTCTGGCTCCAGTGACCTCACATGCTCCAGCTTTTCAGCGGAGTTGAAAGTGCAGGTAATAGAAGCAGACTGGGCTCGGGTTGTATCTGATCCCACCACCTGTGGCAGCTCTGTGCCTCAGTCTACCCTTTTGAAAGAGGGATGATAATATTTACTGCATAAGGCGGTTGTAAAAATTAAGTAATGTGCTTAGCCTATATTAGCTGATATTATTTTGCATCTTTATACCCCTAGTGTAGTTTTTAGCCTAATATGCCCCTAATAATTTTTAAATAAATGATTACATGTTGCATAGAAGAATCTTTATATACTTTTCTTCTGAGATTTATATGATCTAGCCTGACATATACTATTATTTTAAAAATTTCAGAGCATGTTCACCTACTCAAATGATACTACTTTTTATGCTATTTTTGCCAGGACAAGTTAGAGATAGAATTATTATGTGAAGATGACAATGAGATGACTCTGCTGTTTCTCAGGCTCCCTTTGCTTCCGTAGATGACAGAAGGTAGGTCGTGGCTCCATTGTCCCTCCGGGTTAGAGTACACCGGCACTACAGATAGTAGTCATAGGAGCCAAAGTCAGAGATATGTGCCAACAGTTACCTCGTGGTAATGTGACAGCCTCATTTCTTTGGTAACATGTTCCTCTTGGTAAATATCATACTATGACTGTGCCTTGATATCAAGCTGCAAAGGTGAAGTGTAAGATTTTTAAAAATGAATGTCTTAGAATTGTTAATATGATGGGTATTAATTGGTAATGTGATTTTTCCCATTATTTAAATTTTTAAAAATTTTCTTTAAAAAAAAAGATTTTATTTATTTATTTTTACACAGAGGGGAAGGGAGGGAGAAAGAGAGGGAAAGAAACATCAATGTGTGGCTACCTCTCACGTGCCCCCTACTGAGGACCTGGCCTGCAACCCAGGCACGTCCCTGACTGGGAATTATAGCAGGGACCCTTTGGTTCCCAGGCCAGCACTCAATCCACTGAGCCACACCAGCCAGGGCAAAATTTTTAAAATTTTTCAATTACAGTTGATATTCAATAGTATATTAGTTTCAGGTTTATAGCATAATGGTTAGACATTTATGTGCCTTATGAACAGATCCCCTCTGATAAGTATAGTACCCACCTGGAACCATTACAATATTGTTACAATATTACATTATTACAGTGTAATCAATATTATTATTATTATTGATTACATTGTTATATTATGACACAGTGTTACATTGTATCATTATTATTATTGATTGCAATGTAATCAATATTATTGATTACATTGTCTATGCTATACTTAACATCCTCGTGACTATTTTGCAACTCACAATTTGTACTTCTTAAACCCTTCCTGTTTTACACCCAGCCCCCAAACCCTCTCCTATTTGACAGCTATCTGTTTGTTCTCTGTATCTATGAGTTTGTTTCTATTTTGATTGTTTGTTTATTTTGTCTTTTAGATTCCACATATAAGTGAAATCATATGTATTTGTCTTTCTCTGTCCAACTTATTTCACTTAGCATAATATCCTTTAGGTCCATCCATGTTGTTGCAAATGACAAGATTGCTTCCCTTTTTATGGCTGAGTAATATTCCATTATACACGCATGTGTGGTGTGTGTGACCTCCTCTTTATCCTACTACCTATTGATGGACACTTAGGTTGCTTCCATATCTTTGCTATTGTAAATAATGCTGCAATGAACATTGGAATGCATATATCTTTTCAAATTAGTGTTTTAAGTTTCTTTGGATAATACCTTGAAGTGGAATACATGGGTCATATGGTAGTTACAATTTACAATTTTTGCAGAATCTCCATACTGTTTTCCATAGTGGCTGCACCAATTTACAATCCTATCAGCAGTGTAGGAGGGTCCCCTTTTCTCCACATCCTTGCCAACACTTGTTGTTTATTTATTGAGGACAGCCTTTCTGACAGGTGTGAGGTGATATCTCATTTTGGTTTTAATTTGAATTTCTCTGATGATTAGTGACGTTGAGAATTTTCTCATATGTCTATGTATGTCTTCTTTGGTTCAATGTCTGTTGAGGTGATCTGCAACTGCTAGCAGCCTGTGCTGGGCTTGGAGGTACCTGGGAGAGACTATGCTGTGAGTTGAGGCCAATACCACTAGTGGTGGGCTTGGGGCCACTTAACAATAGATACAGAACGTGCTGAGGCCAGCCGCTGCTTGTTTCGGGTTTGTAGACCTTTGAGAGATTTTAGTAAAGTCTGCAGCATGGGCCAAGGCTGGCTGCTTGTGTGGAATAGCCGCTCGAAGTGGTTTGGGCTGGTGTGTAAGTTGGGTGGGCAGGGTCTCAGGGAATCACCAGGGTGGGGCAAGTGGTGTTAGCCAGGTTGGTAGAGACTAAGATTTGTCACCTGTGTGTACATACAGGCTAAACTGAGGTAGGGTTCAACAAAGGAACCATGACACCTGCCAGCACTTTTCTCCTTAGAGAGAGCTGCCCCTCCAGCCCTTGCCTTGAAGCCAGTCAATTCATTTCCTCCCCATAAGACCCTGGTGCTTTTTCAGCTGCTGTCCCTTCCCTGTTTGTGACTGTTTGTGAGTGAGTCTGTGGTTGGGCTCTTTAAGAGGATGTTTGGGCCTGTGGCAGCTCTCTGTATCACCTGGACAGGCAGGTCCCTGCTGATTTTCATAGACGTATGTTGTGGGGATGCCTCTTCTTGGCACATGTGCTCCAGGCTGTGGAGTCCAATGTGGGCTAGGAACCCTCACCCCTGGGGTGGCCTCTGCAGCCAAGATATCTTTCCTGATTTGTAACCTCCACACTTGGGTGTGGGACCAGCCCATCTTGTGTCTCCATTCCTCCTACCAGTCCCCAAGTGGCTTCTTCTTTATATCCTTAGTTATAGGACTTCTCTTCAGCTACTCTTCAGTTTTCTCTCAAGGGTGCTTGTTCTGTAATTTAGTTGTAATTTGATGTGGTCATGAGAGGAGGTGAGCATATCATTTACCTACTCCGCCATCTTGACTAGAAGTCTGTAATGTGACTTTTTAAATACTACATTCCCACTTTCATGGTGGGTTTATTGAAAAGTAGTTCTAAAAAGGTCAGCCTGAGACCATTGATCATGGAATTTGGAAAAAGTTCTGATACTTAGGACATTCTCATTATTAGGATAAACTAATTTGATAAGTAGTATTAATTGACAAACCAAGCTCTTCTTCTGAGGGGTGAAGAAAGTAAACAGTTACGAACATAATGGTAGGTACATTAAAGACATCAGAAGGAATTTGCTGCCTCACTATATAGCATAATTGGGTATCACTATCTGTACATATACACATGACCTGTGTGTGTGCATAACTTAGCATACATTCATAAACATTCAGATATTTAGGATTTCTCACTAGAGTTTGAAAGGCTGTGGGATATGATCTAGTCTGATTTCTCATTTATCAATTGTGGATACTATAGCCCAGGATTAATGTCTTGGCCAGGATAGCATCCTGACTAGTGGCAGAATTAGGACTAGAACCCATGTCTCCCGATTCATTGTCCAAGTCCTTTCCGTATACCCAATTGTTCTTAATTAAAGTATTTACTTTATGTAAGAAATATTTCAATCACCTTTTAAGGGGAAATTCAGCTGCAGGTGTTATGTAAGAAATGGAATTTCATAACAAGAATGGTGGGGAAAAAGAATAAAGGGAAGCTCTTTTCAGGCTGAAACATTACTTCGTGATTTCCTCAAGGCCTATTTCCAGGCTTATAGTAGTTAGAATTGCTTAAGGAGCCTATTTTGGTATTTTCTACTGACATAAGATCTCAATTCAACTTTATAGTCATTACTATAGGACTAGAATATTCTCTGCTTCAAATTTATTTAAATTTGTACAGTGACTTTCTGTCAAGCAGTGTAACAATAATCAGACATAAACTCCCTTCATTTTCCTTGGCTAATTTGGTAGTCAAAAAATTTACTTTAGTGGGAGACACACGTTCTCTCTTTTTTAAAGGGAAGTCATCATACAGGATATTGGTTCAAGAAATGACTCTAGCATAACATACCCAGGAAACTTACACAATGTGCTGGAGGCAGGTCCGTATCTATACCGTACCCCATGTACCGAGCGAAGTGCGTTCACAGCTTTATAGGCTGCAGATTCCTGTGAGGAAAAAATGGAGAAATTGTACCACTTACATCATTGTATTGAAACCTTTGGAAACACTGGCATGTTGTTTGATCCTTATCAGTCATCAATTTGAAAAATGAGGATGGGCACATTAGTTAATAGCTATATCTAATAATGTTAGGTTACTCTTTGTCACGTGCTGCATTTTGCAATATGTTTTAGAACACATTTCCTTCGATTGATCCTCATAACAAGCCAGTGATCAGTAATATTTCCATTTTACAGATGAGAAAAGTCTCAGAGAAGTTAAATGGGCAGGCTGGGGTTACCCAGCAAGGGGAGTTGAGTGGGGATGAGGGGATAAATACTCATAGGTTCTGGTGCTCATGTAGCATTCTGTCTTCTTCACATTCGTTCAGGGACACCTATTTGTATAAATTACAAAATGCTTGATAGAGCAGGGCCCACCTCAGTATTTAGCCATTTGCCTGTATGTAATAGATGCTTAATCAATATGTTTTGCATCAATGTTGAATGAGCATAGGTCAGCAAGAGTATCAACATAATCTTATTGATCCCTAAGTACATACTTCAGTGGTGATGTACAAGGTATTTAAGAGACATGTGGATCATCAATTAAGAAGCTCTTTAATTCAGTAAGAACGACTCGTCTTATGGTACGTGTTTATCCCTACTGAGAACGGGAACAATTTCAGAATGCTCCATGGCTTCTAAAGTTACATACCCCTCTGACAGAGCTAGCTAGTAGTTCCAAGATGCAGAAATTGTGAGGTGAAAGTCTTCCTACCAAAGCCAAAAACCAGAGAAAATATTCAACACAGTCAAAACACTCAAAAGTGAGTATTCTAACATGAACTGGAATGATACTGACTACTCCTGAAGACATTTCAAATGGTATAAAAGTCCACATTTCGGTAAGGAGCTGGAGAAGTATCGTATGACCAGTGAGAAGTAAAGAAGTATGTTGAAATGAGTATACAAAGCTCCCGTTTCAATTTGCCCGTGAATAATTTAGTGTGTGGGCTGAAGCACTCTGGGCCGCAGGGACTGTGTGTTAGACCAGCTTCATCTTACCGTCCTCACTCACCTTGGGGAGGGATAAAGCAGCACTTGTAGCAAATGCCACCCTTTGTGGATATTCAGGGGCCAGGCTCCAGAAGCTGGCAGACAATTTATTATTGATCTTAATGATGATGACATTTTCCTCTCGGGAGCCAACAGAAAAGGAATGTAAACACCATAATGAGGTATCTTTATGGAGAATGTTCTAATATTTCAACATCGTACCCAATGGTCACAGAAATATTCCATGGCAAGGGCAGATATTTCTACATTTAGGAGATTACTGCATTCTGCTGGTGTGGAGACCTTTGTTCCTCATTATTTCAGGTGACTAAACCAAAGGGGAAACGCCTATTAAGAAAATAAAAATATATCCACTTTGTCTATTTATGTAAAACATGTGCGTGGTTTTAGGCTTTTCGGCTCACTGCACTTCTGCCACTTGGTGCGGATGTGTGTAGATAAGAGGTTCAGATATATCCTCCCACAAAAAAACGGGAACTTCAGCAAATGTTTTTAAATAACTATTTTTCCAGTTGGCACAGCTAGACACCTACTTGAGAGAGTTTAAGTGCCTCCTCTTTTCTCCATTTCTTTCTCCCATTGTCCAGAAGGGCCCAGGCTTCACTTATCAGACCTCAGCCAAGAAAGGAATATATTTTTTTATTTAATATTTCAATATTTAAAGCAACTTAATGAATGATTTGAAAATGTTACTGGAAACTTAGACTCCTACATGCCGATGGAATGTTTTTGAACAACTTTAATAGAATTTAATGGTTTCTGGTTGACATTCAGAGACTGCCTACCTTCTAAGAATTGTAATCCTAGTTTCAGTGATTTTACTGATACGTAACCCACTAATAGGATTTCTCAACAGTGGCACTACTGACGGTATAGACTGAATAATTCTTTGCTGTGGGAGGCTGTCCTGTGCATTGTAGGATGTTTAGCAGAGCCCTTGACTTCTATTCATTGGATGTCAATAGCATCCCCAGCCCTGTTATGACAATCAAACATGTCTCCAACATTGTCCAATGTCCCTTGAGAGCAAAATTCATCTTTGATTGAAAAACTAACCTACTCTTTATACCATATCCTCTAATGCAAGGCAAGAAGAAAACAGGTTTCATTCCTGGTGGGAAGATGAATTCAGACTATGGAGACCATTCTCATGTAATAGTTTTAATATAGTGCATACTCTGTGTACTGTTTTGTGAGCACATAAACAGACACTGCCCAGTTTAAAAGGATGGACGTTTGCCTGTAGAAACATGGTGAAACAAGGTGGTTAGTGTCAGCACCAATGACGACAAAATTCCTATCTGACCCTCGGAGTAGCCAAAGAAGGGCACTATCAAATCAACAACCACATTCATGGTATCTCTTTTTCAAAATTTTTATTTTTTTGATTTTAGAGAGAGAGAAGAGGGGAGAGAGAGAAACAGCCATTTGTTGTTCCACTTACTTATGCATTCATTGGCTGATTCTTACATGTGCCCTAACTAGGGATTGAACCCGCAACCTTGACATATTGGGACAATGCTCTAACCACTGACTACCTGGCCAGACCCTCATTCACAATATTTCTCAAGAGAGAGAATTTGCTCAGAATTCTTGCTAGGAATGCCAAGAACAAAGTTCTTCTTTTGGACAGAAACCTTCCCCCAGGCTTTCTTCTAACTTCTTCATGTTCCCTATTCCTTCCAGTCCCGGGCATCTAGATCAGGAATTCCTACAACCCCAAGCAACTGGTACAGGACTTAGAGTTTAAGGTACAGGGAGAAAGGAGATCCTTCTCTTTTATAAAACCTTTTGACTTTAAGTATAACATGCATAGAGAAGACTATACAAATTTTAAATTTACAGCTCAATGGAGAATCACAAATTGCACACACGTGTGTAATCCCATCCGGGTCAAGGGGGAGGAGAACATCAACAGCAACCCAAGGGCCCTCCCGAGCCTCTTCTCAACCACTGCTCCCTCCTCTTCCTCACCGCTAACACTGTACATTAGTTTGTTCTGGTTTTGAACTTAATAGGCCTTTAGATATTACAGGCTCTGAACCAGGCCCCCTTTAGAAGGAATTATGCCCATATTGGACAGCTTGGTGGGCTATTGAGATGAAGAGAGAAAGGAACACTACTTTTTCACTTTTAAGTAATCTTATGCCAGAAAGGCTGTTGATTCTTAGCACTAACTTGACAGATACATGCCCAGAGACTTAGTAGCATTAAGCAAATAGCACTTATAAATGAAAACTTGCTTTTAATTAATGAGAGTCAGACCATCATTTATGAGCAATTATTTATTCAATAAAGTTAATCATAGCTCTGCACATGTGACTGAAGCTGTAATACTCACCAAATCCATCCTGACATTTTCGGTATAACCTCTGGTAAGAATGTAAATAGGTTTGAAATGATTGCATTTGAGAAGCAGCAGAGCACAGTGGTTAAAAGCAACAGCACTGGAGCTCGATTTGGGGCTGAATCTTGGCCAGGACACTTAGTAGCTGTGTGTGCTTAGTCTAATTAGAATTTAATTTCTCTAGGTTTCAGTTTCCTCATTGGTAAAATGGGGATAGTAATAGTTTTGCACCTTATATGATTATAAAAGTAAGTGAGCTAATAAATATAAAATCCTGATTAGAATAAACACATGTTTGCTATTATCACAACTACTTAGCATCACCTTAGCATTAGAAAAGCATGAAGCCTAGCACACAGGTACAGAGGTCAAATACTTACCACACAGCTAAAATTGGGGATTGTTGCATATTTGTAAGAATAAGGATACAGCAGCATCTGAGCATATGCATGAAAGGAGAGGTAAGCTCTAATGTGCTTCTTGTGTTTTCGAAGGAAGTTAGCTACAGCTTTCACTTCCGGCTCAGATTCTGGGAAAGGTCCACAGTACGTATCATCGCATGGGTGCATAGAAGCTCCTTCAGCTGCAAGTTAGAAAAGAAAATGGGGTGGGCGAGTGGGCGGGCAAGAAGCAAGAAACACAAATCAGCATTCTTAAACTGTGATTTTTCTTTTATTTCTATAAGCATAGGGTATTGTTAAGCAATTCATTTAACCACTCATTTACAGAAATCAATTATTGAAAAATCCAAGGTGGTTCAAGCCTTCATGCATAATAGGGGGGTGGCCTGAGTAGGAAATAGGTACTGATTGTTTAAGTGAGCCTGCAAAAACCGGTTTAAAGAGATAGCTCTGTCAGTTGGAGAACTAGTTCTATGTGATCCCCTAGAGAAGGTAAGGCCTTTTGCTTATATACTCCACAACACCTGTACTTTCTCTCCATAATGCTTAACACACTTGTAAGTAATGTCAATATTTACTTATTTATCATTCAACTGACATTTACACTGTTCTAGATACCTGGGATACACTGGCAAAGAACACAGAAGCACTCAGCTCCGACAGGACCTATACTCAATCTGGAGTCTGATAGACCGTAATGCTCTGTGAAGGCAGGGACTGTGCCCTTGCTGGGCACCTGGTGATTAGAACAACAGTATGGCAAGTGTTCAATGAATATTTGTTGAATAAATGAATGTCAAATCAAAAGAAAAGGCTAGATATCTATACAGGTGTCTGGTGAGATACAAATATTGATGTAACGAGAACACGGAAACAAGACAAATAATTCTGCAGAGCATACCGAACCAATCTCTATTATATTTTTAGATCAGTGGTATCCAAACAGGTTTTGTAAAACCCGTCTTGGGGGTTTGATAGGGTTTAGTTAAGAAATCCTCAGAACTAAATTTTGATAATTTTAAAATACAAAATTATGTTATACAGGTCTATGAAGAGGAAGGAAAAATAAGATTCATTGCAATAATCACAAACTATTAAAGTTCCAACATATTTTGAAGATAATTATATTTTTCATAGTTATTTGCCATTCTGAGCCATTATTATACCTCCCATTCCCCTGGAAAACTACAACTCTTTCCATAAACAAATGGAAGATGTGGTGATCCTGTGATATGGTCTAATTCTACTAAACATGAGGAGAGAACCATGTTAAATCAGACTAATTCTTGAGGGTAGCAAGTCTAGTTTATGCTATAGGAGAGGTAAGATGGGGAACTTAAAGAAATGGTGGCTTTCCTCTGTTGAGTCTAATTCTGGAGAATCCTCCAAAGCGAAATGGGATACGGATGGAACTGAGAACTTAATGTAAAAACTGTAGCCAATATTCCAAAAGGAATAGGAAAAATAGAGAGACCTCTGATGAACACTGATGTAAAGCACTGGAACGCAGAGATCACAAACTGAACAACTAATTCCAGAGGGAGCAGAACCGATGAGCTGGAGCAACACGAATTTATAATAATCCTAATAAATATTCTCAAGAGCATATAGGAGGGCATTTAAACATTAAACAGGGATAACAAGTTATAAAATAGAACCAATCAGATATAATAAAAATAAAAAAAAATTCCTGGGTTGAATAAATACAGTTGATGAGTAAATTAATGAGATGGAGTGGGTTTTGAAATATTCCCAAAGGCATTAAGAAGAAACAAAGAACTAGAAAAATTAGAGAAAAATTAAAGGGTAAAAAATTAGAGTAACTGTCACCATCTGAATTATAGGGGCCCTAAAAGAGAAAAAATTAAACAGAAGTTAAATACTTGAAGTACTGCTAATTAGAATTTCCCCACAATTAGAAAAAGATTGAATGAACTTATTGTGTACCAAACAAGGGGAACTAAAGGGAAAATGTCAACTCATTGACACCCAAAGTGAAATTTTAAAAAAGGAAACAATTCCAGAGAGGCAGAAGTAGGTCATCTATGAAGGAATAAGAATGAAATTCACATTTACCTTTTTAATAGCAACACTAATGTTTCCAAAGTATATTTTAAAAAGAAATTTGAATCTAGATTTTTATATCTAACTGAACTCTCCTTGAAATGTGAGAGCAAAATAAAGATTTTTTTGGCATGAAATTCCTGAGAATGTATACTATACACAGACATAACTTGTACACATCCTGAGAGAAAGTATTCCAACAAAATGATGAACAACTCCAGAGAAGATACTTGATATGAAAATTTTTGGAGAGTAAGCCATTTAATAAGATCTATTGTCTAAATAAGCAATGTCCCAAGGAAAATAAAAGTATAATGATCTAGTATCAAATTATAGAATATAAAAAACTAATGGAATGATGGAGGGGGAGGGACCAGAAGAAATGAAAGCATGCTAAGTGATTGGTGTCTTTCACAAAGGAGATACAACTGTTGATTAAATTTAGAAATTGATGGAGAAAAGAAAGCTAAGCATGGATTCTAATAAGTTAGGAATAACTGCCAGAAGAAGGAAAATAGAACACAAACTTCACAGCTTGCAGAAGTAACTTTGACCCATTCAACAGAAAATAGTAGAGAAAAAAGAAGAGACATTTGAAAATAGAGAACAGGAATTAAGGTGGCAGAAATAAGTAAGTGTTAATAATGAATTAACACATAATAAGTGATTATGAAAAATACTAACAGATGAAACTCACTGATACAATGACTGATATTTTCATATAGAAAAATAAAGAAGATCCAGCAATATCATGTCTATAGAAAAAAGTGGTACAAGTGGATATACCAGATGTCTACTTTTATTAACTATAGTTAATATATTATATTAGTTTCAGGTATACAGCATAGTGATCGAACATTTATATAAATTACAAACCGAAAACCAAGATAAGTCTAGTAGGCATCTTTCACTGTACAAAGTTGTTATGATGCCATTGACTATGTTCGCTGTACTGTGCATTATCTTCCCATAATTTATTTATTTTATAACTGGAAGTTTGTACCTCTTAGTCCCCTTCACCTTTTTTGCCCATTCTCCATCTCTGGCAGCCATCAGTTTGTTCTCTTTGTGTCTGTGAGTGAATCTGTTTCTGTTTTTTTTTTTTTCTTTACTCCTTTGTTTTGTTTCTTTAGATTCTACATAAAAATGTAATTATACAGTATTTTTTCATAATCATTGTAAAAATATCTATGTTGTTACAAATGGCGAGATTTCATTTTTTATGGTTGAGCAATATTCTATTATATATATGTGTTCAGCACATCCTCTTTATCCAGCATCTATCAGTGGACGCCTAGGTTTCTTCCATATGTTGGCTTTTGTATGTAAGTAATGTTCTAGTGAAATTGGGATGCATATATCTTTTTAAATTAGCATCTCCATTTCTTTGGATAGATACCCATCAGTGGTATTGCTGGGTTGAATGGCAGTTCTGTTTTAAATTTTTTGAGGAATTTCCATACTATTTTTCATAGTGGCTGCACCAATTTACAATCCCACTAACAGCGTACAAGGGTTCCCTTTTTTCTACAACCTCGCCAGCACTTGTTTGTTAATTTATTGGTAGCCCTTCTGAAAGGTGTGAAGTCATACCTCATTGTGGTTTTAATTTGCATTTCCTTGATCATTTTTTTTGTAATTTTAAAAAATTTTTATTTTTTATTTTTCTATTGTTCAATTACAGTCGTCCCAAATTCTCCCCTGCCTTCCCATGCCCCTGCTCCCTCAGTCAGCCCCCACCCTGTTGTCCATTACCATGGGTCCTTTATGCACATTCCTCGACTACACCCTTCCCCTTCTTTTCCAGTTATCCCTCTCTCTCCACCCCTCTGGTCACTGTCAGTTTGTTCCTTATTTCCATGTCTTTGATTCTATTTTGCTTGTTTGTTTGTTTTGTTCATTAGGTTCCACTTATAGGTGAGATCATATGGTATTTGTCTTTTGCTGCCTGGCTTATTTCACTTAGCATAATATTCTCCAGTTCCATCTCTGCTGTCACAAAGGGTAGGAGCCCCTTCTTCCTTTCTGCTGTGTAGAATTCCATTGTGTAAATGTACCACAGTTTTTTGATCTGCTTATTTACCGATGGACTCTTATGCTGTTTCCGGCACTTGGCTATTGTAAATGCCGCTGTGAACATTGGGGTGTATAGGTTCTTTTGGATTGGTGATTCAGGATGTTTAGGGTATAATCCCAGCAGTGAGATTACTGGATCAAAAGGCAGTTCCATCTTTAGTTTTCTGAGGAAATTCCATACTGTTTTCCACAGTGGCTGCATAGTCTGCATTCCCATCAACAGTACACTGGGGTTCCCTTTTCCCCACACCCTTGCCAGCACTTGTTGTTTGTTGATTTGGTTATGATGGCCATTCTGACCGGTGGGAAGTGGTATCTCATTGTGGTATATTGTTACCACGATGTGGTATATAGTCAACAATGTTATTGACTATATTCCCATCAATTTTTATCATCTCTTGATTTTTGCCAATTTGATGGCAAGATAATTTTCTTGAACATCGATTTCTACGCTTGTTTCGATTGGCCTCTTCTCTGAATTGCTCATTCATATCCTTAGCTCATGTTATTCTCTTGCGCAGTTTATCTTTTCCTTACCCATCTATAAAAGAGCTTTGTGTAGATATTTGTCTGTCATCTGCATTGTATTTTATCCTCAAATTTATAATTTTTATTCAATTGTTTATGGTAACTTTAATCATTTTAGATCTACAATGTTATATAAGCACTATGTTTTTCTTTTCAGATAACTTTTGGGTTTCTTGTGTTGGTTAAGAAATTTTTCCCTATTTTTAGAGATTATATATAATGCATAGATCTTCTTTTAAGAACTTTATCATTTTATTTTTTTCCACCCAAGTTTTTAATTCTTTTGGATTTCTTTTTATACATATGTAATATATGGTTATTATACCTTCAGTTTTTCTGTATGGAGAGCCAGTTTTGTCAGCATCATACATTAAATATTTTATCATTTTTCCACTGAATTGAAATACTACTTTGGTCATATGTTAAAGTCTATTGCATGGGTGGATTTCTTCCTCGATTCTCTGTTTTATTCTCCTGACCTATTGGCCTGTTTCTGTATTGTTACCCTATCAATCTACAGGAGCATTTCAGAATGCCCTCGTCTCAGGCAAGACAAGTTCCCCTTACTGTCCTTTTATTTTGCAATTTTATTGCCTTTTTAAGATCTATTTTTTCATATAAACTTTATGATCATTTTATCAATTCCCAAGAGCTGAAAACAAAATGAAAACCCCCATTGAGATTCTAATCAGGATTGCATTCAATTTCTACTGATTCGGGGAGACTATTACTATGTTGAGCCATCCAATCAAAGGACCTGTTCTGCCATTCCATGTGCTCAGATTGTGTTTTATGTTCACTCATACTTTAACATTTTCCAGTGTATTTTCTTTATTGGGGCTGCTGTCTTTGTGAACTGAGAACTGGTTTTGAAACGGCCGTGTCAGCGTGCTGTAGAAGCCACTTCATGGCACCGTCAGTGTTCTTCCGGTCCTTTCCCTTCTCCCTCACCTCCAACTCCATCTAATTCAAATCACTGGAACTCATTCCTCAAGCTTCCCCTTTAAACTTCATTTAGAGACTGACGTGCTACCAAAATAACATGACCCATTGAGCAAATTTTATATTCAATCTTACATGCTATGCAAACATATTGTTCTGATAACTTCCCTTACAAATTATGCCTACCACAGATTTAGGATAACAAGTAATAGCTCTATTCCTTAGAAAATAAAATACTCTTCTAAATAACTAAACAGTCTCAGTTGCTAAAGATAAACTATTTGCTTTGTTCAACGTGTCAAAGAAGAAAACATTCAATTCTTTAGTGTTTTCATTTTTCATTCTCTGTGTGGATTGTAACTATTTTTAAGCTACGCCTGAATTTCATAGAGGCTAGATACTTACTTTTTCTCAACTTAAAAAGGGTAGAATTGCTGTCTTTTAACCTTTATAAGGGAATAAATACTGAACTTAAGGCTTTTCTCCTTCAAGACTGAGTTGCAAGGGGGACAATCATTTGGAAAATGAGACCACTGCTATATGTCCCTTTTGGAGTAGGGAGCAGTTAGGGCTAAAGGTGGAGATGTGGGTGGTAAATATATCACCCTGACAGTGCAGCCTCAGTGAGACCCTCCTGTTGACCCAAAACTACTAGCCTTATTCTCAGCATCCTCACTAGATCCTGCCAACACCAATCTTTGCTGGGTGGGTTTGAGTTTTTTAATAGCATTCTATACAAGCACAGGTGGTTCAGCTCCAACATAGGGTGGGAAAAGCAGCGGCGTATAGAATATAGAATAATTCTAGAGATGATTGTGTCTGCCTGTAAATCTGGTAACACTTCTGTTGTACTGTAGATATTTATTTGTATGGACTCTTCTCTTCTTTAGAGGGTAAGCTCATTTCTTTGAAAGATCATGACCTATTATTCCCAGGTACTTAGTAGAATGGATACCTTTGCAATTCTTTAAATGTTGCTGAATGAATAAGAGACGCTTACCCTGCTCAGAGAAGGTGCTTGCACCTTGGCCTGTTTCATTGGACTGTTTCTTTCATTAAAGAGCAGAACCCCAGTTCATCTCTATGGAAGGCTGAGGACATACTAGGGCAACAAAACAATAAAGTATCTTCAAATAGCCTGTCAGTCCATGAGAACATTCTATTACCTAAATATTTCTTGAGTAATTTCAAATCTGAAACTCTGAGTTTACCCTAAGTTATAATAGGCATTTTAACAAATGTAAATGGTTTCAGAAAGGAAATGAGGTCCTTAAAAACCTTATATACAGGTGATGAGCCCCAAATTCTTCACGCACAGGGGTACAAATCCTCTTTGGCCCTCAGCAAGATACAGAGTGATGGCTTCACGAGTAGGCTTTAAATAGGTCGTAGCAGAAACAGAGCCATTAAATTTCCTCTTTAACTACATAAAAATGTATTTGTGTGCGGGTAAGCTTTCTTCCAAAGAATGAATGGAGACATGTTTGCAATTGGAGAGAACTGTTTACAATAGGGAGGCTTTGAGGAAGAGGCAGAGAGAGCAGAGGCGCAGAGGTATGTGGAAGACGGACGTTGGCCATAGAGGGGAGGGGATGGCCAGCAAAGCGGGGCAAGGGGCAGCGGCTTCTAAGAGGGCCAGGGGGCAGACCTTACCTGACTTTTCATAGAATCTGACCTCCTGCGTAAAATAGCATTCTCCTTTGGTTTTTGACACATAGATGTTTTCCAACCACTCTGTTCTTGCCTTCTCAGTCCTCTTTGTGAGTTTCTCTTCCCTACCAGTTACTTAAAAGGAGGAATATCCCATTGTTTTGACTTTAGTCCATTTTTTTCAATTATTTCTCTCTTCAATGAATATGGCTTCTTCAACAACTACCTATATATTGATACTTTTATTTATCCAACAAGTTTTTACTACGTACATACCACGCACCACACACTGGGACACACTAATGAACCAAACACCGGGTTCTGCCTTGTGGAGCTCACATTTCAGTGGTGGTGCTGGGGTGGGGGTGGGGGAAATAGACAATAAACACAGGAAATTAGTGAATTACACTGTGTACTAGAAAAGTGCTGTGAAGAAGAAGAAAAAAATAGAGGAGCGTAAGAGATTGGGAATTCTGGGAAGCTGGGTTGCAATTATAAGTTGGTGATGAAGACTCTTCTCAGAAGCTGACTTCTGAGCAGACTTAAAGATCACAGGTGTCTGCCGGAGCATCTGGGAAGAGTGTCCTGTGCGAAAATTGTCCGCATGCCCATCTCCGTACTCACTGGGCCTAGCACAGTGTTCCGTCAACATGGGGCGTATAACACAATAAAGCAGCATTTTAGTTCCTAATTATCATGTGCAAACTTAACCGTGTAATATTAGGAAGGGCCATGCCTCGATTTAATGCTGTTTGCCTAAGAAGCACATTAGATACTGGAGTATGCTACAGCGTTTTATGGTTTATTTTATGGCTTGGCATTCTGCCAATGTTATTTACCACAGATTAAGTATTGATTCAGCAGAATGGGATAGCACATTCAAAATTCTCTCTGCCTGTGTTTTTCTCCGAATTTTTGCCTTACTCATCTCCTATACCAGCCCTGTCTTTAAAAAATAGAAACAATATGAATAGCAGGGCTTCTAAAAAGGAAACAAATTAATTCAGGTGGAAAGAAAGCCACTAAAATGATCTAACTTTATTTATAGACTTTGGGGGCACTATTCTGGCTTCACTAAAATGCAGAGGGACACCTCACAGGCATTATCGAATGGTACGTCCCTTCGTGATTTTAAATAGCCGTGTTGGATACACAACTTGAAGAGTCCTGGACAGACCTAGCCTCAATTACACAGATTCTGATCAGAAATATCAGCTGTACTATAGAAGATCAAGATAGTGGAAAGGAAAAGCACTGGACAGCATCTCAAGGAAACAAGTAAAAAACACCCAGGAAAAGATTCAATACCCTGAAAACTATGATAAAACAGGCTTCTAAGGGAGAGGGACAAGAAGCATAAAACCTGAAACTTTAGGTTTTAGGAGCATGAGAATCTAAAGCTGTTTTGTTTCCTCTTAGTTTAAGGAAGCCAATATATTGTTTCTGGAGCTGAGACAAAATTCTCTTTGCCATCTTCACATGCAGAACAAGAGCAGAATATATAACAGATCTCTGCAGTGCAGAGGGAGAGATTTTAGTCTTGTCAAATAAAACAGCATACATCTCTGTTCTGAACATTTCAGCAATTTAACTTCCATGCCACATACGTCACCTCTTCAGCTGTTGAGTACTGAGATGTGAAACTCTACAGGGACCTCATAAATCTAGAAAGGAGACAAGATGCACACCTGGGAGGAAATCTGAAGACAAGGCAATGTCGATGGAATCCAGTCGCAAAGGGTGCGGTGCAGACTGAGGACATGAGCACAGAGGTGGGAGAGGGAGCAGGGGGATTAGGAGACCTGGGGGGTCTGCAATGGCAGAGACTTGGTGGGACTCAAGATGGATGGAACCCGAAAAAATAGGATCTTAAAAATAAAGGACAAAACAATGAAGCTTTTATTGCTCCTATGAACTTTTGTCCTTCCTTCTCTCTCTAAAATCGGGATTGATTGTGAAATGAAGAAGGACTGTAAATTCAGGAAGGATTGTAAAATGAGGAGGAAAGGGGTCTTTGGAGGGAAAATGGAGAAAAAAGGGGCGCTAGAAGCAGAAATGGACTGGAAATACCACAAGACGGGCTCCAATGAAAACTTGTACTGCGAAAGAGCTCAGCGGCGGGCAAGTCACAGCTGTGGCTGCATTTGTCCTGGGCAGACCAGGGACCCGAGTCAGTGATTTTCATGTGGTGCTGTGTTGCTGTCAGTTGTGTGTTGGGGGGTGGGGTTGTCACCCAGCAGCTAGTTACATGTTCTAAAATTATTTAACTCAAATAATTGGTTTAGTTGTCCCGATAAATAACCCTTTCTTTCTTTCTTTTTTTTAAAGAATTGATTTTTATTTTATTTTATTTTATTTTTAAAGATTTTATTTTTATTTATTTTTAGAGAGAGGGGAAGGGAGGGAGACAGAGAGAGAGAGAAACAGCAATGTACGGTTGCCTCCCACATGGCCCTCACTGGGGACCTGGCCCACAACCCAGGCATGTGCCCTGATGGGGAATCGAACCGGGACACTCTGGTTCCCAGCCCGCGCTCAATCCACTGAGCTACACCAGCCAGGGCTTCCGATAAATAACTCTTAATTTATTCCAATATACTCTTACAATGGGAGAGAGAATGGCCGATTAGAGTGGGTGTGCTCGGAAGTGCCCACAGGAGTGTGCTCTCCTCATCAGCTGGGTGTGGGGTAGTGGGAGAAAGAAGCTTCGAACTGTTGGCTAGGAAATGATTGCTAGGACTATTTACAACATTGATAGTTCGTGGTTCCCGCCCAGACGAAAAAAAATTCCAATGTAATTACATACTCACTTTCCCTTAACATCCTTAGATTCTGTTCTACGGATGTGAGGGTAAAATTCAGTGATAAATGTTGTGTGACTTGATTGATGTTTTTGTTCTTAGAGGCAGTCTCGGAGAATGGATTGCAATCTAAAACTTAGCTGGCAAGTTGTTTAATTTTCAGAATGTATTGCCCTTAGATAAAAATTTCCCTTCCTGCCTAAAGTCCTCCAACCCCTTCCCAAATTGGTTTCCGCTGTTGTATCACAAATCTTGGTGTAGGGCTCCTGACTGCCCAAACCAAAATCGTTGACTGCATCCAGCGATCCTCAAAGAGCTGTGGAAGCCATTGTTTTAATTTCTCTCCAATACAGCCCACCCGCCTACTATTGTCTTAGTCAACACTCTCCTGGGTTATTATAGGGGGTTCTCTGACTCCAGGCTCTTCTTCAATCTGCACCCTTAGAAGTCCTGAATTAACTTTACTGCAAACATTAATGTGCAATTTCTTTGCCTAAAACTTTCCAACAGCCAACAACTGCCTTCAACATAAAGGGACCAGATTAGGGGCCTTTTCTCTATAACCCTTGTGGCTGGCTGAATAATGGCCCCCAAAGATTGTGAGGTCCTAATCCATGGAATCTGTGAATGTTACCTTATCTGGGAAAGGGCCATTGCAGATGAGATAAATGCAGGTTCTTGAACTGGGGTGATCCTCCTGGATTATCTGGGTAGGCCCTAAATGTAATCCCAAGTGTCCTATAGGAGGGACACTTCATTACACACAGAAGAGAAGGCCAGTGACAGGAGCGGAGGGCGGATGCTCTGTCACTGGCTTGAAGGTGGAGGAAGCGGTCACAAGATAAGGGCTCCAGGTGTGGCTACTAGAAGCTGGAAAAGAGAAGGAAGTGGATTCTCCTCTAGAACTACCCTCCCCACTACCCCACACCCAAGGAGTGTAGTTTGCCTGACCTTCAGCCTGGTGAAATCCATTTGGGACTTCTGGCCTCCAGAACCTTAAGAAAATAAATGTGTTGTTTTAAGCCACCAAATCCGTGGTAATTTGTTAGATCAGCAAAAGGGCACTAATATACTCTTATAAGCACCTTTTATCTCTACAATGTTTATCACAGTTTAATGTAATTGCATTTTTACTAAACTGTCAATCTTGAAGGCAGGAATTGTGTCTTTTTCTTGTTTATATTTCTTATACCTAGCATACTGCCCTTGAAATATTTATTAAATAAGCTAATAAATTTATTAGACTAGAGGATGCCTCCAGAAAATTCTTTTTTCTCTATTAACATTCTTTGGTTTGGGGGTCAAAGCCCTTTAACTGGATATGTGGGGGATTTATTTTTTTGGCTGCAGATCTTAGAGTCCTCTTTAACTCCCACAGTGTCCCCGTCTCTCCCTGCTCCCCTCCAGTCAGTCACCGTGTTCCACAGCTCTGCCTTCCAGAACGTTCTCCTACCTCTCCTCTCTGCCTCTACCCAATTTTGGCATGCATTTAACCTGGACAACACCACAGCCTTTACAATTGGTCTCCCATCTCCTACATGCTTTAATCCATCCTTCATACTGCTATCAGGGCACTTTTCTAAACCACAAATAGATCCTGTTAGATCACGTTATCTCCTCCAAACTATCCCCAAACTCTCATTGGCTTCTCAGGGGTAATAACATCAGTGCGAACCCCTCACCACAGTGTCCAGCCCTCACCGATAGACGGTTTTTAGGCTCCTGTTCTTTTCTGTATAACCCTCTCAGCAGCCGCAGCCCCACCCCTCCCAGAGCTGGTTCTACTCCATCACTTCCTCCCACACCTCTTTGCCTTCGTTTCTCCTCTTCCTTCAGCCTAGACCATCCAGTTCCTCTTAAATCCTTTCATGCCTGGAAGGCTCAGCTCAAAAGCCGCTGGTCTGCAGCTTGCCCACTCTCACCCCCGTAGAATTTCTCCTTCCTCTCTCCTCTGTGAGCGTGACACTGTCTCATGCTTCTGGTTGTCAGCTCTCCCTGGGCCTCACTCAGCTCACAGCTGGTTGTTTACATGCCAGGCTCCCTCACTGGGCTGCGAGTTCCCAAGAACAAGGACTGAATGGTGTTCCTATTTGCCTGGCATTGTGCTTTGCTCATAGCAGGGACTCGATAAATGTTTACTGAGTGAATCACTTTGTCTTACAGCAAGGTCTCTCTCTCGTAGTCTGTCACATCAAAATTGCATTTGTGTTTTAGAGCTGAAGGTCAGTTTTATTATAATTTAAGGTAATAATAAAGGATAAGAGCTTGCACAAGAGCCTGATTCACAATGATGTTTTCTAGATTTCTGGCATACACTCAAAATATATGCAAACAAAATCATACCTGAGAATAAGAATATACCTGAGAATGATAATATATAAAAAGAAAAGGGAATCAATTAATTTTGAATCATATTACTACTTTGTCTCTGTTGCCAATGCACCTTCCCAATCTAAGGGCGATGAATGAGATAATTGGTGCTATTTTTGTCATGGAACTTGCTGGAAGGCCATTCTAGAATCTCTGGAAATTGCACAGGCTGGAATGGCATGCCAGAACCTCATTTTAAATAGATTTTCTCATTTTAAGAAAATAGTTATTGTGTTCTAGTGAAATGTCTCATGAATTAAAATCTTTTTGCTGATATACACTTTCTATTTTTCTACATAATAAAACAATAAATTTTTATAAAATGTTTTGAATCAGTGTAAAACTTTACTTTTTCTCTGTATTTCATACTCAGCCCTTCTAGGGGAATATCAAGAGAAATGATGAAGAAGGACAGTGCACTTGGTGTTTTTTAGATTGGATAATATAAAATTAAGTGGGAACTCTAACTTTGCATTCCCCACCCCAACTCCATTTGGTGGGGGTGGTGAGCGGACTCCGTGAGGCAGGATGCCGGGAGGAGTACAATAAGACTCCTCCACAGACCTGTGATCTGCCTCTTTTCGGCCCCACTCGCCCATGTTTTACTAATAATTAAGCTAAATAACAAAAACTAATATGAAAGAAGTGCTTTGAATGGCAATAGTGCATTCTGAACCTTGACTTTAGTTAAAATTGCATTTCTGGTTTCCTTTTTTAGGAAAAGAATAGTAACTTATTTTTACTGTTTTTTAAATTTTTTGAGTGGCCAAGTACATGGTTATGCCATATAAATTGCTCCCCCTTCACCTGTCTAGCCATCAATTTCTTTTCCTGAGAGGCAGTCACTTTTATTACTTTCTTGTTTTCTGCCAGGTTTAGTCTATGCATTTATAACCAAAAAGCCAGTTTTACTATGTCCATCTTTGAAAAAAACCTTTTTTACACAAAGAGCAACTACTATTTATATTTTTAAATCTTAAACCTTGCATCATTCAGCTCTATGTGTATAATCCTGCATATTTTTTCATAAGTACATAAAACAGCTGTATAACTCTGGCTATTTATATTTTACTGTATAATTGTAGAGTAAGTGACTTCACTAGTCCTTTGTTGATGGGCACTTGGGACACCTCTAGCCTTTTGTTATAAAGAGTGCTGCAATGAGTATCTTGTATGAGTTATTTTCTACACATGTAACTATAGAAATAGGATAAAGGTCTAAAAGTAGAATTACTGAATTAGTCAAAAGGATGTGTATTTTTTTTATTTTGTCAACATTGTCAAATACCCTTCCACAGATGTTGTACTCATTCCCACTCTCAAAAGAATGTATGCTATTGTGTGTTTTCTCATGTGCCTCTACCCAGCAGTCACTCCAGCTAGATAGGAGCCAACTAGACCCCTCCCGTTTCCCTCTGAACTTCACCGTCTATATCTCCCTGGGGGATGCAGAAATGGAATGCTGCCGTTTCTGCACTCTCCATTCTTGCTACACCCTCCTGGATTCTGGTCCTGCTGTGGTTTACTAACAGGTCCTTTCTCTGACACTCATGCTCCAGTGACACTCAGATCAGTCATTTTCTTCCTCGCTTTAAGAGCTCCTAATTATCTCTCCCTTGAAGGGCTTCTAGTTATCCAGTGTTTGTCAAACTCTTCCATCAAAACACCCCTAACAGGCAAAGTCAACATAGACTGTAAATCCATAACCTCTTTGAAATCTTTGTTTTACTTTTAAAATCATGTGGATTGTCCACTCAAGTATATATTTGTTTGTTTTAACTCAAATAATTCTCCTTCTGAACTCTTCAAGTGAAATTGACATGCCTTGAAGGTTTGCTATGACTCTTTGTGAGTCTCTTTGTGACATAACTCCATATACAGATAGTCTCAGTTCAGTTTGATGGGCATGGCTTCTAGAATGAAATCTGTAGAGCTCAGCACAACACTGCATTGCAGCATGTCCATCATGAACCTGGGGCCTCTCCTGCCTCCTCTCTCACCTGTCCTTCCAGCCCTCTTTCCTTCCAGCCAGGCAAGGCCACCTGCCAACCTCACAACACTTCCTTCTGTTTCATGCTGCGTATTTTCCTCAAGGACACACCTGTTTTGCCTACCTGGATGCCCTCTTGACACTGAATCCTTTGCTCTGTTTACCTTCTGACCCACAGTTTAGCCTACTTAAATCTGCAATTATCTCTTCTATGAAGGTTTTTCTGATTTTCATCAAGTAGAACTGGTCCCTTCTTTCTTTATATTTCCACTGTATCACATGCATATTTATATATATCTACATGGTACAGCATGTATATTTCTATAGTATCTATAACATTTTATTTCATTTTTTCTTTCTCTTCCTTTTCCCTTCACTCCTTTCTCCTTTCTCTTTCGTCTCTTCACTTACTCCAGCCTCAATGATTTAAATCCTGATGAAGAAAGGAAGTGTGCTGGATTTGCCTCTGCTTCCCAAGTGCCTAGCACAGTGTGGCAAACAGAATGTATGGAGTACAGTTTTTATTTTTCCTACAAATGGAAGAAGAAATGATATTTCTGATGTGTCTGGTCAAATTGTTTCTATGCCTCCAGAGATACATGTTCTTTCAGTTCTACCATTGCTTCCAGCTTAGGTTATCACATTAAACATTTTGAGGAATAATTTAATAGATGAAATGTTAACTTATTTTATTTTAATATCATTTTTCATTACTGGGGTTTGCCCATTTTATCATGTTGGTTTATTTTCATGAATTGTAAGTAAAAAAAAAATTTAACCTCCAGAGTCTTGGAGTTTTTATTTTTTCATATTTCATATGGGCTAAATTATTTTATTATATAATGTTTGATTCTGAAGTGTTTATATAAAAATGATAGTAAAACTTTATTCCATATATATTTACTGCAAATATTTTTTCTTGCATGGTTGTTTATCTTAATTTTGGCTCCTTAAAAAAACATTTAGTTCTTTACTTAATAAAGATACATCCACATTTGGAATTTATTATGATACGAGGGGGGCCCCAAATTGGTATTTATTTATAAAAGATTGTGTATTTTTTCTTACTTGTTTAAACTTCAGTCACCTTCAAAGTACTCTCCATTTGATGCAAAACACCTATTTGAGACATTTTTCCCACTGCTCAAAACAGTTCTTGAACTCATCGATTTTGATGCTTTTTAGTGCTTCTGCCACTTTTTTTTCACCTCTTCCATGTGGGCAAAATGTTTCCCTTTGAGGACTTTTTTCATCCAGAGAAACAAAACAAGTCACTTGGGGGTGAGATCGGATGAATAGCGAGGGTGGGGCATGGGGGTCCTGCTGTTCTGGATCAAAACTGCTGAACCCTCAGGGTGGTGTGGGCAGGTGGACTCCAGTAAACCACCCATCGTGAAATGGGCAAGCATGTTGAGTCTTCAAGAAACATTTACTGAAGCCACACACAGCCTCTCGCAACAATGACAGCCGGTGCACTGATACAGAGGGGTTCCTAGGACACTCACCTCGTGGGGAAGCCTGTGCTGTTGCTACAAGGGGCCTGCCCTCTAGAAGATAATTCTGGGGTCTTTTGGATCCCTCTTCATATATGTCATGGTTGTGTAAAGATGTGCTTAATTTATATTTTGAAAACAATTCTTTCAAGTGGGAAAGTATCATTTTTTTTAAGGTTTTGGATTAGACATATTTATTATTTTGAAGGAATCTTTCTCATTTAAATTAAAAAATACTTCAATTACAATTGAAATACAACATTATACTAGTTCTAGGTGTACAACATAGTGATTAGACATTTATTTAAGTTACAGAGTGATCACATCAATAACTCTAGTATCCCTCTGATATTATACATAGTTATTACAATATTATTGACTATGTAAGTATAATTTGAATCTAAATATCTGCACTCAACAATCCATTTGGTAGAATAGCCAGAATGATTATCTTAAAAAAGTCAGTTAGATGATATCACCTTTCAATTCACAACTCTCCAGTGGTTTCCCATCCTATCCGGAAAAGAATCCAAAGTCCTCCCTAAGACATTGGAAGTATATCATCTTGTATCTGGCTCTGCTCTGACTTCATCCCCCACCCCTCCCCTCCCTCACTCAGTTGCAGTCATGCAGCCCTCTTGTTCTTCCTTGAACACATCAAAGATGCTCCCAACCCGGAGCCTGGACACTGCTGTTCCCCCTTCCTGCTGTGTCCTCAGCCCCCCTTCACTCTCTCACCTATCAGCGTGGTCTTCCCTACACCACTCACAACAGCTAACTCACTCCGCCCCGGCATGCTCTGTTATTCTCCTGGCATTACATTTTTCTTCCCAGAAGTATGACAACCTGACTTTGTTTTGTTTATTGCGTTTTCCCAATAACCAGCTCAGTAACTAGTAGCTGAATAAACAAATGAATAAATTTAGGCATGCATCTGCTAACCTCAGATGACCAGAATATAAAATGTATTTGCTACTTTTTCTTATGATGTAAAAGAACTTTTTTCTTTACAACTTAAAAATACTACCAATATAATGTCATTTACGACTATGGTTTGAACGTTTGTCCCCCCTGAATTCATGTGTTGAAATTCTAATGCCCAATGTGAAGGTATTAGTAGGTTGGGCCTGTGGCGGCAATTAGGTCATGATGTGAAGCCCTCATTAATGGGACTAAGGACCCCATAAAAGAGATTCCAGAGGGCCCCCTAGCACCTTCCACCATGGGAGAACACAGTGAGGAGTTGTTACCTACCATACGGGAAGCCCTCACTAATCACTGAATTGGGTGGCTGGTGCCATGGCACGCAGAACTGTGAAACCCTGAACTTCCCAGCATGCAGCACTGTGAAAAGTATTTGTTTTTTAATAAGCCACCCAGTCTCTGGTATTTTCTTATAGCAGCATGAAATGACCGAGACAGTCATTTTGGGGACACCTAATAATTTCTCCTGGACCAACAGGGTTCTGCAGACCACTAGGGTTTTGTGAAGTTTGGGAAGTGCTGTTTTAGAAGACAGCATTATTCAGCACAGGACAGCTTTTCAGATAATTATAAAAAGCGGTAGATAAAAAGAATATCATGGTTTTCCTATTTCTATATGTAAGAATAGCATGCAAAAGAGACTGTTTTAATAATAGAAAGTTACTTCAAAACAAGTGTGGATTAAAAATAAGCTATAGATTAAAAGGGAATTGGGAATCTGAACACAAGGAAAATCGTTAACATTAGTGACCCAGAAGGAACATAATGCTGCAATGCTTATGAGATGTTAAAAACTAGTCACAAGAACCAAAAATTCAAAGCAGTTAGATATGCATGAAATTTATGAAAATAAAAAATAACATGACTTGTCACTTGCAAATGATACAGCTGGAGGAAAATTATCAGGGAGAAGTCGTTTGTTTTTGGTAAACTCAGAAATGCAATAATGCTGAAAAGCAGCCAGCATAGTGAAAAAAGAAGTAATAGATGAAAGTTTTAAGAACCTTACTTGTATGCCCATGGCAAGACCAGAGGCCTTCTCAAGATTGTGCAGCCTGGGAATGTTACTTGCTGAAACAGGTGCAATAAAATGACAGGGCTTCAAAATCACTTAAAATTACATGACCACATGAAATATCAGTAGCCCAGTGTCCAAGGAGCTGAGGGAGTGATTCTGTGACCTCTATTATGCATCACTTAAAAAATATTTTTAAATGCTACTTATTTCAGTGACTTACAAAAATGAGCTATTCGTAAAAGGTTTTAAAACTCTGTAACATCATTTTGAAAAACTTTAACAAAGATATTCATTTGTAATGTTGGAATAGATGTTATAAGTAAACTAAGATATTGTCTTTCACATGACAGGTATTACATATTTACCCACAAGAATGATCAGAGAGGTAAAACAATGTATCATTTTGTGTACACACACACAATCAGTATCAAACATAATTTAATCTGTGGTTACAAAATGCTGATTTTTATGGCAGCACAATTTACAATAGCCAAGTGCTAGAAGCAACCGAAGTGCCCATCAGTAAATGAGTAGATCAAAATACTGTGGTACATTTATAGAACGGAATACTATGCAGCAGAAAGAAAGAAGGAGCTTCTACCCTTCATGACAGTATGTATGGATCTGGAGAGTATTATGTTAAGTGAAATAAGCCAGGTGGTGAAAGATAAATACCATATGATCTCACCTATAAGTGGAACCTACTCAACAAAACAAACAAGCAGGCAAAATAGAACCAGAGACATTGAAATAAAGAACAAACTGACAGTAACCAGAGAGGAGGGGGAGAGAGATAATGGGGGAAAATAGGGGAAGGGCCATCAAGGAACATGTATAAAGGACACAGGGACAAACCCAAAGGGGGTAGGTTTGAGGGTGAGAGGTGGGGATGGGTGGGGCCGGGAGGGCATGGTAGGGTGAAAATGGAGACAGCTGTACTTGAACATCAATTAAAAAAAAAAACAACCCAGAAAGCTTATTCTTAAAAGTATTTGGGTATGTCTTGCATAAGAAACATGAAAAATAAAACAGAGAGATGAAATGAGTTTTTCATATAACCAGTATCTGGATTAGCGAAACATGTTTCTATAGCAAGAGAAGAAAATAAAAGCTTTTTTTTTGTATTTTCTTTAGCATTAGAAACAGAAGGATTTTCAGTTCAGTCTTAAAACCTTCTATCCTAGAAAGAGCAAAATCTGCAAAAACATGTTGAAAGTTGATAAATTAGAAGAACGCTAAAAGGAATCAACAATATATTCTTTGGCTGAGTAATGTTAAGGAGGTAGAGGCAATAGCTACTAGTATACCTAATTGATACAATATTTTAAAAGGCCAAAATAGTACGGATGGTAATTGAATATGAAAAGGTGGGAGAGATAGTAGCAATAATGAAAACAAAGGAAAAAAAGAAAAATTCAACAGAATGTCAGAAAGAGCTTATGAAAGCATAAACCTCTTGGCCGAGGTAATAGATGTGCACTGGGAAATGAAATGTTTCTGAGAGGCTCTGCATTGGTCGGGGCTTCATGAAAGGGCACAGAATCCACCGTGGCTAGTTTTAGCACAGAGGATTATTTTTTAAAGCTGTTAGGGTCTTTCAGAGCCGTTGGGTAAGAAACTTGAGTTGGAGCCTTGGAGAGGCAATGTGCAGGTTACCAGGAGAGGCTTTTCTAAGGTGAGGAAGTAGCGCATTCAGAGAAGAGTGGTGATGAGGAAGCTGCCTCAGGTAAAACACTGCCCCCACCATGGTGCTGGTCAGCAGGGACAAGAGAAGCCACCAGAAAATGACCTCCATCTTCCTTCCATATTTAGAGTCTCAAATGAGGGCAGCCAGATGGTAGAACACACCCAGATCCTCAACTGTAAGGGGTTCCAGGAAGTGCAGTCTTTATCTTTTCTGGCCTCCGCAGTATAGGAAGTCACGCTAGAAAGGGGTCGGATCGGATGGAGAGGGCTGACCCATGACCTGCACTGCAGACTTCATTACAAGAGAAACTTAGAGAGAAAACACCTAAACCAACGAGAAACCCAGAAAAATCAGTACGAACCAGTTCTTCCTAAGTTTCAACATCCATTGTCAGCTTTTCCCAAATATCACAAGGGCTATATTATACAAGGATTTAAAAAACAACATTTGGAACCAGCGTAAGAAATACCTTAAAGATGCATATTATTATTTGGAAATCTTTAATTTGAAACCGTGAAGTATTGCTCTGGTGCTACTCGTAGGAGGCAGCAAATAAGAAAGCAAGCTGTCTGGCACTGGTAGGTTCTATATGATCAGGTACAGGTGGGATGGTTTTAGGCAATTATGGTGAAGATAGAAGGTCTTAAAACCATCACCAAGAAGTCAGGCCAATACTAATTCTCATTGTGTTCATGTCTAAATTGATAGCTGGGTTTTCAGGCAATGTGGCAGCATTGTGGCAGATATGGTGATAAAGCTTCTGCTAGAAACACCTCTAAGCGTTCAATAAATCAATGTAAATACACAGTAGAGTTCTCGAAAATGTTCCTGAAGGAACAGTTGGGGAGAGAAATCTGGAATGAGAACAGCTGAAGCAAAAGCTGCAGCCATTCTCAGGCTTGTCTCAATGGCTGAATACCGTGGTGGCAGGCCTGGACCAGGACTTGGATTCTCAATACGCAGGAGGGGGAACAAGGCCCAAGCATACACCTGGGGCCCTGAAAGGGTGACACTTTCAACTGAAGCATGGGCTACAAAGCAGTCTGCCTCTGTGGGAGGATATCAACCTCTGGCTAGGAGAAAAAAGTTTCCCCAGAGAACTGGCAGTCGTACACCTGACATCACATGCAAATTCAAACTACCGGCTTGATAATGAGGTGGCAGAGGATCATAAATAGCAACTGAGGAATCTTCCCCTCCTTTCTTCTTACCATATATTCCCCATTTCTCTCTCCTCTGTGTTTCATCATTTTGGTTAAATAGGCCCAGTCTTACTATTATTTTGATATCAACTACTCCTTTGTAGACATGTGTTGCTCAGCTCTGACCAAGTGGAATGACTGATCATGGTAAGTTGGTGCTTAAGGGTCACAGCAATGACTAGAAACAGGGGCACTGGAAACAGACTTGGCTTCTCATACTGGCTCAAGTTTTGTGTACTTTGGAGCATGTTTCCTAATTTCTCTAAATATTAGTTTCTTCATCACTTAAACAGGGATAATACTAGCATCGACCAATGGGAAGTTCATCGTGAGAACTTAGCACATGCTAAGCACATGGTGAATCTTTTTTTAAAAAAGATTTTATTTATTTATTTTTAGAGAGAGGGAAAGGGAGGGGGAAAGAGAGGGAGAGAAACATCAATGTGTGGTTGCCTCTCGCGCACCCCCTACCTGGGACCTGGCATGCAACCCAGGCATGTGCCCTCACCAGGAATCAAACTGGTGGCTCTTTGGTTTGCAGGTTGGCATGCAATCCATGGAGCCACGCCAGCCAGGGCTATATGGTGACTCTTTAATAAATGTTAGCCATGTATCAACACCACCAGTGAGCAAACTCTGTGTGATCTAAATGTCTAAATCTTTAGGATTCTATGCCCTTTACTCTCTTTTAAGAGAGCATAATAATTTAACTCACCGATTCTCTGATTTTAAAATTTCTCTATTGACTTCTGCAGGAGATTTTAGGTGATTAATTATCTTTTTACACTGAATTGGTTATAAAGCAAATAGAACAAGCCAACAGATTTTTCTCTTTATATTTCTGTAGAATCCCAAATAATTCCTTGGGCATTAGATAAGGCCACTTTAAATCTTTCAGGGCTTTCTGGTACAACTTACAGCACCTTGCATTATAGAAGGTGCTTATACATTTATTTTGATTTAAAATTGGATTAATATATAATGTGCTAGAATCCCCCTTAACGGAAGTGGCAGGGATTTTAGGGGTCGAGTTCAACCATCTAGATGATATCTTATTCCATCTATATGTCATTCTCAGACCGAAGTTATCCAACTCCTGTCTGTAAATCTCAATGATATAAATTCATTGCCTTATGAGGCAGTGCATTTCTGTTGTGAGTTCTATGCCTCTGAAAATTTGATGATGGGGTGTTCTCTCCCTGAGCTCACCTGGAGGCCTGTCTCAGCACTTCTTCATACCCCCGAATAGCAAGTCCAATTATGCAAACCATAGTCAGTAGATTCATAGTCAGAACCAATATTCAGTAGATTGTACTGAATATTATCAATGGTGGTGGATATGCAATACTGATGAGGATTTAATTAAAAATTTAATTAAAATCCTCATTAGACATCTTTGAGTTCCAAAGTCCCTTTCTAGATATTTTAGCAATGTTACCTCTCTCTCTTTTTTTTTTACCTTCTCTTTTTGTCCCAAATTTAGTCTCTGAAATACCTATATTTTTATAGCAACTCAGCTCAGGTTCTCAGCTAGAATGGCTCTCTCCAAACTGAAGTCCTTCTGGGGAAGAACTCATCCTCTTAGAAAGATGGCGGCGACCATCTCTTCTCTCGCAGGCATTGGCTGAAAACAACCAGTATGGAGTAATTTCCCTCATCATCTCAGGTGATCTATCAAAATATGTGTTCAACTAAACAGATCCCCCATTTTTTTTGAAAGAATAAGAGGGTCTGGGCAGGAGAAGGGCATGCATGGAGAGGGACATAGTAAATGGGCTGCAAAAAATTATGGTTTTCCCCATATTACACCTAATTTACAATATTAGGTCATTAAGTGTTCTAAAAAAAGTAGTTATATTCCATTAAGTGTCTAAATAGCTCCTAAATGGCCATTAAAATTTTTTAGAACAGGTTTGTTGAGCCATAATTCACATACCATAAAATTCACTCTTTTGCAGTGTACAATTCAATGAATTTTAGTATATTCTCAATCATCACCACGATCTAATTCCAAAACATAGAGGCTGGCGAATGTAGGTATACAGTTGAGAGTACATGAAATGCAGGTTATTCTTGTGCTATTATTTATTAATTAGTGTATTATGCATTATTATTAACCTACTTTTTCCCACCCCTGTTTCTATTTTCTCCAAAAGAAACCCCTTACCCATTGGCAGTCACTCCCCACTGCTCCCTCTCCCTAACCCTTGGTAACCATTAATCTACTCTCTCTCTCTCTATGGACCTGCCTATTTTGGACATTTCATATAAACGGAATCATATAATATTTGTTACTTTGTGACTAGCTCATTTCACTTAGCATAATATTTTCAGGTTCTTCCATGTATCAGTACTTATTTTTTATGGCCAAATAATATTCCATTGTATGAATATACTATATTTGGTTTATGTATTCATCAGTTGATCAATATTTGCATTGTTTCCACTTTTTGGCTGGTATGAATAATGTTGCTATAAACATTCATGTGCAAGTCAGTGTATGACAAATGTTTTTATTTCTCTTGGGTATACACCCAGGAGTGGAATTGCTAGGCCACATGGTAACTTGGTGTTTAATTTTTTGAGGAACTATTAAACAGTTTTTTTAAAATTTATTTTTCTTTTATTGATTTTAGAGGTAGGGGAAGGGAGAGAGAAAGAGAGGGAGAGAAACATTAATGTGAGAGAGAAACATCGATTGGTTGCCTCTTGCACACACCCCTACTGGGGACTGAACCCACAACCCAGGCATGTGCCCTGACTAGGAATTGAAGCCACGCCCTTTCAGTTTGCAGGAGAATGCCCACCCAAGTGAGCCACGCTGGTCAGGGATATTAAACAGTTTTCCCAAGTAAGTGGCTGCATCATTTTGCATTCCCACCAGCAACTGGGAGTGTTCCAATTTTTCCACACCCTCACCAACACTTTTAATTGTCTTTCTTTTTTATTATAGCCATCCTAGTAAGTGCGAAGTGGTACCTGGATGTGCATTTCCCTGATGGCTAATGATGTTGAGCATCTTTTTATGCTTATTCCTGTTTGTGTATCTTCTTTGGAGAAATGTTTGTTCAAATCATTTGTGCATCTAAAATTGGGTCATACAGTTGTTGAGTTGTAAAAGTTCTTTTAATATTTTGAATACAAGTCCTTTATCAGATATACAATTTTCAAATATGTTCTCTCATTCTGTAGGTTGTTCCAATAGTAATTTATGTCGAGGCAACACTTGATTTATTCAGGGACTAAAGCTTAAGTATGGATATTATCCAAACCTCTTGCTTCTCTCCTGCATTTATTCCAATTTGAAAAAAGCATGCCCTGGCTGGTGTAGCTCAGTGGATTGAGCGTGGGCCTATGAACCACAGGGTCACCCTTTCAATTCCCAGTCAGGGCACATGCCTGGGTTGTGGGCCAGTTCCCCAGTACAGGGCGTGTGAGAGGCAACCACACACTGATGTTTCGCTCCCTCTCTTTCTCTTTCCCTTCCTCTCTCTGTAAAAATAAATAAATAAAATCTTCCAGAAAAAAAAAAAGAGAGAGAGAAAAGTAGTGTCCGCAGCGTCCACAGCATTCTCTAAAAAGAGTGCAGAGAAAGATGGGAGGAAAACCCACTATGCTTAGTAGAGAGTATGTGCTCAGTTAACTTTGGAAAACGAATGCCTAAAACTGATATATTTATTCCTGGTTCCTACCACTGCTCTGATGTGAGTCCCTCTGCTGGGCTTTCAGAGCCACAATACCCATTTCATGGCCTGAAGGCCCCCAGGGGGAGCTATGAAGTATTAGAAAGATGCACTTGTTTCCATGCACTTGTTTTATGCTATAAGCTCTCTACTCCACACTAAGTGCACGAAAGCATAATATTATGTGTCAGAGTTTTCATGGTAAAAAGCAATTTTGCGTTCTACACTTTAAGTTTGAGACTCACTGACTTAAGAGAAAGAAACAGTCGTTTTCAATGGGCCTGGGCATTTCCAAATCATTTATACTATGGATGCTTATTTGGAGGTTCACTTTGGGATTTTACTTATTTCAATGCCCTTGACCTATGAGTGGTTCCCTCAGTGAAGTTCACTGTCCCCTTCACCAAACCAGTAGCTGTGGGGAGATGGGTCTGATGCTGTGAGGGAGGAAGGCCACATCTGCCTGCCTGCCAAATCAGCTGAATCTACTCGGGAGATGTTTGGAAAGAGAGATGATCCCAGACAGGCTGTCTGCATTTCCACATCACTTACAATAGTCTATCAAGGTCATTTTGCAACCGACATATGTCATAATCCCTTGTCAACATCTTGAGTGTTGACTTATAGGAAGAATCAGAATGATTCAAAAATGGGAAGACTCAAAGGAATTCTGGGTGGGACAGCAGTTGAAAGAAATCAAAGAGGCATATGTATGAAGGAAACAAGCTCGGGAAGGGAAGAAGAAGCCAGGGAAGCAGGACAGTTGTTTGTAACTGGATATAAACAAGAGTCTAACCTTACACGGGCAGAGCTGGCTGGCCTGCTAGTGTTACTCAGCTCAGTTACCCACTCAGGGCACACACTCAGATGGTTGTGGGCATCCTGTGTATGACACATGTATGGGTGCGGGTAGCGGCCAACTAGTGAAATGGGGCACATACCTGTGAGCATGCATAATGGTTCCATCAGGGAGGGGAAAAGAGAATTTAAATATATTAGCAGTCTTAGGGAGTTCATGTGAAAGAGCTCATTGTCTCAGTCCAGGTTGAAGAAAAATATCATAACACTAAACAATCATCAATAATACCACTTTATAGTATTTACGCGATGCTTCTGCTTTCCCCATGGCTCATCAGCGCAACACTCTCCTGAAGGAAAAGGTGGTTTTACAATGGACCTGAGGCTCAGAGGTGAATTGACTATTCTGGAGGGGGAGAAAGGGAAGGTCACTGTTTGGAGCTAGGACGAAATTAGGTATTAAACATGTGTACATTTCTTTAATTCCTATAAGAGCCCTTTGAGGCTGGTATCATTATTACTATTATTATTATTATATAGATTATGGAAAATTACCCGAATCTTTTGAGCAATAATGGTAGAATAAAACCGTATTTCACACTCTTGAGCCACATTCTTTTTCTACTCTACCCAATTCTTATTTGCCAAGTCTAACTGAGGGAGGGAGGTGCCCCAGGGGGAGATGTGGAGGAGCCTAAGCCCATGCCCGCTCTGTCTGAGGCTGGTGGGGACAGGAGGGGTCACATGTAATACAGAGCCCAAGTGTCACAGAGTGGGTGATTTATGACAGGCCTCATTTCTAAGGGACAAACGAAGACTGTCTATTATGCAATGGTTGATATTTTGAAGGAGTTAAGGTAGGACTCTGCCTTTTGATACTACTTCTCCTTTCTCTCCCTTCTGTTGACAAGTATAAT
Organism: Micronycteris hirsuta; assembly: GCA_004026765.1. Lineage (NCBI taxonomy): Eukaryota > Metazoa > Chordata > Mammalia > Chiroptera > Phyllostomidae > Micronycteris > Micronycteris hirsuta. The sequence continues at coordinate 151,144 of PVJI01001214.1, forward strand.
AAAAAAATACCAGTGAAGGACACCAAAATATGTCACCCCCAAGTATGCCCCTTTGACCTAAAAATTATTTTGAGCTGAAGACAATGAAGCAGCAGAAAATGCAGGGAAAGATCTCTGTACCTTCCCCTTTTCTGCCGTAAGACAGACTATAAATTCTCCTTACCTTGGAGATAAACACCTGTGCACCTGTGAGGAATCTAAAGCAACTTTACTCCACGAGTTTCTTCCTACATATTTACCTTCCCACACTTTGCTGCCCTTGGAAGCCTAAAATTATTTCCTCTGTCCTGCTATTTCTCCTTAAGTGTTTTGCTCTTTGTCAGAGAGGCCGTGCAAGCCAGAGTTCTAAGTTGTGACTTTGAGTTACTTTTCATGAGGTTTATCCCATGTGACATGCACTGTACATGTTGATAAACTGTTTTTCTCTTGTTCAACTGTCTTTTTGTTTATGAGTCCCAGCCAAAAACTCAAGATGAGTAGAGATAAAGTTTTCCCTCCTCTACACAAGCTATGGCTAATTCTCTCCCCCTCTCTCTCTATCACCCTACCTGCTTTTTTATTTTGCAAGTTCCCTTTCTCAAAATGACATCATTTCCTTGCTTGAAAGGTATAGATCACAGAAACAGGTAATGTAGCAGAAATATATTTGCTGTGCGTGCGGCCAGTTAGTGCAGAGCTGGCAGATCGGTGGATTCTCAACAGGGATCTGGCAGCTTTGGTCATCGTAGGCAGATGACGGAAGGATCATCGCCACTCTCAGTGAAAGGATGAAAACACTTAACCAGATTTACACCGCAAACCAAACTTCCTGTTTCAGTTTCTAAATGACAGAGGCTGTATTCCTTAGTTTCCTGCTTTTATATCGGTGTTTAAATTTTCAGTTTTCATGATTGGGTTGATAGATTTAAATCCTTGATGTTTACATATTTAATCCCTTTCATTTTGTTTTGCAAATTATAGCGACAGTGTACGTATTCATGTTTTCCTCTATTAGGTTTTCACATACAGAAAAACATCGGTCGTACATTGAGAGTCCTAACGAGCTCATCATTTCCGAGTGTAAAAGCTGTGGAACCTTCGGATCTGAATCTCAATGAGCCGCCAACTTACCGCACCACTTCACTCTCCAGTTCCGATTGGCGTCAACGCCGCGGCACTCAAACCTTGAGTTCCTTGATCTTGTTTTTCTCCAAAACCGATCCTAGAATGTAATTAAAAACATAGTTGCAGAAAGAATAGTTAGGAGATTATTCACAAGCATTTTAGAAGCACAATCAGTGAATGAATCCCAGCATTGAAGGGGAGAGTTCCTTCCGCAGCAGACCAATTCAGGGAGTGGGAAGAAGACCAGGCACCCAGGTTCATGCTCCTATGTCTGCCACAAACTTGCTGTCTCTTGCCTTAGCTTGGCCTCATTTCTTTACAGGCAAATCAAATAAGCTGGACTGAACTGGTGATTTTTCACAATTTATTTTAAAAGAGAAATCGTTATTTACATGAAATGTATGCAAAGCTATGCATACAAACAAAATCAAAAGGTTGCTACGATGGGGGAGGAGTGGAGGTTTCTTTTGTAGCTCTGGATCACTGGGCTGGCTGCCCGCAAGCTTCCTTCCTGTTCTGTGACAGTTTTCTATGATTCATTCAGTCTCTCTCTTTGATTGGATGGGCAAAGTGACTTACAGTGGTCCAGCTGAAATGGTATCCATCAACGTTAAACACAGGCATGATGTAGAAATACAGATGATTCATCATTTTCCTCATGATTGGATCACTCCTATAGGTTAGAAGAGCCTAAAAGACAGAGGTGACAGTTTTCTCATAAATTGATTCCAAATATAGATTTAGAAAAAAATATGAAAATCCTTTCTCTCCATGGAAATACCAAATATGTTAGGTTAAAAAGCAACAAGATAATATGAACTATACTCTTTGACATCATATATTTGTATTCTTTAATGAGACTTTTGTCTCATTCTATATTATGAATAACATTTTAGCAAAGGTGGCAAAACATTAATTGGACAGCCTCTTGACCAATTAATGTTTTTTAGATATGGCTACATTTTAGGTTGAGAAAGCAACCATTTTGTAACATCAGTTCTTTACAAGATTCCATTCCATTGTGGACAAAAGACCTAAATATATTTTGATATCTTTACATGGTACACAAGCTAGTTATATATGTGACTTAATTGTTCTAACTGGTGCCAGATTCAAGCCTTAGAACTTACTGCATGGACACTCAGTTCTCTCCTGGCTTTTCTATAAAAAGCTCAGTGAACAATATAACATCTCAGTTCTTGTGATTAGATGTTACTTCTGCTGTGTCTGACCCCAGCTCTGAAGATCCTGCTCTATAGATTTTGCCTCAGTAGAAAAATATTGAATATACCAAGTCAAGACATTTCAAAATACCATCCTTTTTCTTTAAAAAGTTCTTTTTGATGCATGTTTGTCTATGTATAAAGTATCTTAGAAAAACATGTAGGAATTTTATAGCAATGGCTGCCTCTGGGGAGCAGGACTGGGGGACAATATACAGGAAGGAGAATTACTTTTAATATTATGCCCATTTGGATTGCAATTGAAAATAAAATAATTCTGAAATATTATGTATATACTTCCTTGGAAAATTGAATACTTAAAATTTCAGTCTTTCTTTAGACTTAATTAAGTAGAATTTCTGAACCTATTGTAAGCAGCACTTTGTATTTACATGGTGAGAATTCTGTTCATAGAGAGCAATCCAATAATACAAGTTATTATTAGAAGCTATTACTATACTAGATAGAATAATGAAAATATGGGGGTATATAAGGACATAAGAGTAATTAAATACAATTTTATTAAATATAAATATCTATGGGATCATCACAAGTTGATGAACATTAATGTGATTTTCTCTTGTTCTCTGTTATTTAAGGCTCAGTAATAATTTGTTGGCCAAATAGCTTTAGTAGAATTTTCATATGTGTTTAAATTTCCATCAACTGTACATTGTTTCAAATTAGAGGAAGATCTTTGATATATAATCAATTTTCCATATCAAGTAATTTTGTTTGCCTTTAATAAATGGAGGCTCCCCAATGCTTGGAGGAAGTCTGTTGGGGACGGCAGTGACAGAGCTATATGGTTAGTGACATTCCCCCTTTAAAGTGGTGTTCCATGCCACTTTAGAGAGGAAGACAGAAGAGATGGGAGAAAAGTGAGCTGGGGCAGCAAGGCAGAAAAGGATAGGAAAAAGTCGTGGTAATTTATCCTACTGGCACTGGAATCTTGGCTCATTTGTCCCAGTCCAAACTGGGGAAGTCTCTCCTTTCCCAAGCAGGGATTATGGGTCTGTCAACACCTAACCACCAGGCTATGCTAGAGATTTTCATGAGAATGTTCTCTTTCACTGCCTTTTCCTCCTTCAATGCAAGTGACCATTATACTTTTGTATTTAAAAGAATATTCCTAACTTCCTTTTTAAAATTACAATAGATTTTAAGTAAATAAAGTACAGAGAAGAATATCATATCTATGTGCCCACCAAACACATCTTTCCATATTCATCAAATCTTTTAAGACATTGTAGATAAAACTAAAGCTTCCTTTTAATCACTCCCTGATTCCATTTTCCTTCCCTCCACCAAGGTAATCACTGTCCTACATTTGATATTATCTTTCCCATGCATGTTTTGCTACATATGTGTGTGTATATATATATATATAAACTATATATGTGTATGCTTTGAGATTTCATGTACCAAATGGGTCAACCTTCAGTCTGCTGCTCTCCCTAATATTGTATTTTTGACACTAAGTTGATCATTTATTTACTTCAACTAGTATTCTATTATAGGTAAACAAACAACATATCGATCTCTTAATTTGTTAATGAACACTTAGGTCGCTTCTGATATTTCATTGTTACAGTATTGCACTGAACATTTTTGCACATTTTTCCTAGATGTGCATGAGTTTCTTGATGTTATATATGTAGGAATGGATTTGCTTAATCATGGATTTACTTGCTTTCCACTTTACTAACTGCCGCTGTTTTCTCTCTAAATCAGAAATACTCTCATCTGCAATGAAGGAGGGTTCCCATTGCTCTACAAACTTACCAACCCTTGGTATGGTTAAACTCTTAACCTAAAAAGTTAAGGGTATGACATCGTTTTGTTTTTTTCTTCATAGTTCTCCAATTACAAATTATATTAAATAGCTTTTTATATAATAATAGGCCATTCTAAATATAAATTGCTCATTTATATTTTTACTCATTTTTCTATTAAACTCTTCTTATTCTTCTTATTATGTTATTACAATTCCAATTTTTCCCTCTTTGGCCCCCTCCTCTTTGTACCCTCACAGTCTCCCTTACTTCATGTCCATGGGTTCTTTGGCTTCTCCATTTCCTATACTGTTCTTGATGTCCTTCTGTCAATTTTGTACCTGCCAATTTATGCTTCTTTTTTTTTTTTTTAAAGATTTTATTTATTTTATTTTCTAGAGAGAGGGGAAGGGAGGGAGAAAGAGAGGGAGAGAAACAGCAATGTATGGTTGCCTCTCACATGGCCCTCACTGGGGACCTGGCCTGCAACCCAGGCATGTGCCCTGACTGGAAATCGAACCGGGACCGCTTGGTTCCCAGCCCGCGCTCAATCCTCTGAGCCACACCAGCCAGGGCTCTTCTTATTCTTCTTATATTCTGCTATTAATTGTTTGGTTATACGCATCATGAATATCTTCCTCTCTTGAAACTTATTGTTTCCTATTTTTTAAAAAAGATTTTATTTATTTTTAGAGAGAGGGGAAGGGAGGGAGAAAGAGAGGGCGAGAAACAGCAATGTGTGGTTGCCTCTCGTGTGGCTCCCCCTGGGGACCTAGCCTGCAACCCAGGCACGTGCCCTGACTGGGAATTGAACCGAGACCCTTTGGTTCCCAGCTCGTGCTCATTCCACTGAGCTACACCAGCCAGGGCTTATTGTTTCCTATTTTCATCATGTCCTTGTTGTACATAGATTTTTAAGTTATCACCACTAAATGTATAAGTTTTCTTTAAGAACTTATCTTTGCCTGAAGATCATAAAGATATCCTGTATTTTCTTTTTTAAATATATTTTATTAATTATGCTATTACAGTTGTCCCATTTCCCCCCCTTTCTCCCCGTCCCCCTGCACACTCTCTCCCACCTGCATTCAAAAAGTTGTTTTCAAGCTTGTTTTTCAAATGTGGGCCTTAAGCCTCCTAGAAATGATTCTTTACATGATACGAGGTTGGGATTTATTAAATTAATTTATTTTTCCATTATGGAAGACCATTTGTGCCACTGTATTCATTTGGATGGTTTGTCTTTTCCTTAGTGAGTTAGCACATTTTCTGTCAAGCGTCGAGTTTTCATTTGTGGGAGGAATTGCCCTAATGCACTTTGGTTTATATCCATTCAGCAAGCCACACCTGGTTTACACAGAATTTGTTGAGTCTGGTAGGGTGTGTCTCCCCATGTTGTTGCACTTCAGAACTGTCTTGGCTATTTTTTACCCTTCTCTCTTCACATTAATTTTAAAGTTAAGGTTGAGCACATTAAAGCCCTATCCTAGGTTGTTTTTATTTTTTTGTCATTAACAGATTGAATTTTAGCAAATAATCTTTCTTCATGTGTCAACATCATATATTTGTTGCCATGGTCAATTTTATTAAGTGATTTTCTACTGTGTAATCATCCCTGCATGCCTGGTGTAAGCCCATTTGGTTATAATACATATTCTGATGACATTGGCTGGGTTCAGGTTGCCAGTATTTTACATCTATATTCCTGAGTGAGATGGGCCTACAGTTTCGTATTTTGTCCTTGTCTGGTGTTGGTTTCAGGGTTATGTCACTCTGTTATTACTTGGGGAGTAAACCATGTAGGCCTACAGTAGAAATCAATTAAATATAAAACAAAGATACAACAGGGAAGATATATATATCTTTGCCTTCTTTTTCATTGATTTTTCTTTGTTTCTTTCTTTTGTTTACTCTTTTTTCTTTTCTAATTTCTTGAGTTGAAAGCTTAGCTCATTAATTTGGAGACCTAATTCTTTTCTAGCGTATATATTTAAAACTATACATTCTCCTTCAGTACTGTATTAGCTCTATTTTAGGTGTTTTGATATATAATAGTTTTGTTTCCATTCAGTTGTAAATATTTTTTCTTGATTTCTTTAAACCATGAATTATTCATAAATATTTTTATGTTAAAATATGTGAGTTTTCTTCTTAAAGTCATATTTTATAAATAATTTCTAACAACTGCACTGTAGGTATTATAGTCAAAGAATACGGTCTATGTGATACAGATTCTTTGCTATTTCTTAAACCTGGCTCTGTGGACGAGCACGTAGTTAAGTTTTACAAATGTTCCAGTTATGCTTGAAAGGAACATGTATTCTCTAATTATTGGGTAGAGATTCTATATGTGTTTATTAGGTTAAGTTTATAACCACATTGTTTATATCATCTATATTCTTACTAAAATTGTTGCCTGTATGTTGTCTTAGTCACTGAGTTGTGCTAAAAAATTGACATTATTAGGCTTGTCACTTTTTCTTATAATTCTGTCAAATTTTGTTCTATATGTAATATACTGAGCCCATCGATATAGTCTCATTTTAAAGCTCTTCATTTCCAATAATATATTAAGTAGGGAGGCTGTTCTCTAGTATTCTATTCTAATGTGGACTTAATTTCCAAGACTTGCCAGAATGTGTTCTTCCTCTGACAAATGAACAGGGTGTCATCGTATTGCATGTACTATACTTGTGATTTTTGTAGCTCTAGAAATTGTTGCCATTCTCCTTCTGGCCAGACAAAGCGAGAGCGGCCACACTATGATGACTATTCAGTCCTTCACAGGGTGACTGAGAGATCTCCTGACTTGAATGCCTTAAGTAATAGGACATAGATCACTTCTCTTTTATGGTTTAGGTGGAGTTTAAAAGAAATGACTATGTGACTTTCAGTTTCCTGTCCTTCTGACATATGTAAACCATAAAGGGGTGCATTTTCCTTCTAATGGGTAGGACTCTTTTTAGCAATCCATTCACACCACCCATACGTACAGAAAAAGAGATGCTTACTAATTAACTTTCATCTGGGCTTTACAAGTTCAATGTCTTGACTACTATTATTACCTATCGGGAAGACTTAGGTAAGTCGTGATCTGAAAGCCATTCACAAAACAGTGCACCACACGCCTCAGTGTGGCAGTCTATAGGTACTGCACTCCCCTTACTTCAATTTATTTAAAACCTCTGCACTGAAATGGATTTTCGTTTTAAAATAAAAGATATCAAAGAAAGTTTGGAGTATTATCTTCTGCTAGGAAAATGATATATTCACTATTAGGTTAAGATTTATTTGGTTGGATGTTGCTTTCTTAGAGCCCCATAACAGCATTTTTTTTTCCCTTTCTTTTTTAGGATCAGTGTTACTGGCCTTTTAAAGTTAGTTTTAAAATTTTCCACTATTTTTGTTATTTCTCTAGAGTCATTATGAAGGACCTGAAAATAACAATCACATTCAGTGGAGGAGAATAAATAATAATAACACATTTGGGGAAGTAGGCATGCTCCAGTTGAAGCTGAAGGAAAGGCATAGTTACCAGTCAAGTTGAAGACTATCTTCACCTGGACTGGAGTGGAATATAATTATTTAGGATGGAAAGAAGTCGTAGCATCTAAGTGGGTGCATCTTGACACAAAAGAGGTATTTAAAATTTAATACTAGGAGAATCAATTAGGGCAGGAAAGTTTCCAGGGAAATTTTTAAAAGGGAACTTAATCTATAAAGGTATTCAACATCATGCCAATGTTAAATACAAGATGGTAACTAAATAATAGTTTGAAGACAAAGCGAGCAAGAGGCTCTGTGAGCGAAGGATGGAGAACTAGAAAATTATAGGCTGATCTTATAGATTCTAGTTTAAAAAATTAAAAATAATTTCAATTACAATTGGCATCAAATATTATATTAGTTGCAGGCATACAGCACAGTGGTTAGACATTTATATAATTTACAAAGTGATCCTTCTGATAAGTCTAGTACCCACCTGACACCATACATAGTTATGACAATATTGTTGACTATTTTCCCTGTACTGTATTTATAATGCATCCCCATGACTATTTTGTAACTGCCAGTTTGTACTTCTTAATCCTCTTACCTTTTTCATACTGCCTCCCAAGCCCCTCCCAGCTGGCAACTGTCAGTTTGTGCCCTGTATCTATTAGTTTGTTTCTATTTTGTTTATTCATTTATTTTATTCTTTATATTCCACAATTAAGTAAAATCATATAGTATTTGTCTTTCTCTAACTTACTTATTTCACTTAGCATGTTACCCTTTAGGATGATCCATGTTGTCACAAATAGTAAGATTTCATTCTTTTTTAAGGCTGAGTAATATTTCGTTGTATACATGTACCACACCTTCTTTATCCAATCGTCTATTGATGGGCACTTAGATTGCTTCCATATCTTCACTATTATAAATAATGCTGCAATGAACATAGGGATGCATATATCTATTCAAATTAGTGTTTTGGATTTTTGGGGGATAAATACCAGGAAGTGGAATTGCTGGGTTCTAAGGTAGTTTTATTTTTAATTTTTTGATGAACCTCCATACTACTTTCCACGGTGGTTACACCATCAACAGCACAGGAGGGTCCACTTTTCTCCACATCCTTGCCAATACTTGTTTGTTGATTTAGTGATGATAGCCATTCTGACAGGTGTGAGGTGATATCTGATTGTGGTTTTAATTGTATTTCTCTGATGATTAGTGATGTTGAGCGTCTTTTCATATGTCTATTGGCCATCTACATTCCAGTTGTTTTTATACTTAATTTATACTTAAACCACCCAGAGATGACTGATATAATAGGGCAGGTGATAATTGAAAATTTGTATCTATTAATCTGTATTTGCTAATAAGAGATATAGATAAATATTTTAAAATTTTGTGTCACCAGGAAGAATATAATATTAGAAGTACATCCACCGTACTCTTTCTTAAGTAACACTACTTGACATTTTTAGAACTTATATGCTGAGATAGCCTGATGACAATGGTTGGTTGTATTTACTTAGGACCAACAGAGTGGGGGCCAGGATGAACTTTGCGGCATTGTTAAAATCTACTCTGTAAGGATCTTTCATCTACCAAAAAGAGAGTACAAGCATCCTCATTTTGCATGGCTTTGCTCTACACAAATTTCAGTTATCATGGTTTAGTTAAATAACTTCAGTTCTTCAACCAGTACAGTTCAAATTTCAGTTTCCTCTGATTGATTTTTAGTATACAGGTCATTATGTAAGTAACAGACAGGCATCAAGATCTGTGACCAATTATACCAGTTCTTTTAGAGTTTGTCTCACTGAGCGTCTGCTACTCAGGTCACACACAGGTGGAAAAGTGTGTAGCTTTTCTGGAAAAGTGTGTTGCCCCTCTGTCTCCTAAACCCGTGTAGCATTTCACAAAAATGAATGATGGTGAGAAGAAATTGGTCCACAAAGATTAAAGTTTAGCAAAGAAATAAAAACTAATAACGTAGAGGTGAAATTTGAATAAAATATAAATGAAGTTATAGGAGAAATAGAGAACCACAGGAATGTTGGCACTGCCAACATCTAATATGTGCAGCCAGAGGAACTCAGAGAGGACAGACCTGCCATAAAAAATGAGAAAAGTGGTTGCGATGAAAAGTAGGAAGTTGTTCTGGAAGAAATGATGCTGTCAACATTTCACATTAAAGAAACGCATAGATATTTTACGATGGTGAAAGGGCAAAGGAAAAAAATATTGGAAGCTGGTCCACAAGAAGAAAGGAGTATGGCAATTTGCCAAGGCATGAAAGGGAGGGCGGAGGAGGGGAATCTGCAAAGTGTCGGCAATAAAGGAAAGATGCTCACTTCGTGTTGTAAGTTATGTAACGAGAATGCACTATCAGAATGACCTGTTGCAAGTTTTTATTTTCCAAAAATAGATCATTTTAATTATTAATTTTTCTAATTTTTAAAATTACAGCATAATAAATATTGTTTACTATTTTTTGGTTGTTTCCCTACATGTTTATAACAGAATGAGAGAGTTTTTAATCTTTTGGGATAAATACATAAAGGTAATAGAACAAACACAACTTTCCCCACTGATTATTAAAATAGATTTTGATGGTGTCAGCTTGCACGGTCACTTTTGCAGCCCTGCACCGCCGTGCAGAAAAGTCGAGGACTGCCTGTACAAACAGTGCTCGGAACATTCTCAAATATTGGATGGTGGAGTACACGGAATGAAATGTATTTCAATTTAATTAAATTGAACAAACATTAATATAGACCTTGCTAGGTACAAGCCATTATAAATTGAATAAGCTAGGGAGAAGAAGCTAGGTTGGAAGATGCAGAGTATTAAAGAAAAGACTGGGGAGGGGGAAAAAGGATGGGAGAATATGGGGAGTTAAAGGTATTAAAAGGCTGGTAGAAAAAAATCAAAATATTATAATTACTTGGAATGGTAGGAAAAAAAGGCAGACAATTTAAAAAACACAGGTCATTTTATACGATGAAGTGTTATTTTATTACACAGTTAAGAACAAAGACTTAATTGCTTACTTAACTGAACTTGTTAAATATTTGATCTGGGCTTAATAACTCAATTATTTATTCCCTGTCTTTTGGCATGTTTTATGCACACCATTTAAGTTCTCTTCTTTAAGAGGTTTATTTTATTTTTAGTGATACATATCTTAACCAAAACTTCAATTGAGTTTTATACCTTTTTGAAGGTATTCATGGTTTCTCTGGTTCTTGAATTCCTTCAGCTACTATAGTCAGTACAATTGAACCCCCAAAGATATTATATTTTTACTTTTAATAACTGGCAAGACATATAAGACTGAAAAAGATGATTATCCAAAAGGAGTATTCCTTGGAAAGCTTTTGGATCGTGGGTCAAAGCTCCTCCCCTTTCTGGAAATCCTTCCAAGTTGGAGGGCTTCTTCTCCAACCGCAGCTCCAAGTCTTCCTGAGAGCCCTGTCCTTTGCACACGCCCACCAGAGGCTCCAAATATTATGACTAACCTAGCTCGCAATCATCAGCCGTTCCTGGAAAAGAACTCCCTTCCCTGCAAGTCTCTTATTTCTATTTTCGGCTATTTGAATTATCTACATAGTACATCTGAATCATATGCCAGATTTGGGTACCAGGATTAGCCATCACTGGTGCCCAGTGTGGATGGGTAGGGACGTGTAATGAATGGGGGTGGTTTTCCTGTGTAACCAGGCTGAACCAGGAGGCTGAGGTTTCACACTATGTAACAGCAGGAGAATACGGTGGCTCACTGGGGACACAGAGCAAGATTTTTTTTCCCCCTTCCTTTTCCTTTTCTTTCTCCTCTGGTTTCTTTCTTTTTCTCCTCCTCCTCCTCCTCCCCCACTTCCTCCTCCTCCTCCTCCTTCTTTTTGGAGGTACTGCCTTTCTGTAACCAGATCAAATTAGATCCACTTGTATATTATGCTTAAAAGTCAGGAAGAACCTTCCATTTCAGACCATTACTGCCCCAAATTGCTTGTGGATCATCTTCTCACAAATGCTTGCTTTATCTGTGGTCTACTTCTGAATTAAATAGCACACAACCACTGATTCTAAAATACCTGTAGGACTATATGCCTCAAGCATAAGTGAATATAGTTTGAGAATCAAATGTATTCAGTTTTGGATGGGTTAAATTTTTTTAATGATCACATTTGGTTCTGTTTCATATAAAAATTGGAAAATTAAAAAAAACATGAACAAGAAAATAAAAATCACCTACACTTCTTTTAGCGTTTAATGTATTTCTAATATATATGTATGTCAGACATAGATTTTACAACACTGAAATGATAATGTCCACGCTGGGTTTGTTTTATTTTTTGGATATAGCAGCATGCTATGGATAGTTTCTTATATCACTAATTAGTCCTCTAAAATATTTTATGAAGTCAGGGCTATCAATCATTGCCTTTATGACTTCTCCTTTGCTTTTATGCTTGGAAATGTCTTCCCTACTTTGAAATCAAATAAATATTTTCCTGAGTTACTTTCAAAATATTCTATGAATAACAACTCTGATCATATTTACCCCAGCAATGTAAAGTAAGTTGAGGCAAAAATTAAGTGCTACGCATAACTCTGGGCCATCTAGCGCCAGCCATGGCTTGAGATACTCAATTCAGGAGATTGACAATTTCAAAGTCTCAAAAGTGGACAAAGTCCCAAATTGCCTTGTTCAATTGGAGATGATCCTGAGAAATGAAGCAAATGCTATTCCACATGTATTGGCAACAAAGAATTAAATGACCTTTCCACAGTTAAAATATTTTAAAAAATGGGCTGCTGCTGAAAATTAGTTGGCTACCCTATATGAGGTCTGTCTGGAATAAGTCCAATGATGTTAATATAATGAGAACAGTTTTCACAACATCGATGTAACCAGGCAGCCAAGGAGAGTGGACTGGAAAGTGCATGCATGAACAATGACAACTTCACTGTATTAGTCAGTGGGGGCTGTAGACATCTTTGAGTGAGCATGCGTACTGTGTGGCTGTCACATTCAAAATGACTGAGCAAGTAGAGCAACAAATCTGCATTGAATTTTGTGTTAAGCTTGAACATCCCTCCATAGACAGTATTTGGATGATTCAGAAGTCCACAGCTATGGGCAACTGTTGATGGCAGCTTCATCATGACAAGTGGCCCACTCATGCATCATGTCTTATACAGTTTTTTGGTGAAACATCAAATCACCCAGGTGACTCAGCCCTTTTCCAGCCTCAATTTGGTACCTTGAGATGTCTGGCTTCTCTCAAAACTGAAATCACCTTTGAAAGGGAAGAGATTTCATACCATCAATGAGGTTCAGGAAAATAAATGGGGCAGCTAATGGAGATTGGGAGAACTGTGTGAGGTCCCAAGGTGCCTACTTTGAAGGGGACTGAGGTGTCATTGTCCTATGTACAATGTTTCTTGTATCTTCTTCAATAAATGTGTCTGTTTTTCATAGTACATGGCTGGATACTTTCTGGACAGATCTTGTATGTCAATATTACTACCCCTGAACTTGTGCCAGAACTTCAATGGTGAACTATTTCAATTTTCCATCCTTTCCTGTTTCTTCTTATAGGGCTGGAGGGGAAGGGAGGAGGGGAGGGGAGAGGATGCAAATAAATGTAATTGAACAAAAAATAAAATTAAAAAAAAGAATTAAGTAATAAAACAAGAAAAGTACTTAGAAACAGTTTTTTTTTTTAATGGTGGGCAAAATCACTGGTATTTATTCCTGGATGTCTTTGGCCCAAATTAAGCCTGTGAATCAGGTATTCAATCATTTGGCTGCTTAATGAATTTCTTTAACCTCTCATCAGAGAGTAGTTCATTCTTTTTTTTTTTTTTTAAAGATTTTATTTATTTATTTTTAGAGAGAGGGTAAGGGAGGGAGAAAGAGAGGTAGAGAAACAGCAATGTATGGTTGCCTCTCACATGGCCCTCACTTGGGGACCTGGCCCACAACCCAGGCATGTGCCCTGACTGGGAATCGAACCGGGACCCTTTGGTTCCCAGCCCGCGCTCAATCCACTGAGCTACACCAGCCAGGGCAGAGTAGTTCATTCTTTTGGCCCAAGAGAATAAAGTTGCCGGAGAGCAGAGTTTTTGATGGTCTTGCCTCTCCCTTCTCAATATCCACAGTGTGTTAACAATGCCTGACCTGGTACATGGAAGGCACTTAGTGATTAGTAGTTGAGTAGATTAATCATTTAACCTGCTTAATGTAGTGTTGTATTGGGTGCCAACACTTCAACTGATGCTTTCCCAATTTCAATGGCTTCATCACTCTCTTGGGCATTTGTCATCTTTGACCAATTTATACTTTCGTCCTCATATCAAGACAATCACCAGTTCCTAAAAACCTCCTTCATAGGTGGCACCATTTGTGTTGTATCTCATCTCAGTAGAATTGTTAATAAAATTTGGAAAGGGTTAATGTCTTGTACATTATAGTACTTGTATCATTACAGGACTTAGCAAGCTCCTTTCACAAGAGAAGTGCTCAGTAAGCATTGGGTACGACAAATGAAGGAATGAATGCCTTTTCCTTTGGACTCTATCTGTGCTTCCTCTACTTTCCATTCCTACGTCCAGGCTTCCTGTCCATGCCTAGATTCACTCTGGACTCTTCCTTATATCTGGACAAGACCATATATCATTGCCTTTCATCTATAAACTCTCTGATAATGACACACGCTTTTTACTATATATCGGTGTTTTTTAAAATTTTGCTTTATTGGACTAAACTCTGTCTTCCAAGGCTAACTATAATTTTCCAGTCAGTCTCATACTGCATTAGAATCTACTCATACCAATTATAGGCTCCGTCTCACAAATCTACAACCACACATACACCATGTTCTCAACATGAGCCTTTTCTTTTTTTGGAACACTCTTTGATCTCCTTGATCAAATTCAGTCCTCAGTCAAGGCCTAACAAGACTCACCTCCTCCATAAATCTTCCCAAACCTTGTCGTCTTCCAAAACCTCATGGTTTCTCTGGTTCTTGAATTCCTTCTGCTACTATAGTCAGTACAATTGAACCCCCAAAGATACACTGTTTTATGTCGCTTATTATTGATTCCCGTGCATACATATTTCTCCTTAAATAGAATGTAGACTACCTGAGTGCAGAGACCATGAATTGTACTTATGCTGACTTTCATAATGCTGGCAAAGCACTGAAAATGTAGTGCTCTATAAGAAATTGTTGGACTGATCAATATAAACACCTTCTATGGAAGCCCTATTTAACTCTAAAAATAACAGCTTTATTGGGAAATAATTTACACCTCTTATAGTTTATCCTTTTAAAGTATGTACAATCCAGTGTTTTTAAAGTATACTCGGAGCTATGTAACCATCGCCCCTGTATAATTTTAGCATATTTTCATAACCCCAAAAGAAGTTCTCATATATTTTAAGTATCAATTACCCAACTTGCTCAATTCCCCCACCCACAGGCAACAACTAATTTACTTCAGTCTTTATAAATTCATCTACTTTGGAACATTGCATATAAATGGAATCATGTAATAGGCGGTCTTTTCTGACTGCCTATTTCACTCAGCAATGATTTTAAGGTTAATCAACGCTGTAGCACGTGTCAGCCCTTCATTCCTTTTTCATTCAGATGTAATTCATATAACACAAAATCCACCATTTTAACGTGGATAGTCCAGTGATTTTTAGTATAGTCATAATGTGCAATTATAATTACTATCTAATTCTAGAATTTTCTATCACCCCCAAAAGAAACAACACACCTGTTAGTAGTCATTCCCAATTCTCCTCCCTCGTAACATCCTGGCAACTACTAATCTACTTCTTGTTTCTATGGGTTTGCCTATTCTGGACATTTCTTATAAGTGGAATCATACAATATGTGGTCTTTGTGTGTCTGGCTTATTTCACTTAAGCATGTCTTCAAAGTTCATTCACGTTGTAACTTGTATTGTACTCCAGGCCTTTGATGGCTGAATAATATCCCGTTGTATCGATGCACCACATTTTGTTTATTTATTAGCTGACGAACATCTGAGTTGTTTCCTCTTTTTGGCTGTCATGGATAATGCTGCTGTGCACACTTATATACAAGTTTCTGTGAGGACATGTGTTTTTATATTTCTTGGTTATATACAGAGGAGTGAAATCTGGGCATCACATGGTAACTCTAGAGGAACTACTCCACTGTCTTTAACCTGTTTTTTAACTTGGTAGTTTTGTTTGCTTTATACTTTAACGTTTAAGTCCATTACTTTTAAGCTTTGTGAGTGTCCCTTTTCCTAAGTATCTTCTTTTCTATTTTCTTTCTTCCCTGCCTTCTGCCCTCAGATTTAAGTCTCTATTCTCTGGTAAATAATACCTGTTTGCTTTTGCAGAAAGACAACCTCCAAGTTCTGTATAATTATCTCTTTGATGAATTTTGTGCCAATATCAATCCTCTTGGCTCATGATAAATTTAAGAAAACTTACCACCTAAAGGTAATGTTTCTTAAAGCTCCCTTGCTTTCACGGTGAAGGGCATCTGTAGTATATTTCATTAGTAAGCCCACCATGCCTGCTTCTCCTGCCCCCACCAAAACCCTCACAGCACTATAAATAGTGATGGTTCTCCTAACCTGGTATAAACAAGCATTGAACAAGAGAAGGACTTTGCAATCCAAGCATACCTCCATTTGTTTCTTTCATTTTCCTTACAAGATATAAAATTTCATGCTATGAATACTAGAAAGAAAAGAGAGGTGGCAAGTATTAAAATCAAAAGCGATGGCTCTATATTTTTCAACATAATTAAATGATTTTTAATTTAAAAGATAAAAACCCAAAGTTATATTTTTTATTAAATCCTTACCCAAGGAAATATTTATTGATTTTAGAAAGAGAAGAAGGGAGAGAGAAACATCAATGTGAGAGAGAAACTTCAGTTGCCTCCCATGTGCACCCTGACCAGGGATCAAACCTGCAACCTAGGTGTGTGCCATGACTGAGAATCAAACCCATAACCTTCGGTGTACAGGGTGACGGATGATGCTCCAGCAAACTGAACCGCGTGGCCAGGGCAAAGAGAAAAAAGATAAAAGCCCACAATCTTATCATGCATTTCGCATTTAAAAAATATCTTCCAACCAGCAGTTATATGTGGAGATGATGAATTCATCTGAGCAATTTTCAAAATAACGAAGTAATCAAGCCCATAACACCAGAGCACAAGAGCAGACATCCCTACCTTGTTCCTGATTTTATGCGGAAGCATTTGGTCATTTACTTTTAAGTATAAATGTTTGCTGTAGAATTTTTGTAGATATTCTTTATAAAGTTGGGGAAGTTCTCTTCTATTCCTATTTTTAATTTTTTTTATCATATATGTGTTGAATTTTGTCAAAGCTTTTTCTGTATCAATTGATAAGATTATGTGATTTTTCTTTCTTTAGCCTGTTAGTATGTAGATTACACTGATGAACTTTTAAATGCCAAACCAGGCTTGCACCCCTGAAATAAACCCTACTTGGCCATGATGCATAATTACTTTCAGAGATTGTTCAATTCTATTTGCCAGTATTTTGTTAAGGATTTCTGAATCTATTTTCATGAAATATCAGCCTCTAGTTGGTTTGTTTTTTTAAAAAACTGTCTGTCTTATTTTGGTATTAGGGCAATTACTAGTTTTGTAAAATGAATTGAAAGTGTTTTATTTTCTAAAAGAAATCATGGCAAATTGGTGTTAATTTTCTTTGAACATTTGGTTGAATTCTTCAGTAAAACCATCAGGGTTGAGAGATTTCTTTCTGTTCTTTGTTTTTGTTTATTTAATTTTAAAATGATGAACTCAATGTCCTTAATAGTAATAGCAATATTCAAATTATCTGTTTTATAATGAGTTGTGATACTTTGTGTTTTTCAGTTTATTGATCTATTTTGTCTAAGTTGTAAAATTATCTATGTGTAGAGTTATCTGTAGTATTGTCCTCCATCCTTTTGACGTCGGCATGGTCTGTTTCATTTCTAACATGCGGTATTGGTAGTTTGTATCTTCTTTTTTCCTTGTCTTACTTGCTGGAGTTTTGTTAACTTCACTGACATTTTCAAAAACCATCTCTTTGTTTCGGTGATTTTCTCTGATTTTGTTTTCAATTTCATTGATTTCTGCTCTTACCAATATTAGTTACTTTTGTTTTCTTTGGTTTTATTTTCTATTCTTTCTCTAGATTCTTGAGGTAAGACTTTATATTATTGTTTTGAGATTTTTCCCCTCTTTTCTAATGTATATATTTAATGCTATAAGTTTTTCTCTCAGCGGTGCTTTAACTGTGTCCCACCAGTTTTGGTATGTTGTATTTTCATTTTCATTCAGTTCTTTCTGCTACCAATATCTAGATTGATTTCATTGTGCTCAGAGAACCCAGTCTGTATAATTTCAATTCCTTTACATTTGTGAAGGTTTTTTTTTTTTTTTTTGCCGAGGATATGGTATATCTTAATATATGGTCTATAGGAGCTTGAAAAGAATGTACATTCTGCAGTTACTGGTGTGACCTATAAATGTTGTTTAGATTTGGTTGTCTGATGGCATTGTTGAGTTCTTTCATATCCTTGCTGATTTTCTTTCTAATTCTCTTCATGATGATTATTTAAAAACACCAAATTGCAGTCTGGCTGGTGTAGCTCAGTGTATTGAGTGCGGGCTGGGAACCAGAGGGTCCCGGTTTGATTCCCAGTCGGGGCACATGCCTGGGTTGCAGGCCAGGTCCCCAGTGGGGGCCATGTGAGAGGCAACCATACATTGCTCTTTCTCCCTCCCTTCTCCTCTCTCTGAAAATAAATAAATTAAAAAAACCCACCAAATTGCAGACACTACTACTAAACATTTATGAAGTGCTTATGATATGTCAAGCACTTAAGTCTTTGACATGCATTGTATCGTTTAATCTTCCCAGTAACACGATGTGTCACATGTTATTATTACTGAGGTTCAGAGAGGTTAAGTGACTTGCCCACCAAGATCACACAGCTATAAACGGCAGAGCTGGCATTCCAGCCCAGGGCTCTCTATCAAATGTGCGTGCATAACCTCTCTGCAATCTGCTGTTCTATCGGAATCCCAGAGCACTTGGTATATTTTCTTCCAGTTCACATTTGAGTAAGAATGTAAACATTATAGTGGGGGCTGCAGGGAAAGTCTCAGGTATGGCAGGCAGCCTCTCAGCTAGTCTCCAGGGATTCTCACCTCTTGGTACGAAAGCCCTTACGTGAAGCCCTCCCTTTGAATATGGTCTGGACCTAGTGGCTCACTTCCAATGGACAGAATATGGCAAAAGTGATGGGATGTCACTACTGAGATCAGGTTAGAGAGAGACTGGTGTCCATCTTGGGCCTGCTCTCTCCCTCATAATCTCTGAGGGAAGACAGGTGCTGTGTTGTGACCTGCCCTGTGGAGAGGCCCACGTGACAATGAACTGATGTCTTTGGCTCACAGCCAGGGAGGATCCGCAAGCGCCAGCAGCCACGTGAGTGACTCTGAAGCACACCCTCCCCTGCACAAGCTTCTAGATGACCCAAGCTCCTGTGGCCTTGTGAGGGGTCCTGAGCAAGAGGCATCCGGCTAACCTGTGCCTGGCTTGCTGACCACAGAAGTGATCTGTTCTTTTAAGCTGTTGAGTTTGGGTTAAAGTAGCCACAAAAGAGAGAAAGCAAAAGTAGGAAGACAATCTCTTGGCTTCTGACACTACCCTCTCCTCTCGGGGCTGGAACTGCAGGGAAATTAGGAGATGGTAGAGACCGCTGACAGACTGGAGTAAAAAATGTGAGGGAAGAGGACCTCGGTCCTGTTTACCACATGTCTGAGAGGACCTCCCCTCAGGTGTTCCTCGTATGCCAGTAAGGGGCAAACACAGGAGGGCACAGTCAGAAGTGTGGCTTGTGTCAGCCAAGAGAGGGACAGACACCCCAGAGTCTCATGGGAGGCAGAGACAGAGCCCAGAGATTCCCCAGTGTCCCCAGAGGGACCTGAAAGTGAGATAAGTGGGAGCCTGGGAGCTGGTCATGGGACTTCTGGGGCGAAGGGGAGGTAACCTGTGAAGGGGTGCTGCTTGGAGCCCCTCTTGGACCAGTCACTCCTGCCTTACTTGGGAGACTGAGGGTTTGACAAGGGACGGAATTAGTGTGTTAGAGATGCTGCTCTAGTGCTTGGCAGTTTAAGGTCATTTAGGTCTTTCAAGTCCCTAGTCCCTCTGTCCCCAACACCACCATGAGTGGAAATGGGGAATTTAAAGCAAATAAGACTATGTCTTACCAGCCTGTAATGTTGATCCATGTGTCACTGCTACCACGTGGCTGTCACACCTTGGCAGCCGCACTACTTCCACCAGGCCACCAGGACAAGTGGCCCTAGGCCCCCTTTTTTTCGTTTCTGGTTGTTATCCTGACTCAGATGGGAAACGTAAGTGATAAAGCAGAGAAGCAAGCCGTGGCCATAGACAGTGAGAGTGAGAGGGGTGTGGAAAGGGCAGCAGAGGGGCAGAAATGGCTGGACATGCCCGCCTGCCTGGTGATGGCCCTGCAGACGGGGAAAGGCCTTTCCTTACTTATCTTTGGTGCAATGGCGCCTAATCTTAATTGATGCTTCTTGCTATTGCGCCAAAATCAACTACAATCTATTGGCAGTCATCATAGGTGCCTCATTCTTTTCCTGTGGTTACACTGTGCCTTCCTCTCCCTTGGAAATTCAGTTGAGTTACAGAGCTGCCGTGTACGGCTGCACAGATTGTGCATTGCGAAAATCCAGGTGGTGCCATTCATATCGCAGGAGATGACTTGACAAGTCATGTCTCAGAAATCTTTCCACATCATTACCACTGGGTTCTCATCATTCCCATCCAGTAACAAATATCCGAAGATCTATTAGGTGCCAGGTGGTGTTCTGGGTGTTGGGGACTTGGCAATGAACAAGATAAATAGAGTCTCTGCCCTTGGTACAAAGAGAGATGATAACACCATAAACATACAAAGTGAGGTTAGGCATTACAACGAAGAGGCTGCACAGGTGGGGGAGAGGTAAGATGTTTCAGAGATAATTTCTTAGGTCCTTCAATAATACGTAGGACCATAGTGTATAAACCACTAGTATTCTATACTTAACCAGTTTCCCCCCTTTTTGAAACTCGAGACAGCAGACAATATGTTGTGTGCATACAATGGATATTTCCTACAAGCTAATAGGATTGATTTCTTATTAGCTGGTGCATTGGTCCTACCAGGGTAAAATGGTAGTTTGAAATTTTTATTATTACATAATATTTATAAAATGAAGGATACTTTTATGGGTTTGGTAGTGGCAGAGGCAGATTTTACAAATTTAGTACATCCTTGACATTTGCGAGGGATATTTTCCTAGACTAGGAAAGTCCTCAAAATCACAAACCTCACGATAGGGAACCTCATTTCTCCTAAAACACAGTGAAATAGAACTGAAAATGCAAAATATCTTTTGTATGCTCAATGGTTCTCTATAAGTACTGGGCTGAAAATATTTTGTATGGTTATTCTCTGGCTTAGAACCTTCACATCCTTAGACTTCTTTATTTTCATTACCAGTACTCGTGCTTGGTTTTCTTCTAAGAGTTTTTAAAAAATAAGAAGTCAAGGTTTAAAAAAAAAACATGAAAGTCATTACATTCTTGACAATGGATAGAAAAATATCCGAACATATCAAGATGTTGGTTCATGAGCCTGGCCCACTCCCGGGATAGGGGCCCACTGGATGCGCTAACCTACAGAAGCCTTTGGAAAATGCGATATCACTATGAGTCATTAACAGTTAGTCACTGAAAATCGCTGAGATTGAGAACGTTAAACCCACAGAGGTTAAAGGTCTTCTGTATCTAAATTACAGATCCATAGCAGGAGGGGAAAATGCAATCACTTGCTCATCTCTTTATTGTTAGGGCATATGTGAGATCATTTTGACAAAGAAGACAGATGGTGGAGAATTTTCCAAGCTGAATATTATATGAGAAATTGCTCTGGAACACCATAAATTTGATTTTTAGCCTTTTCCATATATCAGCTGCTATGGTTGGTTCCTCATTTGTCACAAAATCATAAATGTTCTGAATCTCAAGTTTCTTCTCTTTAGTGATGGTTGGTAATTCCAACCTTCTGAGGGCAGAGGTGAGGATAAATGCAGCCAGGGTTATAAGAGGTCTTTCTAAACATGAAAGCGACCCACAAAATCGAGGTGTTATCATCCAAGCAGGTATCATTGGCTTCGCATTCCCAGTTTTGTTACCTGAGCAGAATAAAAACACATGGGAACTACCGACTAGCTGAAATGGACCTTGTGTAAAGGGTTTAACTTACTTCTTTTACAAACCACTGACAAAAGGCTGGACCAATCCATTCTCTTGCATGAATACCACAGTCCATCCAGACAGCTCTTTTGTAAGCTCGTGATCTCCGGCCCAGCTGAAAACAAGAGTATTCTTAGTAACCAACGCAGGCTTTTATTTTTGGATTTACTGACCAGCATAATTTTATAAGGTTTCAGCATGATCTTTCACTATACTTTGTTTTATTAGGTAACCTGTGAAAAAGGAGAGATGCCCTGTCTATTTCAGAAGTCCGGGCTTGTTTATGTGGAAACAATATATTTATTGCCTTAATTACAAATCAAAGAACTGGAAAATACACAAGGAAAATAACAATTCCTTAAATAGGTTTGCTTCTCTATTTTAATATAAACATGGGAGGGGACTCCCCATATCTTCTGGAGGGAGGGCCCGTTGTAATACAGGCTTCCCCCACTAGGTGAGTGTTCTAGGAACCCATCTGAATCAATGTACGAGCTGGCATTGTTGTGAGAGGCTGCGTTTGGCTTCAGTGAAATTTTTTTGAAGGCTCTTTTGATGCATTTGCCCATTTTATTTTATTTTATTTTTTTTAAGTTTTTTTTTTTAAGATTTTTATTTTTATTTATTTTTAGAGAGAGGGGAAGGGAGAGAGAAAGAGAGGGAGAGAAACAGCAATGTATGGTTGCCTCTCACATGGCCCTCACTGGGGACCTGGCCTGCAACCCAGGCATGTGCCCTGACTGGGAATCGAACCGGGACTGCTTGGTTCCCAGCCTGCACTCAATCCACTGAGCTACACCAGCCAGGGCCGTTTGCCCATTTTATGATGGGTGATTTAGGAGTGCTCCTACTCACACCACACTGAGTGTTCAGTGAGCAGTTTTTGACCCCAAACGGCATGACCACACTGCCCCCTATGCCCCACCTTCCCTATCCATCCCATCTTGCCCAGAGTGACTTTTTTTGTTTTCCCAGATGAAAAAAGTCCTCAAAGAGAAACGTTTTGCTGATGTGGAAGAGGTGAAACAAGAAACAGCAGAAAGATCAACAAATTCAGAAACTGTTTTGAGCAGTGGGAAAAAAACATCTTGATAAGTGTATTACATCAAATGGGGAGTATTTACTTTGAAGGGGACTGAAGTTTAAACATATAATAATAATACACAATTTTGTATAAATCAGTTTTTTGGGTGCCCCCTTGTATGTGACTGTTAAGAAAAAAGCCAAATTTTCTGCCTCTCCCAAGGAATCAAAAGTATTTCCAAGGAATTTTCCACAAAGAATTAGCTCTGTTTTTTTAATGGGTGGACAAACTCAAATTTGATTTTAGCACAAAATGGAAAAACACAAAACAACTTGAATTGTGGAATTGACAATTTTTTCTCTATAATTCTGTTATAAATATTACTTATAACCTGGTTTCTAATCCAGTAATCAATAGGTGGCTGTTGACATATTTATTGGGGTCTAGTTTTCATTTATTCATTAATTCACTTGACTAATGCTTCAGGAAATTCTTTTCAATGTCAGACACTATACTCAGCATCAGAGATTCAAAGAGGAAAAGACAGGATTTATATGATAGTGAGGACAGCAGACATATGAACAATTAATCATTATGATGTGAATATGCATAAGTCACTGTGGGAAGCTGAGGGTGTTCTAGAACATGGGAACATGTCTGATTTTCCTGAAAAATAAAAGAAGTCTTCTCGAAAGACTTCTTGAGCACTTGAGTGCTTGAGCAAGACTGGAAGTTTGCCAGGTAGACAAGTTGGAAGAAGGCATCACAAGCCTGGAAAAAAATCTGAGCACATCATATCTGAGGAACTGCTTCTCGGTTTGAGGGAGGGATGGCTGATACGGAACACATGAATTTCCCGAGTGCTATGTAAAAGAGAGAAGGCTGCACCCCGAGTCCCAGGGAGGAGTGTGTGTGGAGTGGGAGGGGGAGGAGCGCTCACACGGACAGCAGAGTGGAGGTAGCTGGGTGAGAGGATGCGCGGGTCTAGGCAGGACGTTCAGTACCGAGGCCATTGTTGTGATAGTCCAGAGATGAGTGAGGACAAGAGAAAAGGTTGGCGCACATCCAAAAAGATATTTCGAAGGAAAAAATGAACATTCCTAGTGGTAGATTTAAAGCAAGTGTCTAAAATAGAGGAGAGGAATTTAGGATGGTGCTCATGTTTTTGCACTGGGAGCAGAGTGGTGCTTTTGTGACTATCAACAAGAGAATGCAAAGCAGCCAATGGTGTATGGATTTTAAAACTCCAGAGAGAGGACTCCACTGAATAGCAAAGTCCGGAATGATGGTTGACCATGGGATAGATGTGCCCATCTCGAGATTGTTCATAGAATGAGAGCACATCTGAGGACAGAATCCTGGGACTGCCAGAACCTAAGGAAAGGATGAGGGCTGAGGAGCCAGAGAATGAGACCTGAGGCATGGTCAGAGAGATGGGAAGAAAACCTAGTGGTCATCATTGACCTCGGCAAGAGATGGTTTAGAGGAGTGGTGGGGGTGTGAAGGCCAGTGAGTCAAAGTCTGACTAGGAGGTGAGAAAGTACAGGGTGATGTTTTATTATAAATCTTTTGGGGGGTTTGGCTGGGAAGAGACGGAGTGCTGTAGGCCAGACTAGAAGAGAATGCAGGGTCACAGGCTGGGAATGGCGCACACCTTCTTACACATTTATGTACTTTTACCTTGGTTCATCTTATGTAGCACCAACTCAAACATCATTTTGAAGGCCATTATTTTTAGGTGCATTAATAACTCTGAATACATTAGTATTCTCTGGAATACTCAGTGGCAAAACTTCAATATGACTTAAAAACCTAAGGGAAAACTTTTCCTTAAGTTATCAGATTATGTTAAATATTAGACACTGTGACAACATTCTATTTCTTTTCCCATATATCAAAGTTGGAATGATTGTTTAGTAAATATTTTAGTTAATAATTTCCTATTTTTACCTTTAAAATGAAAAGAGATCTTCCCTCATATGATTTTCCAATAGAGAACATATGAATGAGGCCTGAATGAGTATTATTCAGATGATGCATCCAATTTTGAATCTAAAAGCAATAAATAAAAATCATGTCAGACTCTCATAATTACAGAGCTTTTAGAGAACAAAAGGTAAGAAGACAACAATAGGTCTCAGAACTCAAAGAGCACACATGGAATATAAAACTGAACAAAAACCAATTTTCTATTTTAATTTTCTTCAGTATATTTAAAATTACCTTTTATTTTCTGCCTTTACAAATAGTAGAGTCAGTCTTTATATTGTTCCCTTTTCAAAGCCTACCTTCTATTACCATTTATCATTAGTATCTACTAATGATTACTAAGATGGCAGAGTTTTGCAGAAAATTAATCAATGTGCTCTGGGATCCTTTTGAAAATCAAAATTTACTTCCATTTCCCCCCAAGTATTTAAGAGGGAAAGAAAGAAATTGGCTTCAGGAAAATCATCCAAACTACCTGAAAGTCCAATATGTTGTAATTTGCCACTGAACGTAAGATGCTAAGAAAAAGACATTTTTTAACGTTTAAAGGTATTCATTCTATTGAGCCATACATCAGAGGGCATAGTCTGAATAAATTTCCCAGTAATAGCAATGCATTTGCATTGGTCCTTTCACATACACTTATCTGTCATCAGGAGAAGGTATATTTGAGATGGATGAATGAGGCACTTAGAAAGATGGGTGGCATTTCTGTCTTAAAAGCTGCATGAGTAAGGAGGTCACATAAGAGCATCCCACTGTTCCATGATGTGAAAAAAAGAGTCTGTGCTGAAAAAATAGATTTGGAGATATACCATATTATTTTCTTTCTGTTCTTAGTCTCATGAGTCTATGTACATAATATATATGTGTATATATATGTATATATGTACAGATCTATATAGATATATTGTAAAAATTTGACTTTTTCTAGTGCATGTTAATAGCACTTTCATGTGCTAAATTATCTAAAACATTTCCTTGTTGTAATGCAAAATACATAGACATAATTTTGAAAGGAAGG
The DNA here is from genome assembly GCA_004026765.1 of Micronycteris hirsuta. NCBI lineage: Eukaryota > Metazoa > Chordata > Mammalia > Chiroptera > Phyllostomidae > Micronycteris > Micronycteris hirsuta. The sequence continues at coordinate 177,151 of PVJI01001214.1, forward strand.
TAGAACCAAGAATTATCAAGAGAACCAAGAATTATCTAAAGAATATAATGGGATCTTATGAATTCTTTGTCTGGCATTCCTTTGCTCAATTCAGAAGAAACATGGAGAATATACGTATACATTCATTCTGTCCTCTTCTATCTATTTGGAGGTCTCTGTTCGCTTGCCGCTAGGAATACAGTGGTGAATAAGAAGTGGCCTGTGTTCATGGAACTTGCAGCTTATTAGAAAGAAAGGAATTGATGAAAAATGATCATACATCCATGTTCTATGGTGCATGAAATATGCTGGGAGTTGGAGGTGGGGAGTGGAGTTCTGATCCAGCCTAGGAGAGTAGAAAAAGCTGTCTTCCTACATAAAGCTGAGATTTGAAGAATGACTAGTCGTTGTCCAGGTGAACAGCAAATGATGTGCTAGTGGGAATGAGATGGTTGTGCTTTCCAGGTAGAATAAATAGCAGCATGTTAATAGTCCCTGAGGTACCACAGATGAAGCTTGGCCTTTGGGAGGTCTCAGATTTGCAGAGGGTGTGGGGTAAGAATCAAAGTTCACTCTACCCTTCAATCAAATCATTGTCCTCGAACTCCGGTTAGCTCTACCTTCCATCAATATGTGCATCAAGCTTTTAAGTTAAGGTCTTTATAACTACAATTATAATAACATCACTTCACTGTTTCAGTGCACTTCCCATGACCTTCATAGGGGTGGGTGGGGTAAAGCAGATGAATTCAAATTATTTTGCTACTTCTTCTATATTAGCTAAATGCTTAATGGAATAGAGGGCTGACCTGAGGTGCCTAGACAATATAAGGAGCTGTACTTGCCCTGGCCAGGTGACTCAGTTGGTTGGAGCATCATCCCTTACACCAAAAGGGTGTAGGTTCCATTCCCAGTCAGGGCACATACTTAGGTTGAGGGTTTGATCTCATGTATAGGAGGCAGCCGATCAATGGTTCTCTCTCACATTGATATATTTTTTTTTCCCTCTCTCCCTTACTCTCTTTCTAAAAACCAATAGCTACGTCCTTGGGTTAGAATTTAAAAAAGAAAAAAAAAGAGCTATACCTATTCTGCATAGCCCCTGCCTCAAAAAAAAAAAGCAACAAAAGCTCCTTTGATTACATACTTCTTCTAAGGAATGATAAACTTCATAATTATATTCAGAGAGGGATCTTCGATTTCTCTGGGCTTGCAAACTGCTTCCCTTTTCCAGTGCTTTCTGAAGATCTTCTATGAGGATCCTGGATTTGAAATGATAGACATGATGAAAATGAAATGGAGATAATCTAAAAATCAGGTAATATCAAAATAAAATCATGCATCTATGAAAGAAGGCAGCAAAGATAGACATTTCTAAGAATATCAAATGTTGGGATAATGTTCATTTTCAGGAAATGAAGCTGTTAAATAAATTGTGTAGTAAATATGAAATGTAAAATTATAAACAGATGTTCCTTAATAATAATAATAATGGTAATAACAACTACTGTTCATTGACAGCTATAAGAACTGAATGGTGGGTATGAACACTCATATTTATTGGGTGCCTGCTAGGCACTCGACACTGTTCTGTGTATATCACATACTGTTCCATGTATATTATTACCTAAGATTATGTGTAAATAAAATTGTATTGTTATCCCATTTCACAAGTGGGAAAACTGAGCCTCAAAATGGTGAAGAACCAATGTCACTCTGCTAGTGAGTGCAGAACCAGAATTTGAACTTGGAATGTGAACCCAAATTCGAATTTTTCGACTCCAGGTCCAGTGTGACATTATGAGAACTGAAACAAGGTGAAGTCTTCCACCCCATCGCCACATCCTCCTTTCCCGATGCTTCTATCTGTTCCTGTCCTTCTAATCACTGACTTTTCTCATCTCATCATCCAGCAACCTGACCCAAGACTCAGAGAGGAAAGGGAAAGCAGGAGAGAAGCTACAGTTCTCAAGAGGAAACTAAAGAAATATGCAGAGTGGGAAAAAGTGAATTTCACTACCTGCCACAATGCCAAGAGAAGAAAAGTTCAGCTAATCAAAGTGGGTGCATTTGGAAAGTGAAGGCTGAGGCTGGGGGGCAGAGTGGTGGGATTCCAGGGTCACTGTAGTGAGTGGAACCAGCTCAGCTATAGTCGTTAGTGTTCTTGATGAGACATCTGAGCTGAATACAGGCTTGTCTCCCTAATACTCAGCCATGTCCTCTATCAGCAGTCCCCAACCTTTTGGGCACAAAGTACCAGTTTCATGGAAGACAATTTTTCCATAGATGGGGTCGGGGAGGATGGTTTTGGGATGATTTGAGTGTATTACATTCAAGTTTACCTCCTGCTTTAGCCTGGTTCCTAATAAGCCTGGACTGGTACTGGTCCTCAGCCCAGAGGCTGGGAACCTCCTGTTAAAACTAGAGATAACTATCCATGAAGTAGCACATTCATATGGAATGTTTAAAAATGTTGAAGAGCCAGGTTCCAGCCAAGATGGAGGCATAGGTAGAAATGCTTTGCTTGCTTCCTCCTACAACCAAAAGAAGGATAACAATCACTTTAAAAACAATAAACAGCCAGAACTGCCAGAATAGTAAACTGTATGGAACTCTGACAACCAAGGTGTTAAAGAAACATTCATCCAGACCTGTAGGAGGGGTGGAGAGGGGCAGGCAGGCAGGTGGAAAGGACCTGTGGCAAGGTGATGGACTGTGGGCAAGGAGGGGCTGGCTGCTGGAGAAACTAAAGACCCCGAAATTCTAGCTGTAAAATACTGTGGGGGCTGCGAGGGCAGGAGAAAGTCCAAGTCTCACAGGATAGTTTGTTGGAAAGTGGGGCTAGGGCAGAGAGAGCAAGCAGCATTGTTCCCTCTCTGACCCCTCCCCCACACACAGTGCCACAAGCAGCAAAGAGGATTGCTTCACCCCAGCGAATACCTTAGGCTCTGCCCTCTTACAACTTAGCAGGTGCACCGAGACAAAGAAATATGGCCCAAATGAAAGAAAAGACCAAAACTCCACAAAAAGAGCTAAGCAACAAGGAGATAGACAACCTATCTGATGCATTGTTCAAAAACACTGGTAATTGACTGAGCTCGGTCTCAAAATGAAGGCTACACAAAGTGAAATAAAGCAAAATATACAGGGAACCAACAGTGCAGGGAAGGAAACTGGGACTGAAATCAATGATTTGGAACACAAGGTAGAAATAAATATCCAACTGGAACAGAATGAAGAAACAAGAATTCAGATAAATGAGGAGAGGCTTAGGAACCTCTGGGACAACTTTAAGTGTTCCAAAATCTGAATCATAGGGCTGCCAGAAGGAGAAGAGGAAGAGCAAGAAATTGAAAACTTAAGTGAACAAATAATGAAGGAAAACTCCCCTAATCTGGTGAAGAAAGTAGACTTCCAGGAAGTCCAGGAAGCCCAGAGAGTCCCAAAGTAGTTGGACCCAAGGAGGAACACACCAAGACACATCATAATTAAGTTACCTGAGATTAAAGATAAGGAGAGAATCTTAAAAGCAGCAAGAGGAAAGGAGACTGTTATCTACAAAGGAGTTCTCATAAGACTGTTAGCTGATTTCTCAAAAGAAACCTTGTAGGCAAGAAGGGGCTGGAAAGAAATATTGCAAGTCATGAAAGGCAAGGACCTACATCCAAGATTACTCTGTCCAGCTAAGCTATCATTTAGAATGGAAGGGCAGATAAAGTATTTCCCCAGATAAGGTCAAGTTAAAGGAGTTCATCATCACCAAGCCCTTATTATATGAAATGTTAAAGGGACTTATCTAAGAAATAGAAGATCAAAAATGACGAACAATGAAATGACAAGAAACTCATAACTATCAACAATTGAACCTAAAAAATAAAAGCAAAAATTAAGCAAACAACTAGAACAGGAATAGAATCACAGAAATGAAGATCACATGGAGGGTTATCAGTGGGGAGGGGAAGAGAGAGAATGGGGGGGAGGTACAGGGAATAAGAAGCATAACTGGTAGGTACAAAATAGACAGGGGGAGGTTAAGAATTGTATAGAAAGTGGAGAAGCAAAAGAACTTATACGTATAACCCATGGACATGAACTAAGGAGGGGAGTGCTGGAAGGTGGGGTACAGGGTGGAGGGGATATAAAGGGGAGGAAAAAATTGGGATAACTGTAATAACATAATCAATAAAGTATACTTAAGAAAATAAAAATGTTGAAGAGCCCCTCCACAATTTTTCTGCCCCTGGCAGATAGCTAAAAAGCTTTGCTTTTATATCTTATCTTTCAAAAGAACTGTGCTTAGCGCTTTAAGTACTGTTAAATTAACATGTAATAGCGTCTATAAAATGACTTTCAAGGCTGATCTATATGGGCCACTTCATTAAAAAATTGTGTTGAATTACCTGAATAAACACTTTTTGGTTCGTGGGGAAGTAGATTAACTTAGGATCATGTTGGGTGCAGGACAGTCCTTTTGATTCACTCATATATTTACCGAGTATTTTACCCATTGTGGACAAATACTTCGGAATTTATCATTGGCTTACTGTTGTTTTTATTTCAATTTTCGACTTCAGAAATAGCAACGTTAAATATTAAAATAAGGTGGGGTGACAGAGTTGGTAAACTCGATTGGTAGCTGCTTTTAGTGGCTCAAATGTGAGCGGAGGATTAGTCCTCCTTTCCATATTAGTCCTTCCTTTCTTCCATCAAGGAAAGAAGTTATAGATCAAAGTAGGCTTGTATGGACTAAAAACATGTTCAAACATGGCCAGTGTAGGTCTTAAGAACCATAGGAACCTTTATATCAGTGTCCAAACTTCCTGTGTTGTGAGAGAATGTGGAGCGGTAGGAAAGATGCAAGTTCGATTAGAGCTGCGGTGGTTGGTTATAAACTGTCAACACTTTCCAGTTATTGTAGGCAGTGTTCAGATAGGTTTCTAGTAGCATCCCTTCATTTCTCCTGGCTACTTTTCTCCATCTCAGGAAACTAGGGGAAAAATGTAAATAGATTTGCCAAAGCCAGCGATCTACATAAGAAGCCCAGGTGGCTCAGTTGGCTAGAGTATTGTTCCATACACCAGAGGGTTGCGGGTTCGATCCCCAATTGGGGAGCGTACAGGAGGCGACCCATTGATGTCTGTATCTCTGTCTTTGTCTCTGTCTCTGTTTCCCTCTCTCTAGAAAAAAAAAAGAACAGAAAAGAAAAAAAATCAATAAACATATCCTTAGGTGAGGATTAAAAAAAATCTCCCTCTGAATTTTCATTTTAAAAAGATAAAACACATACATACAAAAATAAAAAAATTTCAAGAGTACAAAAATCTTCAGAATGTTTCCAAAAGGGAGCTGTAGTATCTTGTTTTTGCAGTTTTTCCAGTGAACTGACTTGCCAAACATAACCAAGTACAGGTAACTTGTTTCCTCTCACGGTAAGAGCAATCGCTCTCATGCATCACTAGAAAGTTTTGAGGTTCTGCTGCTGATACTCTTTTGTTTGGCAGCTCTTGGTAGAACGAATGTTGTGAAGAGGAGGTGAGAATCAGGACACAAAGACACAAATAGCGGGAAGACGATACGAAGAGACAAAGGAAGAAGACAGCTATGTACCAACCAAAGAAAGAGGCCTGGGACAGATCCCTCTCTCATGGCTCTCACAGGGGACGACCCTGCTAACACCTGGATTTCAGACCTCTCGCCTCCAGAATCATGAGGTGATGATACACTTCGGTTTTTAAGCCAGCCAGTCTGTGGTACTCTGTTATGGCAGCCCAAGCAAACTAATACAGTTCAATAATTTAGACTGCACCTTAATACAGGCCCTAAGAGACCAACCTGAAAATGGAAATAATTGTGATGTGGCCCTGACCAGGTAGCTCAGTTGGTTAGAGTGTCATCTTGATACACCAACGTTGGGGGTTCGATCCTGGGTCAGGGCACATACAAGAATCAACCAATGAATGAATAAATAAGTGGAACAACTAACTGATGTTTCTGTCTCTGTCTCTCTCTCTCCCCTTCCTCTCAAATCAATCAATAAAAATAATAATTGTGACGTGGCAGGTATAGCCCATTTTCCTCATCAAGTTGTTGGTTGGAAACTAGTCGATTGATGAGAAGGCCATTACATGGAGCCCAAAAATGTTTTTTGTAATTGCTGTGCTTTAGTTCTTTGCATCTTATTGTTATTCTTATCCCGATTATACGTGCTCCTTTGCAGAACTTTCCAGGTGATGTCATCACTTAGTACAAAACTACCCCCTCCAAGCTTCCAGGGTGGGAGGGGGACTTCAGAATTTGAAATTCCATGACAAATTTTTACAGGTTTTTAACTTACAAAATGATTGAAAAGTTTTATGGCAGAATGAGTCATTTCATCTGTCATGTCATTAAGAGGGCTTGATCATCTACGGTGCCAGAGACATGGGGTCATATTATCTTTGCTTTAAAGATGACTCTAGCTATACATTATGTATAATTGTACAGAATAAATGATACTCTTTTGAAAATACCCCAGGCCATAATAATAAAAGTCAATTAAAATGATCTCTACCTACTGTCCCCGTGGAATTTAATGGACTCTAATGTGTTGTTATCTTGGGACCAACAAGATGAATAATTCTAAATAATTGTTCTCCATGGAGAGGCAACTGGTTTAAAACAATGTTTTAGACTCAATTCTCTGTGACATACAGTGTGATATTTTATTCTATGTTAGTCCCACATGACCTATGTTTAATAGCAGGAAATAGAGGCTTGTTAAAATAACTCGTATATTCTTTTGTACCAAATAATAATTAATGAAGCATGTGAGTTGTTACTGAGTACCTATAGATATAATTACCAAGCTCTTTCCTGCCAGGCATTCAGAAAATCAAAGCTACAGCAATGACTAAGAGGTATTCAATATGAAAAATAGTTTTATGCACAGCTGTGACTCTGCCCTATTCTAGAAGTACAGATAAAATATCTTACTGAAAAAGAAAATCAATACTTCAATAAGGCTGCAATTATATTCCTGGTGGGGAAGCATTTGTGTGGACCAGGGACGGGTGTCACTGTCACACTGCACCCCTTGGCCCAGCCACCCGCAGAGACTAGGACCTTCGCCAGTAACCCCTACAGCCATGAGCCCTTCCCTGGCCTCGCCAGACATCATTACAGATCTTTGTGCTTGCTTTGGCAGCACCAGAACTTGCTAAAATGCTGGGGTAGTTGAGGTTAATCATTGACAATCATGCTTTTCAGTTCCCGAATCCTAGGATTCCAAACCAAAGGTAAGTCACTTGACCCAGTCTCATTAATTCACTGCACTGCACTTCAGATCCCCATTGATGACCCCATCCCTCCACTGCCTTCTTTTCCCTTGTACCTGCTGGAATCCCCCTTTCATTGTAGATAAGATGCCTACACTCTCCAGTCTCTTCAGAGAACTTTTCTTATATTCTTGCCACAGTAGAATTTGGACTCTTTTAAGGATGCAGATTTTTTGGTGGCTTTTTCTTCTTCCACTCCACTTACCAAAGGGCCAGAAGTGAGGGAGGTCAGCATGCTCCTGGACCCCCATTTCGGCTTCTCCCCTAATCATCTAACTTCCAGGAAAAGCTCGTCCTCCCTTTATCATCATACTATTCTCAGTTGCTTTTTTCTAAGTTCTGGGTATGTCCGATATTCCCCATCCAGTAATAGTCTCTCTCTCCACTGCTAATCCTGCCATCAGCCAAGGAGACTGAAGACTGCTATGATGATTCTCTGGTGATTTGGCTCACCCATTCTTGGCCACACCAGTCTCAGTGATCTCCATTACACTTCAGCCATCTCTCCCATGGCTGCCCCCTGACTCTTGCCACCAGCTATACATGTTCTACCCCAGAACTCTTAACATCCAATAGCCAACACTCTGTCAAAACCTACTTACTTCCAGTTTGTTGTTCTCAGTCTCATTATACCAGTTTTCAATATAAACATCTTCCTCCCGTCCTCGATTCTTCCATTTTGTCCCATCATTCCTCCCAGACTCTCCTCCTTTCCTACCCAGATTAGACTCGATGGATGAATACTTGAGCTAGTACCTCACTAGGAACTTCAACTTCCTCGCAACCTTGACCTATCTGTGTTCCTGTACAATGAAATCCCAACTGTGTTTCAGGGCTACAATCTTTCTTCTCTGCAACAACTACTTTTATTGGCTGCTACCCTAGTTTTTCTCTTGGAACATTCTTCAACCCTTGTTTTTTACTTTCATTAGATAACCTTGCTTCTTACTCTGTCCAGAAAATTTAGCAGTTATGATCTCTTTTAACTGGTTCCACATTTACCTCTTCCATCTTAGAGGGCAAGGTTCCTTCCTACTATTCAAACTCATTCCTCCACTTCTGCATTTTTTCCTATCTCACTATCCTCATCTTCCCTTCTGGTCTTTCCCCTCAGCCTACAGACAAGCCCAAATTGCCCCCTCCCCAAACAAATCTCAAATCTCAAGCAGTCATTGATGCTGCATCTCCCTGCAGTTACCCCTCATTCTATGCTTCTCTCCTTATCCTACCTTCTAAGAGCAGTTGTCTTCTCTGCGCCCCATGTTCTCACCTCCTGTTCCCTTCTCTGTCCCCTGCTCCTTACAATCTAATCCCACCATTAGAGTTACCAACACAGTTTCTACTGCCAAATCCAAAGGAATCCGGTCAGTCCTTTTCTTGCTGCTATCACTGCAGCACTTGGTACCACTGATGCTCCCTCTCTTAATGTCTTTCATTTCTTCTTTGACTCCTGTGACTATCTTCCACTAACTCTATTCCTACTTCTTTAACTAGTTCTTTAAAAACCCTCAGAACATGCAAATATCCAAATCTGTTTGAATCTGTTTCCTCAGTTACCCAAAGTAGACTTGGCATCATCCTTGACTTCTTCCTCTTGCACCTACGTCCAACTAGGTGTGGAGTCCAGGTGATTTTGCCTCTGAACTATTTCATTGAATGCTCTCCTGATCCCACTACTCTGGTCACAACTCAGGGCCTCACTATCTCTTACCTGGGCCATGATTGTCATTTCCTTCCAATTACGTGTATGTGGCTCTCTTGCTTACATCCTCGACTTATGCAACACCACCATCAGGAAAAGGTCTGAGCTCCTAACCCTGTACATCAGTCTTCCCACAAGCTGGCCTCCCCCACCTCTCCAGCATTTTTTCTTTCTGTTCTTTAATTGGTACTTTATACACTAATAACACTGAACTACATCAGTTTCCTGCACACACACTCTGCTGCTCTTCCCTTTGCTGGCATTGTCCCTTCTATGCACAAGGTTCTGGCTCTCATCCTTGGCCTAAGTAAACAGTTCCTGCAGAAAGCTTCCTCTGTCCCTGCCTTCCCACCCACCTTCCAGACACTGCTAGGCTGCTCTCCTTTCCTTCCCTTCCAGACACTGCTAGGCTGCTCTCCTTTCCTTCCCCAGAAAAAACCTTCTGTGTTTATACTGATCACTTGGTGATGATGGTGAGATAATGTGTCCATGTGGTTCCTCTCCCCTCCCCTGTTACATTAATAAGCTCAAAAGTAAATACAATTGTTATATTCATGTTGGCCTTCCCAATTTGATAAACGGTACCTGAAACATTGTCATCAGCACTCAATAAATAACCTGAATATAGTTACGATTCAGTTCAACTTAGTACAAATAAATCAAGCAATGAAAAAAAGCTTACTTGTATGGGATGCTGGCTTCCTCTAAGAAGGCTAACAGAGCTCGGGAACCGTTTTGGAGAATGTGGACATCAGTAACTGTTCCCTCTGAGACATAGGCGGTGCTGCTGGGCTGCCACAGGTCCACCTGTAGTGCAGGGACCAACCTGTGATTCACATTCCATGCAGGTGGGGAAAGATCCATGTCATAATGTCAAACATGTGATTTCGTTTGCATTCAGTAACATAAGCACATTAAGGAGTTAGACTCAATGCTTGTTTCATTGGGGTAAAACTATTTGATTTTGAATTTGTTCTCCAAATTACCTCACATCCATATAAAATTTGATCATAATTTATAATAGTTTAAAGATGAATCTATTAAAGCTACAAGGTAAAAATGAGAAAACATAGTTCTAAGTATTAAATAGTTTACAATTATTGGTTATTCAAGTATTTGAATAATAATGAGAAAAAGAAATATAGAAGTTACCCTTTATTATACTATAAAAGCAAATTGTGGCAGTTTGACAACACAGTTTTAAATGGAACACTCTCCAAGTACCTCCTCCTTCCCCAATACATGCCTTTCACCAGTTCCTACCAGGTCTTCACACGTCCATAGAAACATCCCTTTCTCAGGGAGGACTTGTCAGCGAGGGTGGGTCTCCTTGTTATGGCTCTCAGAACACCTTATGCTTTCATTGTGTAACTTCCTCTTACCAGAATGTAAGCTCCATGAGGGCAAAGGATTTGTCCATGTGGTTACCACCCCATTCCAAGTGCCTAGAATGGTGTCTTGTGCATATTAGCAACTCAGTTGTTATCTGCTGCATGCATGTCCCCACCTGGCAATTCGCTGTGTGTTTACCACGCGTTCAGTGTATGGCAGGAAAGCAGGAGCCATGTCTGTTTGGCTTACTGTAGAGTCCCCTGTGTTTTGTCTAGTGCTCTGCACCTGGTAGGAGCTCCAGAGTCATTGAAAGAGTGACTGTATGTTTGCAAATGATATCTCCAGTAAGGGGCTAATATCCAAAATATATAAAGAACTCCCACAACTCTACAACAACAAAGGTAAATGCAAATCAAAACTGCAATAAAATACCACCTCATACCCGTCAGAATAACTATCATCAATTAAGACGAGAAAGAAGTGTTGGAGAGGATGGGGAGGACAGGGAACCCTGCACACTGCTGGTGGGAATGCAGACTGGTGCAGCCACTGTGGAGGTTCCTCAAAAAGTTAAGAGTAGAGCTACCATGTGACCCAGCAATCCCTCTTCTGAGTATCAACTCAAAAATTTGAAAACATTTATTCACGAAGATATATGTACACCTATGTTCCTTGTGTCATTATTTCCAACAGTCAAGACATAGAAACAACTTAAGTGTCCTTTGATGGATGAGTAAAGAAGACCTGCTACGTATACACAATAGAATACCACTCAGCCATAAAAAGGATGAAATATTGTGTTTTGTGATGACATGAATGCATCTTGAGAGCATCACGCTAAGCAAAATAAATCAGATGGAAAAGGACAAGAGCTGTATGATTTCACTCATGTGTGGGATATAAAACAAAAAGCAACAAATGAACAAACAAAGCAAACTCATAGACACAGACAACATTACGGCAGTTACCAGAGGGCAAGGTGGGTGGGGGAGGATAAAGAGGGTAACGGGGGTCAAACATATGGTGACAAAAAGAGACTAGACTTTGGGTGGTGAGCACATAGTGCCATACACAGATGATGTGTTATAAAATTGTATCATTTAAACTTATATAATGTTATTCACCAATAAATTTAATGAACAAAAACAAAAGAATGAATGATCAAACTCAGCTGGGAGGGAAGAAAGCACTATTTTCTGCATAAGCTTTGAACTATATTCAATTCAGTGCAGTTTGTATAGTCATGTCTGTCTTCTCTCTGCTTTGGGACTCCCTTTTCCTGCATCTCCAGCCTTGGCTTGTTGCTAAGCTTTTATCAGATAAGGCTGAGTTTATCTTCACATAGGTGTCAGTGTCTGCATTGAGTTAGGAACTCTCTAAGACTAAAAATACTTTGTGACTCAAGGAAAAATATACCTTTAGTGGTATAATTTCATCTGAAACAGGGTAGAGAAGCCTTTATTTTGGAGACAAAGAGTCTACCTATTTTCTTTCAAGCAGCTGACTCCTCCAGTAACTCGCAAAGGTAAATCTGACTCAGCAAACATCCTAGCCCAACGATAATAGAAAAACAGAACTGTGGGGCTGGTAGGGATGCTGAGAGATCATCTGATCCATCTGTCAGCCCTTGGGCAAGGACACATCCAGGATTCAAACAAACTGTCCCCAATAGATGCAACTAAGCCACATCTTTCTAGTCTCCAAATAGGAGAGTTGATAACATATTAATTTAACTCATATCCACATTTAACGAGATAGCAGACATTTGTCTTAATCTCTACATTGTGGCCCCATTTAACTTTTTTTTGTTTCATTCACCAGCTGGTTTCTCGCTTTTAAGACAGGAAGAATGTTGGTATCTTTCACTTTTCTTTATATGTTAGATTTTCTAATCCTTTAATCACCTTTGGGACTTACCAGACTTTCTTTTTTTCTGATTGTGTTGTATTTCATTCTTATATCACTAATTAAAAAAAATTTGATTACAGTTGACATTCAATATATTAGTATTAGGTATACAACATAGTGACTAGACGTTTACATACCTTACGAAGTTGTCATCCCAATAAGTCTAGTACCCATGTGACACCATACATAGTTATTGTAAAATTATTGACTATATTCCCTATGCTGTATTTTATATTCCTGTGACTGTTTTTCTAACAGACTATTTGAACTTCTTAATCTCTTCCCCTTTTCACCCCTCAAGCCCCCTCCCATCTGGCAACCATCAGCTTATTCTACAGCGATCTTTTCAATATTAAGAAAAGATCTTAATGCTACCATCCCTTAATGCCAGTGAAGATGAGAAAATAGTGCCATACTCATAGGATAAAGAGCTATAGGAACCTAAAAGGATATGAATAATGACTCTGAAGATGAGTGTGTAAGGGTCATTTTCTGGAGTGTGTGCTAAAATAAGAATCCTCATGCCACAGAAGAAAGTGGCTTCCCCATAGGAAAGTTCCAGGAAGCAGTGGGCCCTCCAGCATGACCCGGGGAGGCCCCCTAGCAAACTAACCTGTCCTCAGAAAGCAGCTGATCTGAAGGAAACCAACTAAAAGGAATTTTCAAAAATTAGGATTGTATTTTGTGATATTAGGAAAGTTATACTTTACAGGTTTCTGGCTAAGATGAAGAATACAGAGAGACTGTCCTCTTGTTCAATGACATTAAAACCTATAACTGGCACTAAGGAGGATGGTAAAGCAATAAATAAACCACAAGTATGAACAAAGCTGGACTGTGGTCTAGCCCAAAGGCAGATACTAGCTGGATTTGTAGCCACTCTAATGCAGTGGTTAATTCCCCGAACTCTGAAGTCTGAATCCCTGGGATTAAATTCAGGGTCACCCAATCAGCATCCATGTGATGCAGGGCAAGTTCCTTAACCATTCTGGGCCTCACTTTCTTCATCTGTAAAATGAAGATGATAATTCTTGGTTAATTAGTATTTGATAGTCTTAGTGATTACTGGTGTGTTGTTATTATTATTATTATAGGATTATGGGGATTATAGAAAATGCAGTGATTAAGAACAGGAATTCTAGAACCAGACAGGCTGACTCTGAGTCCCAGCTCTGCCACTTACTAGCTCTGCGGCTTTGGGCAGTTTACTTCCGCTCTCTGCACTTCAGTTTCCTCATTTATAAAGTGGGGTTATGAACACTATTTTTCATAGATTTGTTAGACTTAAATAAACTAATACATATACAGTGCCTAAATCAGTACCTGGTGACTATGAGACATTCATTAAATAAATAATTCAAAATTCAAAAATAATTTCTTTTTCAATATAAAATTAATCATAATCCAATGTGGCTCTAATTTCATGGCTCTTCTGGCTCTTGTCCTACGCCCACTTATTGGCCTGGTCCAGCCTCCATGAAGCACCCACCTGTCTTTCAGGCCCAAGGCCGATTATACACCTTGTTTAGGTGTCACTGGAATGTGATCAGTGTCCTCTAGCAGTTTCAGGGTGAGTCCCATATGTGGATATGGAAATACACCTGAGGTGCTCTTTCAACTCGGTAACAGATGGCCTGCCTCCCAGCTGCCCAAAGTAACACAGAAGCACAGGAAAGGGTGGTCTTGCTCTATATTTACTCTTATTTTTTATTGTCTTAGAAAAGTCTTAGATAGCAAGTTTTCTGAGCAAGAAAATTTGATATGAAGTTTGTTGTCAACTAGTGTTTGATTACATGTACATAATTATATTAATTCATATATTAGCACACTCAAAATTTTAATACACCAAAAAGTGGCATTTCTTATTTACCCTTAAAATTGTCTTTTTTGGCCTGGACTCATTTAAACTTCTTAAATCTTCTTTTAGAATCTTTGTCTGTAAACTGTGGGGAGGCTTCTCTGACCACTGGGTTTAGGTCAAATACCTTTGCTACCTCCTTTCACGGAACCTTAGTTATACCTTACTTGTACTGTTAACTGTTTTCTTCCTTTCCTCAGGCTCCCATAACAAATTGCAACAAACTAGATGGTTTAAACTCAGAGACTTTGTTTGTTTGTTTTAAGTTCTGGAGGCCAGAAGCCCAACATTCAGGAGTTAGCAGGGCCGTACTCCCTCTGATGGAGGATCCTCCCTGGTCTCCTCCATCTTATAGTTGCTTCAGTACTCCTTGGCTTGTGGCCTCTTTGCTCCGGTCTCTGCCTTCATCTTTATATGATCTTCTCCTGTTTGTCATGTCTTCTCTTCTGTCTCTTCTAAGGATACTTGTCATTGGGTTTAGGGCGCATCTGGGTAATCCAGGATGATTTCAGGTTAAAAATCCTTAAGTACATCCGGAACGACTTTCACCAAATTAGGTCTCATTCATAGGTTCTGAGGGTGAGGGCGTGGACATACCTTTTTGGAGACCACCATTAAACAAACTCACTAGTACTGTCAATATTAATATCTGTTTTCCCCATTCTCTCCACCAGAGTAGAAACTGGATTTCCCCACCCTCCCCTCTTCATCATTATATCCCCAGTTCTTAGAACCATGCCTGGAATACAATAGGCACTAAATGTTTTGTAGATAGAATAAATGAAGCCATGCATTTATTTCTTTCCTCTGACTCCAAATATATATCCTCTTCAAGATTGCTCCAAAGCATTTTTTAGGTTCCTAATTCTAGTTCTTCTTACCAAGAAATTGATGAAGTGCCCACTTAAATTTTGTCTACTCACCCAATTCTCAACTTACAAGTCCTTAATTTTGAATATTTATTACATTTAAGTGTAATCTTAGAATATGCTGCTTCCCAGGTCACGGGACTGCACCCTGTGGTCTGATGGCTGCAGTGCTCACTTCAGCTACACAGTTAAAAAAACGCCTATTTTTCGCTCTATCATTTGTCTTTGCTCTACTTCTCCTGATTTGCCTGATTTTCAAATATCAGTGGGCTGCTGGGAGGGAGACTTGGCCAGAGAATAGGGCCTCCTATAAACCCAAGGCATTTGGTAGGCTGTTAAATTCCTGAGGCTATTTTACCTAACCTGTCTTGTCTTTCCAAGCCCTGAGCATTTTGTAAGTTATCACTCCCCAAAAGCACAGCCCCAATAAAGCCAATAAAAGGCCCCAGAAATTTAGGCAATTAAATTTCTTGTGTTTTACCATTAAAGAAAGATGAAAATATATTCACTAACAACTAATTAGGGATTAAAATAACCAAAAATTTGTGGAGGCTCCATATTGGAATAAATAATTAAATCATTCCAAAAGAAACCACTGCTTATAAATTTTAATAAAGCACCAATTAATGCTATAGCTTGAGTGCTAGTCATCATGTAAGGGGAGGGTCTGGCTAGGTGGCTGGAGAATGGGGAGAAATCCTGAGGCAAAAAGAAAAAGAAGTCTGCCCTTCTCAAGATGGGAGGGTCCTTAGGAGGAGGCTGAATAAAGCAGTTAGCAGAGCAAATGAGCAAAGCAGTGTGACACGGCTGGAAGCAGCTTGCATAGAGTGTTAGCAAGGCTGAAAAGACCACAACACATGTGTAACAAGGTGATGCCCCACTGGAGCAGAGACATGGTGCCTCTGTGAGGCCAGAAATCCCTCCTACCCATTTCTGGATCATGCCGGTGAGAGGAAGAGCAGAGACACAGCGCAGGCTCATGTGCATGGTGGATGTTGGCCCAAATTGGCTGGGAATTTGGACATTTCTACCTCACGTGGGACTTTAAAAAGAGTGTGTGGAAGCTTGCTCTCTTTCCTTTCCCTCAGGGGTCAGGAGCCAGAGCATTCCCGGGCTGGTGGGCCCAGGAGAATGTGTGGTCTGACAAGCCCTGTGCCCCTCCACAAAAGCAAGAAGCAGTGGACAGCGGCTGGAGGAAAAGGGCAGCATGCTGCAAGAGGGTCACTGGCCTTGGAGACTACAAAAGATGCCTGGAACCAAATTGTGAGTGGGAACCAGCTAAGCTACCTGTATTTCCCAAAGGACTGTATTTTTTCTGTTTAATGGGAGAAGGGATTTCAGGTGCATCCTTGAGCTGAGCTGACAAGAGTAGAGGGATTATTTGCCTTTGGGCGTTTTAAAGGAAATAAGCTTTGAGGTAGAAGCCCATTGTTCTTTCAAAATTGTATAGCCTTTAAATAAACAACCCCTTTCCCTTTTCACCAAACCTCTATCTCTGGAGTTTATTGGCAGTGGGCAGCAGGAACCCATGTGGCTGTATAGTAACAATCAGAAAAACATTATTTCTACAACACCAGGTAAAGGTGGGAAGCCCTGGAAAAACTTTGTTTTGGTGCCCAAGTTGTTCCTCTAATTCTCTTTAAGGCTGATTCCTGATTGTAATAATTGGATAGCCGGTTTCATCGATCAAAACAAAGCATACATATTGGAAAAGGGAAAGATTGTTAACATTTCCCTGAACTATTAATTGGTTCATTCACCAACTTGGAGAGATTGTTGAAGGCTATCAGTCAAAGACTCAGAACATAGGGGTAGTCAGAAAAAGTTTGGTTTATTGGATCAGTGCAACAAGGGGTAATCTCAGTACGAGAGTGTTAGAAAGA